>JASFAT010000661.1:0-378458 GCA_031353405.1 Baronia brevicornis | reverse complement strand
AGTTCATCTAAATATGCAGACACAGTAGAACCAATATTTAAATGCTGACCTCCAATTGCTACCTGAGTTCCTCCAGACACTGGCCCAAGTGCTGGGTATATACCTTGCAACTTTATGTTTTTGTAACTGAATAATACAGATGATTCTGTGTAACCAGCATCATTTTCAACAATCACTGGTGCAATAACAGAGCTATTTGATGGACCTGTACGACAGGTAATACTGACAGACACTTCAAAATCCACTATGTCACATAAAACATCACCAATTCTAACCTTTCCATTCACTTCTTCTTTTCTTAAACCAAGGTTGCTTCCTTCAATGGTCACTATGGTTCCTCCCTCAATTGGGCCACTAAGTGGTTTTATCATGTCAATTCTTGGTTTAGGACATTCAGTGACAGGATTTTCAATACAAGACTCACTATATGAACAAGAATTGGTGCACCATGTGCACTGGTAAATAGAATTACGTGTTATGCAAAGAGAACAATCAGCATGGTCTCTGTGTGACCCAAGTATTTCACACTTATACAAAGTGATGTTAATAGTATCTATATAGTGATTGTGATTCCAAACAACTTTTACACTTACATTATATTCTCCTATGTCTTCTTCATAAGAATATGTTGTTTTATCACAAACAATAAAGTGATTAGATTCTACTCTTGCAGGCAATATCATATTGGCTTGCTCAATACTTACAGAACATTGAAAACCAGTATGTCCAGGTTGTAAATGGGGCAAATTTTCCACTTCAAGTTCCAATTCTTTTGGGACATTATTTGGAAGCAGTATTGGTTTTCTATATTGCCTTATTCGAGGACAATGTCCTATGCCATGAGTAAGTAATTTTGTTGGGTTATTTTCTCCACTAATTACAGTTCTTTGACAGACTGATGTATCATGTGTACATTTATTATCGTAAATACACCAATTGCATGACCACTCACTCATAATACAAGTTTGACATGTTTTATGTTTAGAACAATCATAGAAAGCAAAATTTCTTGAAACGAAGTCTTTATTAGTTTCTGATGAATGCACTGACAGAGGTACATTCACATGGTCTTGATTTTGAGGTATCTTAGGCCTTACTTTAATATCTGGAGTAGGACATGCTAAGCCATTGGATGTCACTGCAGCATCAATGGGTGGAGCATTTCCAAAAACACACTTATATTTAGCTCCAAATGGGAGCTCAGGCAGTGTTCTAATAATTAGTTGTACTGTTGTTATTTCAGTTATTGATATTCTATCAGGTAATATTTGTTCAAAATCAATGCACTGTTGTCCTGTATATTGAGATAACCATCTTGGTGCACTTTGTGTTCCTTTTTGACACATGTTTTGCACTGTACACCGTTTTTCTAATGAGCACCAACCACAGTGTGGATCATTTGACTCAAGACATGAAGAACAGTTACCATGTTCTGCACATCTCTCTGTAGGTATTTGGACAATAGTGTTCCTGGCCAAAATATAAAGTGTTTTTTGATATGGTGATAAAGTTGTGTCAGGAAGAATCCTTTGGCCAGGTAAAATTGACTCACTGAAGTACTCTAAAGTCTTGTCCATATCAATTAATATTTTTCTTAGCATGCCTTCACTAGTACCTAGAAATGCCACAGTATGCAAACCAGTCACAGACACTGTTATTGATGTAATTAATGTATCATTCCAACTTATTATTGATATTGTTTTAATGGGATAGAGTCCACTTATTTTAAGACCAACTTCACAAAAGTTTAGAATATTACCTGTGGAACCAACACTTGGACATTTACCATCAGATATCATACCTGATATGTAACCCATATTGCGAGCTTTAGTACTACCATTAAAGCACATATGTACATTTTCATTAAACTTAATTTCTATTTCTTGTAAGGAAAAAACGCAGATAGCAGACTTTGCCATGGGTTCGTTGCTAATACCTCTTGATGGACTGAACAATGTTACAAGAATTGGATCTCCTATCTCAATTCCTAACTGTGATGCTAGTTTTACACCAGCTTTTGCAATTTTAGCATCTTGTACTAAATTATAATTGACAAATTCATTCTTACCATTACCAGTTTCCTCTAACACATGACATTCCAAAGTAACTTCTGTGTAACTGTTATAGTTATCATCATTTACACAAGTACGAGCCAAACGAGTCACATATCCCAGTTCTTCATTTCCAGCAAGGTGAGAATTTTTTTGGATAATTAAAAAATAAGCATAATCACTGGCATTAAATCCATATACATATTGCACTATAAAATTATCTCTATATTTAACATCTATTTGTATCAAACTCTGTTTGGAAAATGTGAATTGAGCGAGCTCAAGAGTCATAAGATCTCTACTAGATATAGCTGGAACATCATGACGATATTCTCCATTATTTGTAAAGGTTGTTCCCACATACAACACATTTGAACGGTCCCATGAATTATACCTTTCTGGCCCTACAAAGGCATAAGTAGAGGCATCAACATCATTAGCAGCAACACTTACTGGTATAAATTCTGGTTCAGCAGACAAATCACCTAACTTATATTTTTGGCAAGCACCCTGAGCTATTGATCCACATGCTATAACAATCCTGGACTCTTGATCTATTACTAATATTTTATTCACATTATCGGTCATGGTTGTTTGGATATCGGGCGACGGACATCCACTGGCGTGGCACATAGGATTATCTAGTTTAGGGCCGGTTTGTATAACATGGATAGGTTTCAAGTCAGGGCTTAATTGATGGAGCCAATTTAATGAACCTGCATAAACTTGGCCGCTCATTTTATCCACAACAAGGTGATAAAAGTGGTATGTATCATTATGATAAGTAGGATACTGTGATATGAATTCGTACCCATACACTGTTGTGCATTGAAGCCAAAATGTTATGACTAATACTGTTATTTTAGCAGCCATATTCACATTTTAATATATAATTATAACAATAATCTTCACGTTTTCACAATCACTATGTTATATTCCATGTTATTTTCAACCCATTTTACTACTGCACAAATATTCTAAAAACATTAACGCCGATGACATAGAATAAACAATATTCTTTTTTTTTCCGAAATTCAGTCACTATTGTAAACTATAGACAATATTTCTTTTTACTTAAGGATGCGCTCATTGATACTGGTTTTTGAGAAGCCAGATTTCGAAATACGATTCAGCGATATTACGGATTGTTTAGTAATTATTAGATTTTTATGGAGAATTGTGAAAATATGTCAGAAATTAGATTTCTTTCAAAGTCTATGAGCTTTGTTCGATTAATTAATTATGAAAATAACCCTTGAACATAGGATTGATAAGAAATTTTTCCAAAACACATAATGACAATGTTACCTACGATGACCTCTTCTAGAGAATTCTTTATATACATAAATATATATATATATATATATATATATATATATATATATATATATATATATATATATATATATATATATATATATATATATATATATATATATATATATATGCTGCCTTCAATGTGTGCAGGTCTGTCTGTGGAAAAAACAAGTTAGAATTATATCGATAATAATATCGATGTGGTTGATATTGTCGGTTATTTTATATATTGTACAAGCCTAGCCTTGATTTTATTTAACTTCATATCTTTTGACTTGAAGGTAGTTTATGTAGAATAAAGTTAATGTTTCAGTTTCTTTTCGTCTTAACCATACATTTTTTTATGATGCGATATAAAGTAATTCTATTATGTTAGTTAATAGTAGAAGTTTTTATCACGAGTTTTTACACCATGAAAATGTTACTTTTGATGCTAAACCTACTGTTAAACGTCTAGGATAAACAATATTATTATACTGTAATTAATTATAACGTTAAAATGATGACTACTATGACAACTGGTGGTCCCGGGGATCCACACACCCAGATGAATACCTATCGTAGCTATGTTACTATGCTGGCAGATCCTGGAGCTAAAGACGAAATCAAACTCAAAGCTGCTCAAGAACTTAGTGAAAATTTTGAAGTGAGTGTTTCAATTGATAAAATTATAAGTATCAATATCAGCCGTCTACTGTTAGATATAGGGCTCACTCAAGGCGCGCCACCTAGTCATGATCGCAGATTATAAGTATAATTCAATAAAACCCCAGTTTTTTAAAATTCTACATTATTACTATTTCACTAATGGTATATGTGAGTCTTAGCTGGTTTAAATATTGAATTATTACTTGAAAAATCCTTAATAGTAGATATGTGTTGTTTGTTTTTAATGATATAAACATTGAAGTTGCCATTAATTCATATGTGTATTATTATTAACATTCCCACTGCCAAGGACATCTGAAGTCAGATAAATTCAAAATTTGTGCCATTCCCATTCATAGTTACTATGGGCAAGACGAAAAGGGAGTCAGAAAATATTACACAGTAAGTCAGTCATGGCGTGAGTCCCCCACCCACCCACTTGATTCTAATTTCTTGCCATCTGATTGTTGTCTTCGTGTTCTCATTTATGGATGTTAATGGATATGGATGTTATGGATGTTAAAAATGTTTACTCTTTGAGGCTACAAATGAAACAAAAAATATTATACTGCACATACCAAACTACAGTATGTCACAATTTCAAAATGAGAGTGAGCTCCTAAATTAAAAAGCTTTTGATAGGTTCTACGTTGCTGATATCAAAAATCTACAAACGCCATAAAACTATTATGAAATGGTCAATCGTTGTGTATCTAATATTAAAATGTTATGTGAGTGTTAAGAAATATAAAAATTCTAAATCAACCTTAATCTGCATATTTTAGAAGCACCTCCTAATTGAGAGGTGAGGGTTGGATTAAACAGATTTAGAAGTTAATTTGTCTATTGTATTATTTTCTTGCAATACACTACTTAATAAACTTTAAAATAGTATAGTAAACAAGGGAAATTTAAAACATGTATATTTTTCAGGTAATTTTAAATTCATCACAGTATCCACAATTTCTTGATCACTCATTGAAAATATTTCTTAAAATACTACAAGAAGGCGAACCACATTTTATTGCTGAATATAACATTCAGCAAGTAAGAAAACTTATATTGGAAATGATACATCGATTACCAATTAATGATACATTGAAACCATATGTGAAGAGCATTCTTGTATTAATGTTGAAGATGTTAGAAATTGAAAATGAAGAGAATGTTTTGGTTTGTCTGAAGATATTTATGGAGTTACACAAACAATATAGACCTCCTTATAGCTCTGAAGTAGATGTAAGTAGTATAATTGTATATTATTTTAAAATGTTAATAAGTATGATGTTAAGTTGCCAACTAACATAAAGTGCTACTCAAGAACACTTATTTGATTTGTTGTTCTGATTTGTGTTGTGAATGTCTGATTTTTGATTTTACAGACAACCCAAATGGCACACCAAATGGTTGTAAGTCCTAGTAGTTTTATTATTTTTTATGATACCTACGACACAGGGAATTCATGTGGGTTTAATTTGTATGAACAAAATCAATGCTTTTTTTGGACTAGGTTGATAGTTCTACAAAATGAAGGAACCCTAGACCATCAACTTTTGGTGTGGTACCCTTATAGTGATACCATTTGTACATTATTATTGCATTGTGTTTAAGAATAAGAATATTATTCTTAAACACAATGCAATTGTATTCATCTTTCGAATGGTATTCATCTTTTTGGATTTTAGTAAAAGGATTATTTTAAGCTAATGGTAATAATTGATAAAATATATTATTTGATCAACAGATACATATATTTCTACAATGGGTAAAAGGAATATATGCTGACCTGCCTAATCATTTGCCAAAAATTTTTGAGCCAAAGCCTACAATACGAGTCAAGGATTTGTCAGAGGTCAACATAGAACAGCTTTTGCAAGAAACTTACACTACAACACCTATACATACTGAAAAAAAACTATTGGATGGTAGTGTTGTTACTGTGAGTATCGTGTTTTGATTAGTTATACTAAATTGGGTGTCAACCTTCACTTTTTTTTAATGGGATAGGATGGCAAATGAGCAGGTGTATCATCTGATGGAAAGCAATCAACGCTACGCCATAGACATCGCCAAGTGCTGCCTAACTTGAAGGAAGGAGTAGGAGGGGGTGATGGTGGGGGAGAGTGTTGGGCCTCCGGAACTCAGGCCGTTCACCGTACGAAGCGTGGTAGCTAAGGTAATTCAGACGCCGAATTTATGCGGGAGTGTGGTACCTCTCCGAGCGAGCCGGCCCATTCATACTACAGACAAATAATATGCCATTCTTGACCATTCTTGAAGTATTCGTTTACAGCATGGTTCTACCACTTATAAAGAAGAAAAGAAGAAGAGGAAAATTTTTCCTCATTTTCTTCCCAAATCTTTTTCCTTCATATTATTCTAAATCTTTCCCAAAGGTAGGCATTCGGTGTGCCATTGGTATTAGAGATATTATAGTTTCCATTAGGTGATATGTTTTCCTCTTTTCTAAAAATGTATATATCTATTTAAATGCCTTTCATTGTATTTTATATATGTATAAAGCATTTTTAAGTAAAAAAAGATTATTTTGAGAAGAAATATTTTTTTATTATTTAAACCTAATAAAAGGCATGAAATGTCATAGTACATTAATCTTTATATTCATTAAAAATAGATTAAATAAGTAAGTTATAAAATTTAATTTCTGCCTGTAAACAAATTCATTTGGAGACAATTGCTTCTGAATAAAAATTATGAATTTTAAAAGGGTTCATGGAGTTTCTTTATATCAATACATCATCTCGTTTTTCATGCAAAAACTTTAATGCTAGACTTTATGGCAGCAAGTGTAACTTAAATGTGAGGTAGTGTAAAAGGTAGTTTTAAGCTAAAAAAATTGTGTCAATTTTTTATGTCTATTGAGTTTTTTTGATCCATGTAAAGTTTGTATCATACTATCATAAAACTAGGAATAAAAGATTTTTATACAAATAACAATCTTGGTCAAATAAATGTATTAAGGTATAAAAACAATTGGCTCTAAATTTCGAAATTCTTTAAATTAAACAATTACATTATGATTTATCTTTTAAAAATTCTATTTATTTAATTTTGCGATATTTTTCTATATTAATTTTAAATTTTTGTGTTTTTATCATAATCATTTATTTTCAGTATAATCTCATTCCTAGATCTGTATTGTCATTGAAAGTGATTCAAGATTTACCAATTATAGTCGTTTTAATGTACCAACTATACAAACAGCATGTCTATCAAGAAGTTAGTAATTTAATTCCGTTAATTATGGAGACTATTACTTTGCAGCCATCTGTAACACACAGGTATTTAGCGGTTTTATTCAACCATATTTAAACCATTATCATTCAATCATCTTCAAATCAAAATCCATATCATTATCTTCCATTGATAAATTACGTCATATTGTTAAAGGAAGGGGGAAATTGTTAACTAAGTGTGACAGAGAAAAACCCAAGGAAAATCTTTAAAATATTTACAATTCTACTATTAGTGTTATGATGTTTTACATTGTTGTATATATGGACAGTCAAAAGTTTTACTTAGCTAAGATCCGCGACAAGCAAAACAATAACAGAAAAATAACAATGTGTGTTTTTCTGTTGGGTTAAGTGGATTTATTTGGAACTTAAACTAAAAACTTAACGAAAATGGGCCATCAATTCTCCACCCACCAACCACTATACACAACACCAAACACACATTATCACTTTTCCATCTTGTAAACGACACGTGTTTCGCCCCAACATGAGGCATCTTTAGGTATAGTAGACTCTACGGAAGACAATCGAAAAGTGCTTGTCGCTTGTCGCGGATCTTAGCTAAGTAAAACTTTTGACTGTCCATACAGTGATGGATTTCCCCAAATAACGCCTAACTCCTTTAATAATCTTGTTGTATATGTAAATTTAAGTTAAAAAAAAAATACCAACCGATTGGCTCAGTGGCGGGGCCTTCCGCCCGCGGAGTCAATGGTCGCGGGTTCGATTCCCGCATCGGAATAAATATTTATATGGATTTCTAAATGTTTATTCCGCGTCTGGTAACCCCCCCAATCCGCATTTCCTTTCCTGCCCCTTCCTTTTTTCTCTATCCTTTCCCTTCCTCTCCGCCAATCCACGGTCTGCCGTGCCAATGGATGCGTGGCTAGGGGCGAGCCTAGTCGAAAGCGTGCCGATCATCCCGGGGTCGGGCTCCCCCGGGGACTATTGTGCCTTACCTCAGCATGCAGGGCTCTGCTTGGGCTGACCTCCATCCTCCCTTGCGGCTCGTGGGATTCACTAAGACGAATGTAATTTGTCGAAAAATGACGGCGACGTGGTTCGCCACCCGTCACGTCCTGATTCTCACGAGGGCGAAAAGCGACCAATGACGAGCCGTTTCGCTGCGATGAATGGCAGCGGATGGAGCTCTGTGGTCTCTGCCAACCCCTGCGGGGGATAGGCGTGAATATATAAAAAAAAAATATCTTTCACTTCAGAGAGAGCAATTTTTTTTTGTTGGTGAAGTTAAGTGTTCAATAATAAGAAAATATTCTACGATTGATTCGAAGATGTTAATGCTGGTAGCCTATTGGCTTTAACAGCTTTATCGTATTCAGGGCCCGCGGGCTGAAAGCCCGCGGGCTAGTAAAATATAATTGGGAATCTGCGCAAATCGCAGACTCCATCGGCCTGATGCCGTGTCGGAGGTACACATATGTGTGTGTGCTGATTTTAAACTCGTCATGATTCTACGTTAAACATGTAGGGGAGGTTGAACTTTAGTAACTATAGTCCCTATTAGTCCCATAGACCCTAAGGTCTAGGGGGTGAAAACCGACCGGGTACGTGAGAGAATCTCGTGTAAGCGGCCGGTGTAGAAGTGTTCCCTACTCTACGTGCTCGGCTAGGGCCGGGGTGCGTGTGAGTGTTGGTGTCGTGAGTGGATCCGAACGACGCTGTTTCGTCGTCCGGATCGTGTAACACGTTACGCGGGCGTCGTCTTTTCGGGCGCGCGTTTAAATCGGGTGAATAATTTACCGATTGTACCACCAGTGGATTCGGATGGGATTCGGATCTCTCAAAATGTTTCTTAGAGAGTGTTTTAAAGTGTTGTTTGACGCTCGGCAAGTTAAGGTCGCAGTGGA
This sequence comes from Baronia brevicornis, assembly GCA_031353405.1. Taxonomy (NCBI): domain Eukaryota; kingdom Metazoa; phylum Arthropoda; class Insecta; order Lepidoptera; family Papilionidae; genus Baronia; species Baronia brevicornis. Next base: position 369,317 of record JASFAT010000661.1, on the reverse strand, counting down.
GGTCAATATTGCGCTGGAACCACTGAGCACCGGTGGCTCGACGAATGAAGCGATTTTGTATCACTTGAAGTTTATTTATTTTTCTTTTATGCACGTGCGCGAAGGCGACACTTGCGTAGGAAATGATTGGCCGGACGCATGTTTTGTAAAGAAGCAGCTTGTGTCTGAGGGACAGTTTGCTGCGGGCGTTAATTAAAGGGTGAAGACGACCTAAGACGAAGGCCGCTTTGGATCGAGCGTGAAAATATTCTACAAAATACATATTTCTATAAGGGCTCTATTGTTTCTAATATTATAAATTAAGTCTGAGCAGTTTTACTTAATGTATTCTAAATATTCTAAATATTTCATATAATTTTGACGTGTTATGCACGGAGATCTAATTATAGCAATTGCTTTTTGTTACTTAGGTATTGTTATAGATATATAATTCATCTTTTTGAAAGTATTAGAGACATGATTTTTTTTTGTTATGTTCACAATGAATTTTGGTTTACAGGCAATCTGCATCATTCAACAAGGAAGTGTTTGTCGATTTCATGGGTGCCCAAATAAAAACATTGGCATTCTTAGCCTATATTATCAGGATATATCAAGATACTATTGCAAATCACGCCAACTTGATGGTCAAAGGAATTATTGGTCTTCTAACCTTGTGTCCGCCAGAAGTAGCACATCTTAGAAAAGAATTAGTGATAGCAACACGACATGTTTTAGCTACCGATCTTAGACTAAGTAAGTCTTAATAAATTCGAAATAATTATAAGTTTAAATATAATTCATAATATCATCATTCTTCAGATCTTAAGCGCAATCAACTGTGCTATATACTATGTATATATATTATGTGCATACTTTGCTTGTAATATAAATAAATTAGTTATATCTCAGAGACTTTCTGGCTCATTTTTTTAGCACAGTACGAACATTTGACGACACTAATGGCAAAATAGTATTGCTCACTTTCCGAACCAATGGTCGCGGGTTCCCGTATCAGGATAAATATTTTGTGAACCTTTTATTCCGAGTCTGGGTGTTTCTTCTTGTAATTTTTGTATTATAATGGCACCCACGACGGGGAATCCAGGATTAAGAATGTAAAACGTTATACCTTTCATGAGTTATGATATTTCTGTTTTTTTTTAGAGTTTGTTCCATATATGGAGCGTTTATTTGACGAGGAAGTATTGCTTGGTGGTGGATGGACAGTACACGAATCTCTAAGGCCACTCGCATACTCGACGTTAGCCGACTTGGTGCATCACGTCCGTCAACACCTTCCTCTCACTGATCTAGCTATTGCTGCTCATTTATTTTCCAAGAATGTACATGATGAATCTCTACCCACAAGGTGAGTTATGTTCAATCAACGCTTTCTCACTATTTTAGTCCATTGTCTGCCAGGCAAGTTTAGAGCATCTTGACCTGGGTGCGGACATTAAAACATGAAATTTTCACAAATATAATGATTCTAGGTTACAAATGTAGTATTGACAAGGCATTTATAGTAATTTTTATCGAAAATAGAACAATTGATGCAATAATAAATTTAACCCTTTCGCTACGGCAGTGTGCTCCGTCGGAGTGACACCGCTGAACGGGCCACCGTGCCGCCGGAATAACGGCACTGAACGGAGCACTGCGCCGAAAGGTGTACATGTTTATATTTCACTTGTTTATAACAAGTGCAAAAAACCAGAGAATGAGACAAGTGTGATCAACGTCACATCGATGTCAGATATAGGCGACGCTCGTAGACGCAGTTTGTCACGTGGATGTCGTCTATAGGCGACGCTCGTAGACGCAGTTTGTCACGCGGATGTCGTCTATAGGCGACGCTCGTAGACGTAGTTTGTCACGCGGATGTCGTCTATAGGCGACGCTCGTAGATTCAGTTTGTCACGCGGATGTCGTCTATAGGCGACGCTCGTAGACGCAGTTTGTCACGCGGATGTCGTCTATAGGCGACGCTCGTAGCGAAAGGATTAACTTTGAATGCTTGAAACCTAAAATCTATACTGAAATGTACCATAGCCGGCAGTTTTGCTACACACGCTTACTACGAAATATCTCGAATTTGGCGGTTAATGGATTAATACAGTTATATATTTACAAGGAGTAACTAGTTCTATCTAACTACAGGGTGTTCTACACTATGTTTGCCGAGGTGCCTCCAATCTACCACTACTTTATTTCAATAGTCTCCGGTTCTTTGAAAAAGTGTTTAACCCATTGCCACATTAGCTACGTTGATGACTGGTTCTCTTATCTTCATTAAATTAAGGTTAAAATGTATTCTATGTGTTTTTTCAGTTGATAATTAAAGTTAAAAAAAGTGTGTTTTTAATTAAAGTTAAAAAAAGATAAAAATTATGTGTGTTTTTTACTGGAGGAAGTGAATTTACAGGGAACTTAAACTAAATCTTACCAAAAAACGGTCGTCAGCAACTTTCCACCTCCCAACCACTATCACCAACACCAACCACTTCACCACTCTTCCACAATGTACAGGATACGTGTTTCGCCTCAACACGAGGCATCGTCAGGTATACGGAAAACTGTTAGTAAATTTCACTTAACAGTTGCTGACGGCCGGTTTTCGTTAAGATTTAGATTTAGTTTTCGGGAAATCCACTAACTCCAATAAAAAACACATTATTATTTTTTCTACATTTGATTGCCTCGCGATTGAGTCGCATTGTTAGCCAAGTAAAAATTCTGACTGTCCACATAATAATGGATCTCCACAAAGTAACGCCTGATTCTATTAATATTTTTTTCAGCATTCAGACGATGTCATGTAAGTTACTTCTGAACCTAGTGGACTGTATTCGCCAACGCTCTGAAAGCGAAGGAGCAGCGCCTGGAGCACAACCGCAGGGCAGACAGTTACTGATGCGCATTCTCGAGGTTTTTGTTCTTAAGTTCAAAACCATATCGAAGTTGCAGCTACCTTCTTTGATGGCGAAATGGTATGAAAATAATCTGTTTATATATTACTACTACTACTCCGCTGACTCAGCGACTCGAAGTGGATCTTGACCTTCGAAACGAGAGTCCTCCATCTTTACCTGTCCTGCGCTAATTCTTGTCAATTGCTGGCTTGAAGTTCAAGCAGATTAGCATCCACCTGATCTCTCCAGCGATATCTGGGTCGACCAACTACCCATCGACCACTTGGCGACACGTGCGTGCGTGTTGACAGATTTTTAATACAATATCAAGAGAGTTCTCATTTTTGATTTCGGGAACACCGAGAACTTCAATATTTTGTCTCGTCTCGTCCTTTGTTGTTGTTTAGTGCTGGAAATAGAGGTCCCTTAAATTTCACTTCAATTGTAGGGTGTGCTCGTGTAGTACATTGAACTCTTCACGCAATTTTATATTCTCATTTTGCAACGTTGTATGAGAATCTATTAATGTTTTAGCTACCCTGAAATTTCAGTTGTTTTTTATTTCCGTAATGATTATTTGTTTAACTTCTGTTATAATTAAATTTTTTATTGCATCGAACTTTTTTTCTAGTAATTCTTCCAAATTGCATAAAACTATTTTGTCCTGTTCCTCGGGGTGCCTTGGCATCTTGAGGTGGTAATACTAGCGATATATTACTAGCGAAAAGTCGCGACCAAAGTGTCCTAAACGCCGTGGGAAATGCGTCACTTACGCGTATTGCACTTTCACTCGAAACAAAATACTTAAGATTTTATAATAATTTTTGAAGAGACTACGTGCTGCTTACTTCGTTGCGAACTACGAATTGATCGAAAAATTTGTATGCGTATTTGAACAGTCGACGATAGCCTTTCTTTGATTTTGAGTTCTTTTGTTAATTTCAGTTCACATTAATCAATAGGAATTGTATAATGTCAACGTTTTGATATTTATTTTTAGTAAACAAGTAACGCCGATAGTGCTATCGAATGGTCCAAGCGGTACTACTCCAAACACGCCGACAACCCCTGCGCCTACTACGGCTACCGAAGTGAAGGTTGAAGACGATAAACCCACACCAGATTTTCTCGATAGCATCAACAAACCCGAGGAGAAGTCAAAGATCGGCTTTCCCAGTTCGCAAATGAGTAATTTGAACGTGGGAGACTACAGGACATTGGTTAAGACTCTTGTTTGTGGAGTAAAGACAATAACTTGGGGATGTGCTTCGTGTAAAGTAAGTTTTCTTGCTTTCTTTGTATTCTTTAATGGCAATGAGTTGTTATACCAGTGTCGAGTAAAATATAATAATATCAAATATCTTGGAATGTAGTGTGTCACGTTACGTCTTAATAAAATGGTGGCTATTTTACCTTCTATGGATTTTTTCAATCAACTTAAAAAGTTACGATACATGCATTTATTTCATAGAAACGCCTAATAATAATAATAATAATAATCTTTATTTTAGACACATTTTTTTTGGTCCATACATTTAACATTTTTGTGTTAGTATTATATACAATTTAAAAATTATGTTAGTAAATCATATACAATTAATCCAAATTAAAGCCGATTTAGCTGTTTTATAAGGCGCGAGTTGAATCTAATAATAACGGTTTTCATTATAGAGTTGGAGCTATCTCGTATTCTGTGAAGCAACGATGTTGTTCGTTTTCGCAAAATGGTCCAAAAATCATCGGTGCGGGCTTTAACGAACATACCTGTTGCACTGCAGAAACAGGGCAGTCCCAACAGTATTCTGAAACCGAACTATATTCGCCACCACAATTAAATATAATTGATTATAATATAAGATTATAGAAATGAAATAAAAATACAACGTCATTGATGTAAGTTGGCGGGAAAAGTCCAAGAAAATTTTCTAATATTTCTTTTATGAGGAAATGAGGAAGCAAGGAAAGTGTGCCGAGATCGTAGCAGATGGAGATCTGTGGTCTCTACAGAAGAAACCGGCGTGACGATATGTATGTATGTACGTGTAATATTGTTAACAGACTGCAACGACGGGCGAAAGTACATCAACGACTACAATACCCGGTCAGAAACAGTTCAGCGCGCGAGAAACGCTGGTGTTCATTCGGCTGGTACGCTGGGGTTTGCAGTCGCTGGACATATACACGCTGATAGCGCCCCGTGCAACCATACAACCTCCCGCTCAGCCCCACACGCGTTCCAAAGAAGAGAAGGAGGTGTTGGAGCACTTTAGCGGCGTTGTAAGTGCCTTTTGTAAACCTGTACTCTCCTAAGACGAATTTTTAATTTGATTCACCACTCGTATTCCGGTAGCTATAAGTAAATCCTTCAAATTATTTCTGCTGATCATATGTCCACTCTTAAGGTCCCATGCACAAAAATCTTATCAATATGTATCTGTGATATAAATTTTCAATTAACATATTTTCCAATGATTAGTTCACCCTAAATACAATTGTTAAATTGTCACTCAAATGTTGATAAGTTTTTTCGATGAGCACATTTTCTATAACTTATATTGAATGGAATATAATTCATAATTTATGCTCAATTTTGTTTTGCAGTTTTCTATGATGAACCCCCAAACATTCCAAGAAATTTTCACTGCTACTATTTCACATATGGTAGAAAGGATAAACAAGAATACTTCATTACAAATAATAGCAAACACATTTTTGTCGAATCCCGCAACATCGCCTATTTTTGCCACCGTTTTGGTTGAATACTTATTGAAAAGAATGGAAGAGATGGGAACAAATATAGAACGCTCCAATCTTTATCTGAGACTATTTAAGCTCGTCTTCGGCTCCGTCAGTTTATTTCCAACCGAGAATGAACAAATGTTGCGTCCACATTTACACAGTATCGTTAACAAAGCAATGGACTATGCCATGACGGCGAAGGAACCCTACAATTATTTTTTGCTGTTGAGAGCGTTGTTCCGTTCAATAGGTGGTGGTAGCCATGACCTACTTTACCAGGAGTTCTTGCCACTGCTTCCTAATTTATTGGAGGGCTTGAATCGTCTTCAAAGTGGTTTGCACAAGCAGCATATGAAGGATCTATTTGTAGAATTATGCTTGACAGTACCTGTACGATTAAGTAGCCTTTTACCATATCTACCTATGTTAATGGATCCTTTAGTGTCAGCGTTAAACGGTTCCCACTCGTTGATATCACAAGGCTTACGTACCCTTGAACTTTGCGTTGATAACTTACAGCCGGACTTTTTGTATGAACATATACAGCCGGTAAGAGCTGATCTGATGCAAGCGCTATGGAGGACTCTTCAAAACAATGAGGTTGCAAGGATAGCATTCAGAGTCCTTGGAAAGTTTGGTGGTGGCAACAGAAAAATGATGATAGAACCACAGAGACTTGAATACCGTGAAACAGATGCTTCTCCGCCGGCAGTACAATCATATTTCCAGGATCAACCAAAGCCAATCGATTTTGAAGTCGATAAAGTAATAGAGACAGCCTTTTCGGCCTTAAAATCGAGTACAACCGATCCATACTATCGACGCCAATGCTGGGAAGTACTTCGTTGTTATTTAGCTGCGTCTTTGAATTTGGACGACGACAAAGCCACGTTACTGAAATTATTCAACCACCCCAGTTTTCTGGAAGGCAAAATACCAACACAAAATGGGCCTTATTACAAGTGTTCGAATACTATTGTAAGAAACACTCACCGTACAGCACTTACTGGTATGTTCGTCGCTGCGGCGATCAAGGAATTAAGGCATCACGTCCTGCCGACTATGGTGTCTCTAGTCCGACACTACACCCTGGTGGCAATAGCGCAAGAGGCCGGTCCCTTTGCGGGCTTGAGTGGTCCGAAGGAAGGCCTGGATGCTTTAGTACTAGTAGATGCGATTGCTGTTGTCATGGGACACGAGGAAAAGGAACTGTGCAAACCTGGTCACTTAGCATTGGTTCTTATGATTGAAACCGCAGCTACTGTACTCGGCAGCAAGGAGCGTGCCTGCCGCTTACCTTTAATGGAATATTTAGCTGAAAGAATGTCCGCCCTTTGTTATGAAAGAGCGTGGTACGCGAAACTAGGTGGATGTATCGCTGTTAAGTTTATGTTCGAGAAGATGGCTCCGGAATGGGTGTATAAGCACGTGTTTACATTTTTGAAGGCCGTTTTATTTGTCATGATGGATTTAACTGGAGAGGTTTCTTCTGGTGCTATTGACATGGCCACAATGAACCTGGAGCGTTTAGTACGTGTATGTGTGAGTGGGCCCGGGAACTCAGGTGTGGAGCCTGAAGGTGATGTAGCCGTCGCCAAGGTGCGAGCACTTCACGATGTTCTGCAAGAACTTGTTCTACAAGTCACTAGTCCACATTTACTTGTTCGACAGCAGGTATGTACTTTGAAAAAAATATTTTTCACATAAATGGGAGTGGAAAAATCAACGCTACTGGGGAATCCTTTCCCCTGTTAGCCAAATCTGAGCCACTTAAAATAATTAATTATTCTTTCTTTCTATAATAATTATTAATAAATAATAGTTAAGTATAATATAAGTATAAAGTTCAATATAAGGTTATTTTGTAAAAAAAAATTGTACGATTCCTTATTCTGGCAAATAAAATATTTTTATTATTTTATTTTTTAAAAGCAATTTAGCATACTTGATATTTTCTATTATTTTATTATTAACAGGCGATGAAATCATTGGAGTTAATAGCGGAATTACAAAATAAAACTGTCACAGATGTCATGGACCCCCATCGGGACGTGTTAGCAGATATAATTCCACCGAAAAAGCATTTGTTACGACATCAACCGGCTAATGCGCAAATGGGGCTTATGGATGGTACCACATTCTGTACCACATTAAAACCACGACTCTTTACTATAGGTAAGTGTGGACGATCAATTGCCACAGTGGAGTAATGGTCGCGGGTTCGATCCCCGTATCGAAATAAATATATGTATAGCCTACAGATATTTATTCTGAGTTTAGTATCCCCGCCAATGCGCATTGGACAAGCGTGGTGGGTTAACATCCGTTCCTTCAGAAATGGGGAGCCCCGTGCTCAGTAGTGGGACATATATGGGTTGTGAAAAAAAAAGTTTGGATGTCGTAAGATTTCTTTTACCGGAGTAAATACATCATAACAATCGTCAAAAGTAGCAGCCTACGGCAATCAATCGTTTGATATAGACATCTCGCAAATAGCGTCACCTAACCGAATTTCCAGTTTGACGTATCCAGTTACCGTCTGGTGGGGTAGCGTCCCTCTATGTAGTCATTTAATCCAGCGGATATCGGTTTTGCGACAAACGAGTCAAACCTATTCATTCTTTTATTTGCGACAAACGAGAGAATTGACTATTCCCTACGGTACATGAAAAAAAAAATTAAGAATAATAATTTGTACAAATTTGAAATCTACATACATATGTATGTAGATATATTGAGCCTTCATACTTACCCATATGACTAATATGGAGTTGTCTTTAAATGTCGTCATAGTAACGATTTTTTTAGTTTTTTAATAGTAACAAAATATGTTGTTAGTAATTTTAAAATATCTACGATATACGAATTTCTACGAGGAAGTTCTACGACGAGTTGATCAGACCATGACGTTATAAAGGTCGGAAGAGTTTTAAAATCTTTAAAAAAATATATTTTAATTTTTATTGAGATTGCTTAATGAAAAAATAAGATATGTTCAATTTGTAATTTATTAATCATTCTTCTAGATCTAAATGTGAATGAGCATAAAGTATTCTTTCGAGAGTTGTTATCGTTGTGTGAGGCGGAGGATTCGATGTTGGGTAAGCTGCCATGTTATAAAGGAGTCAATCTGGTGCCGTTACGCGCTTCCGCTCTACGCGCTCTTGCCTCCTGTCACTATATACAGGAGAAGCATTGTCGCGAGAAAATATTCCAAGTGCTGTACAAGTCACTTGAAAAGAACGATCAGGAGATACAACAGGTAAGTTTATATAATAATTCCTATATATATATATTTTTTTTTTTGATAAATGGTTTTTATAACCACTTAACTAAATGAGGAATGAGAAATGAAATGACTTTTATTTCAAAAAATACTTTGTAATCATTAACATACATATGTACAAGACACAATATTTTAGTTTTTACTTATTACTTTTAATAAAAGATATGGTTTGTGAGATACGTATGTAAAAAGTACGTAATTAATAAAAAAAGAACCAATCAATGCCACTACAGACATCTGCAACACTAGAGGCATTGCAGAAACGTTGCTGGTATGTAAGGAATATGTAGGTTTATTTTTGTGTGTGATGAAATTCAACGAACCTTGTATCTTGTCAACAGGCTGGTTTTGAGTGTATGCAGAAATTTTTAGCCGGCTTTCAAATTGACATGGAAATGGTTCACCCAGTAATGAGGCCACTTCTTCTTACGCTGGGCGATCACCGCAACCTGAGCGTCAATGGAGCAAAAAGACTTTCGTATCTCACCCAACTGTTCCCCTCTACCTTCAGCGAGAAGCTGTGTGAGCAGTTGTTGCAACTGCTGAAGAAATTGCTTGATTATTCAATTCAAACCAATAGAGGTGGGTCGACATTTTATTTTTTGACATTATTTTCTGATAAATTAATATATTGGATGAGGACTCATAATAAACTCCTCTGTCTTGTAAGTTGTGTGGAGTAAAAGGTGTGAGAAAAGTTGAGAAAGGGATGCTTAAAAGTTTTGGTCATATAGAGAGGATGGATGAAAGACGACTGGCAAAAATGTATGCCTCGCACCATGCGCACTAGTGATGCACATTTCTTACGCATCACAGTGTAGAAGTAATCTACACGCATCTCTGCGAACATTCCTGATGCACTACAATAGCGATACAGATCCAACAACACCCCGAAAGCATTGTTATAATGAACACGAAGGGCATTGTAGGTTTTTTGAGTATAGAAAACCCACAGGATGCAAGTGTAGAAAGATGTACAAAAGGATCGGAATAATATTAATTTAACATCTTTCGAGCAACGTGAAAACCGACAACGCCTACCGCGTAAGAGTCACGAGATATTTTACAAGCGATACAAAAAACGAGTTGTTTTTTGACATTGAGAATTTGTATACTTTAGGTTATTCGATTTTAAAATCATATTTGTAATGTCTTAGTCATTTTGGCAATGAGCGTCGATGCTTTATGGTATGTAAACTGCCTAATTTTTTTCCCTATTGCACAACCGCAATGGTCTAACAGTAGACTATTCATCCAGCATTGATAATAAAGAAGATGACTTTCTTATAAATAATTGCCGAATTTTCTCAACAACAGGTGGCAACTTCCTTCAGAGTGTTTCAAAGAATATGGAAAACGAGCAAAAAATAATAATATTAATTGGAATATTCCACCAAATACCTGCTGCATCACCGCGCTTCATAGACGTGTTGTGCCGATTGATTTTGCACACGGAGAAATCTTTAATGATAGAAGCTGGCTCTCCATTTAGAGAACCTTTAGTCAAATTCCTTTTAAGGTAAGTTTTTTATTTTAATTGGTTTATTTTATATTTATTGAAAAAGATGCACATAATATAAGCGGTAATAGTAAAAATGTGGAAAGTGCGAATTTATAAACAATTCTTTAAAAAATAAATGTTGGTGGTTAAATTATAATCAAAATTATCGCAGAGTATATTAATAATTGCCCTTTCCTCCCCTGTCAAAGGACAGAAAGAAAGGAAAGCCTTTCTTCTCTATCCTTTTCCCTTCCTTTCCGCCAAATCAAGGTCTGCCGTGCCAATGAATGCGTGGCTAGGGGCGAGCTTAGTCGCAAGTGTGTCGACCGTCCCGGGATCGCACTGCCCCAGGTACTATAGTGCCTTACCTCAACATGCGGGGCTCTGCTGGGGCTGACCTCCATCCTCCCTTGTGGCTCGTGGGATTCACTATGACGAATATTAATAAACCTAATTTGTTAAAAAATAACGGTGATGTGGTTCGCCACTCGTCACGTCCTGATCCCCACGAGGGCGAGAAGCGACTAACAGAAAGCCGTTTCGCTACGGTGCATGTGAGAGGAAGGATGGATGAGTGTGGATGAAGGAAAGAAGGTGTGCTGGGATCGTAGCAGGTGGAGATCTGTCGTGTCTCCCTAACCCTGTATATAAATAACAATTTAGATATTTTTTTCCTCATGCAAGGTATTTACTATGCTTGCTTTGTTTAATTTTGTGTTTTCATACTTTTCAAAATGTTATTACTTTGCAAAACTCATTGTTCATAAAGTTCTTGTCCACCACTTTATATAAGTTGAAATTTTTCGTGTTAGGAGATTGTTCAGGTCAACAGTTCGATGGTGAAGACATAACTGTGATGTTAGGATATTGTCCCTGTACAGCCAATCCCTTTCAAATGACGCATGAAAAATTTCTGTTCGTATATGTACTTGACGCTCAGATGAACGTAACAATAAGATGAAAATTAACATTTTCAGATACCCGAAAGAGACTTTAGATCACATAATGAGCGACAACAACATAAAAGACCAACAGTGGAGTCGGTTTTTAATTTTTCTTGCCAAGCATTCAGAGGCGGGGCCGGCATTCCGGGAGGTATTGCAGACGTCCAAAAAAGCCCGCCTTATGCAATTGTTAGCTGCAAACAGTGGAGGCGCTGCTGCAACAACGCCACAAGCCGACAAGTCGGAAATGCAGTTTCAAGCGATCAGAGTTATTTCACTGCTGATTAAATACGATACTCAGTGGCTCTCCACTCAGCACGACGTCATAGAGCTCCTCAAACGCATTTGGTGCAGTGATCAATATCACGTGAGTAAATTTAAAAAATATACTCCTTTGCAAAAAACGGGCACCTTACATCTTTTGGCTTTATTACGTCTATTGGCTTTTCTATGGATAATATTAATATTATTAGTACGTCATTATGACTAAAAATTTCTTTTTTAGAATTTTTTTGTACTGTAATTCCTAGAATCGGTGTTTTAGTCAATGTAAACGAAAATCCGTGTGAAAATGGACATTTTATGGGTATAGTAAAATTAAAGCTACGAGAATTTTATGGTACTTTAATAAAAAAGACGACTTATTAATAACAAGTATGACCTCCCTTTGCAGCAATTACGTCATGTAATCGTCTTGGCATGCTTTCCACCAAGCTTTTGATGGTGCCTTGTGGAATGTGTTCCCACTCAGCCGAGATCAAGCGTTTAAGCTCCCTGATATTTTGTGGAGGTGGTTGGATAGATCAAACCCGCTTTTTTAGGAGGACCCAGACGACTCCAATATTTATTCCATGCGTTTTTATTATTCGCTCTATCTCCAATTTATTGCTGTTGTTTTTAAAACTTATTTGTTTTCCAAGATAGATATATTGGTTCACGTACTCCAGTGGTTCGTTCTCTAACCTAATATGCTTTTTGATGCTTTTGGTAATGCATTTCGTTTTTGATAGTTGATCATCTCCAGTCCCACTCGTCTACTGCTTGTATGGAGGATGTTTCTAGCACAGCTATAAAAAGTTTTGGGGATAATGGGTCGCCCTGCTTTACTCGTCTCTTTATAGGAAAGCTTTTCCCAGTTGTCTCCAGTTTTACTTTGCTTGTGCTTTTATTATAAATGTTTCGTATGATTTTTATGTATATTTTCTCTACTTTTAAGCTTTAAAGGCTTCCCAGATACTTATATGAGATATTGTATCAATAACTTTTTCTAAGGAGTGTAAATGATCTATTGTGGAGAATCTTTTGCGAAAACTGGATTTCTACGCTGTGAATTATAGTGAATATCAGTGAATAATATACAACTTTAAACGGTTTCTATTTTATTCCAGTTTAACAGATGATTTTTAAGACTGTTTTTTGATCTTTATAATTTTTTATTATGAAGTATATTTTTGTTTGTTTGTATATGTCTCCCTACTTTGGTGAGGTTTTGAAATGGAAATTGTGATTCTGATTAGCCTGTGATCTGATGAAAAATTTAAATTCAAGGTTTCTATATTATGATATATTTTTGGTTTGTTAGGTGTTATGTAATCTATTTCGTTTTTGCGTATTATTGAGCGTTGGGAAACGGCATGTCCATCTTCGATTCGATTAATACCTGAATTAAATTTAATTAATAAATTTTAGTTATATAGGGGAGAAAAAAAATTCTCTTATATAAGATATTTAGCAGGATACAAAAGTACTTAGATAAAGTAAAATAGACTTTAAATTTTTTATATTACTTGTTTATTTTACATTGTATTTTTAGGTTCTAATGTTAATTAACATCGATCAAGTCCCCTCATAGTTGCAATAATTAGGATACTATTAAAAAATATATATTGATACATATGTATATGTTGTCTTGTAACGGACATAATAAAAAATGGTCGTTTGTGCATTTCTTTATTATCTGTCAATTGTCACTTGGTATAAGACTTGGAAAGATATTGTTCTCCTTCGTTTTTATCTATAAAAGCCTGCAGAAATCGACATTATACAACATTATTTCTTCACAGGAGATTCATAAAAAAGTAGAAAACGTCGACTGCACTCATTGGAAGGAGCCAAAATTGATTGTCAAGATTTTGCTACACTACTTTCGTCACCATCCCTCGAATATTGATCTCTTATTCCAACTGCTTCGAGCACTGTGTGACCGGTTTATACCCGATTTCCAGGTATGCTTATAAATATTTATCTATTTTTTTTTTTTATATATTCACGCCTATCCCCCGCAGGCGTTGGCAGAGACCACAGAGCTCCATCCGCTGCGATTCATCGCAGCGAAACGGCTCGTCATTGGTCGCTTTTCGCCCTCGTGAGAATCATATTTATGTATATTACATATCAGCAGTCAGACTCGATATTAGTGTAGACCAGTTGCACTCAACCTATTTTTCATAGAGGTCACAAACACATGTAATTCGGTGATGCGGTCCATAAAAAACTAATAAAAAAAATTAGGTAATGAATTCTTGAGTTTTGACACAGTTGTGTCATGTAAATAAATTCAAAACAAGTCACAACCGGCAAACAAAGCGACACGTACATGAAAGTATAGAAGCCTAAGAAAGGGGATTTCTGCGGCCTCACTCGCTCGAAACGGAACTAAAAACGCCCCAATGCAGGACATCGCTAATCCAAACAATTAAGTTGTGATATTTACGAAGATACTTAAATGAAGTGTTGCTGTGATACAATCAGATGTCTGCTGTAAATTAAAAAATATCGTATCAATAATAGCGCTGCACATCGCGGCGCGCTACTGTTACGTAGACCCTATTCATTCAGCGCGCTCTAGTAGAGCAGCGTAGAGTTATGGTAGTATGACTGGGCCAGTTCGACCGCACAGAATTTTATCGGCTACTTAAGCCTTTGACCGTTTTACTGCGTTTCGTATCGTGACTGCTATAGCCTAATTATTTTTCACTTCCTTTATTTTCTTCGTCTCATTTCATACCCTCATTCCTCTCTTATTATTCACATCATTACCCTCAGGTAAGCGACGCATTCATAGTATTGCAGATATTCATGGGTGGCGTTTGTTTATTATCAGGTGACCCATATGATCGTTTGTATGTTTTATGGAAACGATAAAAAATATATATATATATATATATATATATATATATATATATATATATATATATATATATATATATATATTAAGCGATAAAAAATATATAAACTGCAAATTTTTTTTAATGATAAAAATCTATAATATTTCTATTAGTGTTGTGAAAAATCGTTTGTTTTCAGTTCCTCCGCGATTTCCTTGAAAACAAGGTAGCACAGAATTATACAGTGGAATGGAAGCGTTCAGCATTCTTCCGTTTCGTGGAACATTTTTCAAGTGACGCCATGTCGCAAGAGTTAAAGGCGAAAGTATTACAGATGATACTGATACCGTGTTTCGCTGTCAGCTTCGAAAAAGGGCATAAAATAGTTGGGGGACCACCCGCACCTTATCAAGACAACCCCGACAATGTCGTCTCGGTGTTCATTAACAATGTATGTATTTGTCTGATATCGGATAAAAAGAGAAATTCTTGTTTACGCACCATTTGAAGCAAATCCATTAATCCTTTTAAAAATATGTAGTGTAAACATTCATTTTGTTGCACAGTAACTATTATACTTATAAACGCAAGAACTTAATCTTACCGAAAAACGGCCTTCAGCAACTCTACTTCCCAACCACTGTTACCAACAACACCAAACACCCACCACCACTTTTACACAACGTACACGACACTAAGTCTTACATAGAATAACAAATATTTAATTTATTTAATAATAAATAGTTTTATAGTAATAATTCATTGTTGGAAATTAGCCTCCCTCAAAATTTAAGGGGATTTTCCGTAATCCGCTTCCGCTTGTCGACCGTATCAAGGATCGCAGCGTTATTTTGTATTACACAAGTAAACGCTGCCTCATTAGTATTTGAATTTTAGATAGTTGTAAATAATTTATTTTACACAAATTACTATTATTTTAAATAAAACAACATTATCCTTACATAATCTGCCAACAGATGGCGCCAAAATACATATAAAATTAGTTTTGTCAATTGCGTAAAATATTTAAATAATAGCATTAATTCTAATACGCTGATATACATTATATTCGTGGCACCATATTAAAATTTTTGCTCCTATTCTCATATAACTCTATTGCTAGTACTTTTACTTAAGTAATAAAAAATTACGTCATTTCTTTAGAAATACCTAGATTTATTTTGTATTTTCTCTGTAACGCACACTCTATACGTGTTTGCAGAATGACCAGCGCTGTAGTTAACCAACTACAGCATTAAAGATGAGGCAAGGCCTATGGCACATTAATGTTAATTTTAAGTTATTCTGAAAATTTGTACTACACAAATTTACTCCAATTCTTAGCTCAATGTTTATTTTGATTGTTACTTTTGATGTTTGTTCTATTGTGTCTTGAATAAACAAAGTATCTAAATGTTGCTTTGTAGGTAATCGACCCAGAAAATCCTTTCGCATGTTCGGATGCAGTGCGAATATCGCTACTACAATTCGCATGCCTTTTGTTAGAGCAAGCTTCTGCGCACATACACGATGCTAACAACAAGAAGCAGGGCAACAAGCTACGACGGCTGATGACCTTTGCCTGGCCATGTCTTCTTGGAAAGAATTATGTGGATCCTGCCACAAGGTATTTTAGTTTCTAAACTTTTGTCAAATTTAGTCATGGACTTACATACATACATACTACAGATATTTATTACGAGTCTGGTAACTCCGCTAATCCGCATTGGGCAAGCGCGGTGGGTTAACATCCGTTCCTCCAGAAGTGAGGAGGCCCGTGCTCAGCAGTGGGGCATATATGTATATATGGGCTGTGAAAAAAAAGTAGCCATCATAGCATATCCTTACAAAAAGAGAACCTCGTACGAGAACTAACACGAGATTCAATTAATGTTTATTATTTGTTTTGACAGATACCACGGACACTTATTGCTGAGTCATATCATAGCAAAGTTTGCGATTCATAAGCGAATTGTCTTGCAAGGTGAGTGTTCAAAGAGAAGAGATTCAAAATTTTTGTGAGTCCCAAAAAACGATGACAGGATTCCTTTTAATAATTTTGGCACCCGGTGGATTGCGGAATAACAATTTCAAAAAATATATGTATAGTTTTAATAAAAATATCCAGGTGTAGTTCAGTCCTTCGGAAATGGTGATTGATTTCGATCTTTGAATGAGTTTGATCTTTTTTCTACAAAGTTTGAAAAGGTCATTGTAGGATTTCGTCGAGCAGTGATTATCATGACAGATATATGACAGATGGTACAGAATGTTCTTTATCTCCATGGCGCGCATCCACATTGCGTTAGTATGACAATTGGCTTATCATTATCTGCCTAATAATCAAAGGGGCCATCCATAAATTACGTCACAAGAATTTCAATGACTTTGGACTCGCCTCTTTGTCACATGTGGTTACATGTGTGTAGTGTCTTAATAATATACTATTAATAAATATCTTGTAATATAATTATAAGGTCAGGTACAACAAAACACGTCTTTATGTTACGGCGTGTTAATCACAGAGATATTGAGAGAGGTGCCGGGTTAACAACCCACAAATTATTAGTGTGGGTTTTAACATACATCACGAGTTGAAGTTTAGAGTTTTAGCACTTTAAATGTATGCGTGTGGTGCTACAAAGGTTAAGACTCATCCCTCTCTGATCACTCGATATCACATTTTGTTGAAACTTCCTTCCTCCTTAACGTAATTTATGGACGGCTCCAAAACAACGGCCACAGAATTTTGTCGAGAGCCCGCTCCTAATATTCCGATTAATCTCTCGTTTACTCCAATAACTGTCTTCTGTCTGATATTATGTCAAATCTATTGGAATATAGTATATTAATTCGAATAATTTTGTTCTTTTGATAATAATATAAAGTTGTTATTAAAATAAATTTGAGAAAGGAATGCTTAGATGGTTTAGACATATAGAGAGGATGGATGAAAGACAACTGACAAAAGGAATTTACGTTGCGGATGTCGATGGCAGGGTCGGAAGGGGAAGACCATGGATATACCTTGACCAAATTGCCGAAGGTTTTAGGAAAAGCCAGGTCAATAGTACCTTTAACCGGTGAGCTGAGGAGACAGAAACATGAGGAGAGTGATGAGTGTGGGGGAAGCAAGAAAGGTATGCCGAGATCGTAGCAGATGGAAATCTGTGGTCTCTGTCTACCCCTACGAAAAACAGGCGTGACGATATGTATATAATTAATTAGTATTCATTACTTTTGTTTCTGTTGCCAGTATTCCATAGTCTACTTAAGGCACATGCGGTAGAAGCTCGTTTTGTAGTTCGCCAAGCCTTGGAGATCCTGACACCCGCGATGCCACAGCGCATGGAGGACGGCAACACAATGCTCACACACTGGACCAAGAAGATCATCGTTGAGGATGGACACTCTACGCAACAGCTTTACCACATCTTGCAGCTCGTTGTCAGGCATTACAAGGTTACTGCGTTTATTCAGCACTTTATTGTAACCTTATGTAGTCGACTCTCGTATAACTGTAATTAAAATGTAGAGAGGATAAAATGAGCATTTGCTCGATATAATATATAAATGAAGGCTGACGTAGAGCATTCTTTTGTTGTTTTGTCTGCGAACACAAAAACACTTGGAAGAGACCGCTCCGGGGAGCGAGCACGTTTGCACGCTCTAGTACCGTTTACATCAAGCGAGCAAGCATTCTTAGAATATTCCATAGAATCTTTGTGAACGTGTGTTTACACTAAAAAAATTTGATAGAGTGGGGATAGAATAAACACTCGCTCGTCTAATGTAAATCGGACTTTATAATTTATTATTGATACACATAAACAATTATTAAGAGGTCTTTCTGTTTTAAAATTTAAAAATATTAAAATTTATAAAGATACAGATAGTCCGCGAATACTAAAATTAAGTTTTATTAATTAATTTAACCAGCAGTTTTATTAATAAATTAAATCAGCGGTCGCCAAAGTGGTGGTCTTGTTTTGTTTTTACGGTTCATTTTATTATGGTTTATTGATAAAGCTTTCATAATATGGTTACAATTCAGAGTGTCTTTTTATTAACTAGGTACACTTTATGTGTTCTTAGATCACAATTGTTTTTATAAATATATTTAACACTTGAAAAATCCCATTAGTGGTCCGCGGGTTTTAAATTATGAATCTAGTGGTTTGTGGGATCAAAAAAATCGTCGAACGCTGCTTTAAGTTAGTCGACTCTTTATAATTAAAACCGATAATTGAAAACTCTCTATAATTCGAAGTAATTGTTGGGTCCCAAGCAAAACTCTTGTTAAATGAAATAAATTCAATGGTTTTTGGTACACTTGGTAATTCGAAGAAAAAAACATTCCACAATTATCACGCAGTAATTCGAAATTCTTTCACGTTAACACTTGACAAATTGGAATATATGGCCGTGTTGAAACTTGTATACAAACAGACGATCATGTAGGCCTATGTGATTTGCAGTTTAGCTTTTTGTATGTACATATCTAATCGTGTTCCTGTGACGTTGTAAGGTTGTCAATGCTTGTTTTTATCGTAGAATTCTTCCAGCAATTCTTTCTAAAACTTTTTTGTTTTCCTTTTGGTATTACAAACCTCTCATCATCACGAACTCTTAGTAATTCGTAGTATTAGAACGGTCCCTTCAACTTCAAATTATCGAGAGTCTTCTGTACATTTACTTTGGTTTGGAAATAGGTTTATTACCCGGTGCGGCATGCGCTGGTTGGACACATGGTGGGGGCAATGCAGCGGTTGGGTTTCGCGGCTAACACCTCAGGGGAGCACCGGCGGCTCGCTGTAGACTTGGCCGAGGTCGCGCTCAAATGGGAACTGCAGAGAATTCGCGACCACACGCATGAGGATACCATGGTATAAATAAAAAATAAAATTTTGAATGGTTTGAGCACATGAGGGTGGATGAAAGAAGACTGACAAAAGAGACGCAGTTGTGGATGGAAGGGTCCGTAGAGGAAGGCTAAGAAAAACATACCTTGACCAAATTGCCGATGTTTTTAGAAAGGCCAGGGCAAAAGTACCCTTAACCGGTGGGCTTGCATGAGGAGAGTAATGAGTATGGATGGAGCAAGGAAAGTATGCCGAGATCGTAGCAGATGGAGATCTGTTTTCTCTGCCTAACCCTACGGGAAACAGGTGTGACGATATGTATAATATAAATAATAATAGGGGGTGCTAAAAAGGTATTTATTGTGCCCCGGACGCGAATTAAACTCCCTACGCCACTGTTGTCACGTATTGTTTTTATTCATATGTACATATATAAGGCTTGATTATAGATTCTAGGTTTATATATGGAGTCGATTACATATATATTGTATGGGACTTGTGTTTTTCAAGTTGCGCTGCACTGCATCTCCACGAAAAATCAGTTTACTGCACAATGAGTGGACTGTTTTGATTGAGCCATTGCCCATTTTCATCTGCATTTACTGTTGGTTATGTGTGTTGCTGCAGAGGGAAATAAATTTATCTATCTATCATACTTCAGGTGGCGACATCCCCAAGCGGTGCAGTGAAACGTTCATCAGTGGATGAAACCACAGGCGAGCCGCGTAAGGCGTTAAACACGGGCTGGGCCAGCCCACAGGCCAGTGTGTCGTCGCGTATGGAGCCCGACGCTGCTAAGCCGCTCGACCGCCAACACGTAGACATTTTCGTCAATTTACTTCTACGCTTGGCCTGTCAGGTAAATGTTTAACTTATCAATAGAATATATCGGCGTCGACGGCGGTGATTAGAATGAGAATGAATTCCCCCGACGGAATTCGTCTTTTCTGCACAAAATCGAGACGGCAAATAAAGACAATATACAGTGAACAAAGAATTTAAAAATAAATTTGCATATCAACAATATATTTTTTAACAAATAAATGAAATTACTGCAAACCAATACTTAATTAATTCTACTACGCGGGCCAATTTGGCAAACTAGCCAACCAATGGTCAGCAATCATTGCCGTCCATGGATATTCGCAATACTAAAATTGATGTGACTAATATGAGGAGCAGAAAAAAATGAACGAGAACCTAGGACTTAAATCATCATCATCATCATCAAGACATTCGCAGGTGGGCCTTAGCCTGGTTCAGTAAATTTTTCCAATTAGATCTTCGTTTAGCTTTTTCCCTCCAGCCCCTCACACCGATTGCGTTTAAGTCGCACTTAAAATACATATAATAATAAAATGCTACAACTTAATGCTGATATTCTGTGTGTGGTATTTTCTTGGTAAAGCTGGACCATTCGTACTATCATGGCTCTATCGCAAGAGTGTAATGGTCAGTGTCCTTTAGTTGCAACATTGGTAATCTTTGCAGTGTCTATTCCGAAATTGAACGAATTCCTCTCATCAACCGAGTCTCCTTTATTGTGCATATTTATTTTTAAGTGTACGTGAGTACTTATACTATTAAATTAACTTGGGTTAATTTTCTTATAAAAGTTTTTTTTGTTAATAGTGCATATTATTGCTTGATTTAGAATAAAACTAAAATAGCTAAATGCTTAAAAAATCACTTTGGTGATTCTGTGATGTTTTGAGTGAATGAAATAAGCAGGAATACTTTTCCGTTAGCCACGGTGCAAGCGAAAAATCGCCGAATAATGTAGAATTCCGTCAGATTTCTTACAACCTAACCTAACGTTTTTTTCCCCCCTTGTAAAAAGTCTAACTCCCTAACCTAAATCCCAAATTTTGATCATTTTTAAAACAAAAATTAAGATGGAAGAAAACAAGAAAACGTGACGCAAAACGTATTTTGAATGAATTCAGATAATAGAGCACATGGATAAATGAACATTTCCCACATGGTAAAAGAAATTTGGCGGAATCCTACATTATTTGGCGATTTTTCGCTTGCGCCCGGCTTACGGAAAACTACCTAAACAGGTTTCGTTGTTTGCCACAGATCAATGAGGGTAACGCCGCAAGTGGAGCCGGAGCGGCGAGCGGGGCGGCCTGCGGGGCGGCGGGGGGCTCCTCCGGCGAACAACTGTCCAAACGATGCGTGCTATTGCTTAAAACTGCGCTTAAACCCGACGTATGGGCAAACCTTTGTGAACCTAGACTCGCTTGGCTCGACAAGGTAATTTTGCTGCTCCCTTAGACTTCCTTAGATTTCCTTAACCCGCGGCCCACAGGGCTTTTGTGGTTGGCCCATATGGTGTTACTTTCTTTTAACCCACTTTGAATTACGCACTCATAAGAAAAATTGATAGCGCGCTGAATAAGTACCGTACTGGATCGCCACTCATCCAGATGGTAGGAATGAAAGTTGTATTTTTGTTGTTGTATATATTATTTATTCATCTGCCTGAAAAGGACTGATATTTATACTAAATGTTTATAATATATACTAGAAGACTAATTTATAAATGCATGGTTTTGATACAAATGATTACGAATCACTTAATTTTAGTGAGGTAGTTTATATCTAATAAAATCGTGTTACGTGTGTATGATAGGTTTTCTCAACTGCGGAATCGAACGCGCTATCGTGTGCGAACGCGTGCACGGCGCTTGAGCTGCTAGTGTTTCTGTTGGGTGCGCTTCGACGGGAGCAGTGCTTGGCGATGTTGAAACCGCTGCAGCGCGGTCTGGCCGCATGTGTCAGCTCCACCAATCCGAAAATGGTCCGTCTCACGCACAACCTGCTCGCCAAGTTGACCACAATCTTTCCCACGGAGCCGTCTGGTGCTACACAGGCATCCAAGGTACTCATTGAAAACTTATAATTTCTGACACTATTGCTTTATTCTGGAAAACTTCGTATGTGTTACGTCACCCCATACAATCAATAACAGCGCGGAACGTGGATGCTTCTAAAACAGGGCTTTCTTACCTTTTTCTAGAACAGACCCTAAGTCTCGCCTTGTCATGACCCTCTAAAAAAAAACAATTGCAATACTCTAATGTATTTTACTGCAACATTATATTTTTATTTGAATACAGTCAACATCCAGATTGTAGATGGCAGTTAAACTGGAATGAAAATGTATTCTTTGGTCCGCCAACTACACACTATGTCCTTAACCCTTTCGGTACGGGTGCCAGATATATCCGGCGTCCATCTGATGACCTGTGTGTTGAAAAAATATTTTACACATATGCATAAAATACCTTGGACTCTTGAACACATTTTTGAACAATTGCTTTCTACATTTGTATCTCCGTTGGTTAATTTATATTTTTGAGATGACTGACCATGTGGTTGGTATGTGCGTGTTTTCAGTGGGGCACCTCGTATAGGGGGAGTGTCCCCGCGGCAAGAACGCTCCTACCACAAGGGTTAAAGGAAACAGTGTAACTCAAATTTTAATTGGCACAGCACGAGGAGCTGGAGACGCTTTACGCGAGTGTGAGCAAGTACGCGTTCGAGGGTCTCGCAACGTATGAGAAGTGCGGCTCTGCCGGTCCGGGCGGTGGCGCCGCTGGGAGTAGCGGGGCCAGTGGGGGCGGCGGGGGCGGTGCGGGTGGTGGGACTAGCGGGGAGAGCGGGGGCGGCAGCGGTGCGGCCGCCGGAAGTGGCGCGAACAAGTTGAGCGGCGCGAGCGCACTGCTTGGCCCGCTTATGATGCTGAAGGCCTGCTGTGCCTCGAACGCCTCATACATAGACCGACTGCTATTGCCGCTGATGCGCGTGTTACAGCGCATGGCTCGGGAACATGTAGCGCCGAACCCCGACGCTGCCCTGTCCGACCTTCTGGTTAGTATGTTCTCTATATTTATATCTCTATATTTTTTATTTTTTTAATATTATCATTAAAGAAGAAAACACAAAATAACATATCAACAATATACATACTTCCCCCACTAAGGTGTCTTAAAAGTGACTTTTAAAAAGGCTATGTTACTTAATAATCAAACATGTTACAAGTAATAACAGTCAGATTCAGCAGTATTGGTAGTCACGTATTGTTTTTATTATTATGTATATAATAAAGTTTGATTATAGATAGTAGGTGTATATGTAGAATCGTTCACAAGTATGTAATATATATTACACTACACATACAGGGACTCGTGTTTCTCAAATTGCGCTGCACATCTCCGCGAGGTTCGGGCGGTGGTAGGTGGTGATGATTTGTTCTTACCTTGTTTTTATTGTTCTTCATCTAAAATACCCATATACTTAACCTCACACCCCTAACCCCTCTAGTAACGAAATAATGGGGGTGTCAACCCTTAACGAAAAACATTTTTTTCTCGGTACCTATTGAAGATATCTTGATGAAATTGAAACTGTACATGGCTACCAAAAAATATATCTTACTTGTTAATTAGTTAGCTATTACATGTTAAAGTTCAACCGGCTAGGTCCTTTAATGACGAGACCAATAATGATAAGATTAATATGATCTTGTCATTATGTCATTATGTTCAGTAGTAACAGAAATATATGCATCTCTTTTAGATATTAGCACTCGATCTGCTCAAATCTCGAGTTTCCGTGATGCCTGTTGATACAAGAAAAACATTTATTGGGACTGTCCTCGTTGGACTGATTGAGAAAACTACTGATGAAAAGGTAAAAAAAATTACAGCTCTACTTGTAGCTCTACAAATTAGTGATTTTATATTAATATGTTTATGCCTGAGTTATTACAATTATAATACACAATCTTTAGGTATAAAAATTATAATTTTAATTAATTTGTAGACCATACTAGTTAACATAACCTTCTATTCGTATTTGGTGGTCATTTAAATTTATAAGATTTCTGTATATGAAGAGCCAAAGGCTTATTTATGAAATAAGCTAAAAGTAAATAGGAAAAAATAAACTTTTAAAAAAATAAGGCAAAAATATGAAGAAAAGAAAACTGTTAAAAAACAGGAACTTATTATTTTACTATGTATAATCAGTTATTTGTGCTTTTCTGTGAAACTTGGTTTGAGGCCGTTATTATGTTTTTGTATGCGGCAGCATGTTTTATTATTTTTTTCTTTTATACGGCATTTACTGGTATTTTTATTAACAGGTAATGAAAGCAATTATTCGCATGGTTGAAGAGTGGGTGAAATGGCGTGGCGTTGCCATGAGTGTGCCGCCCTCTCTACGAGAGAAGTCAATTCTCCTCGTGAAACTCATGCAGTACGTGGAAAAACGTTTCCCCGACAATCTGGAGATCAACGCAATCTTTCTCGACTTAATCAACTACGTCTACAGGTGATACTAATGAAAAAATTAAATATTTTAACTCGTTACGAGCGTTCTTTCCGCCGCGACACTCCCGCTGCACGAGGTGCCCCGCCGTTGTCTATGGGCGGCGTTGTTTGCTCTCCATCAGGTGACACACCTGCTCGTTGGCCTTCCTATCCCATAAAAAAAGGTCTGATATATTTTCATACTTTCATTTACAGAGACGAACATTTAAAAATGACAGAGTTATCAATGAAATTGGAACCTGCTTTCCTCGCCGGTCTCCGCTGCCCGCAACCCAGCATACGCGCTAAATTCTTCGAAGTTTACGACCAGAGTGTCCGGCGGCGGATCTACGACCGACTTCTGTACATCATATGTTCGCAAAACTGGGAGCACATCGGACAACATTACTGGATTAAACAGTGTTTGGAATTGCTGCTTGTTACGTGCGTTTCTAGTGAGTAAATACATGCCTTATGATGTAGACATAGCTCTTCGAATCGAATTGAAGTGATAATCTGTTGATCATACCCGACAATTGACAGTTAAAGTAGATGAGAGCTGGATTGGAAACGCTTCTGCAATGCCTATGATTTTGCAGATATCTATAAGTAGTGTTGATTGATTTATCAGGCGACATGTTTCAATCAAATCAAAAACAACGTCAAAAAATCACAGACAACTAACAACATCTCAACAATCAACGCTCGTTTGCTTTCCTATCGCATAAACTCTGAATTTAATTTGGGACGTTCTCTGATGACATGTAGTGACGATTTGCGCTACTGAAAGGAACTGTATGCATGCAACCCAAGAGAGACCCTTTACTTTTCGTACTTCTCTTTATCGTAAGTCAAGTCTTAAAACTTTTTAATTATATATTTACAGGTACTCAAATTCGACTATCGAATCCCAAGTATCTCCTTCCGAATATAGCCGCGGTTATAAATTTGGCAGACAGCGAAGATCGCAAGTCATTCGTTACATTTAGTAATATTAAGGAGGAATCGGTGGATGGATTTAGTGATACCTTAGATCCTGATAAGGAGGACGTGCTGGATATGGACTTAGACTCTAACTCCAACCAGAAGGATGATTTGACTAAAAATGTTCCTAATAGGTGAGTGTATCAACAGTAATGTTAGAACACATTTTTTACTGTAGTCTTAATATGTCTCTAGATATACATACATATATAGCCATCACGTATAGTAAATAAAAAATAGCTGTATTTCAAAAGAGTGAATTTTAGTTTACAGCTTAATATTAAGTGACTTCAACATTATTATAAATATATAAATTATTTTTGACATTTTATCTAAAAAAACATTTTATTATCATTTTTTAAATGAGCGATTTGTAACTGGCATAATAGTTATAACTAATTGCGATCAAAGAAAAATAGAAAAGTTTTTTTTAATTAGTAATATTACAAATGGTACAAAACAAATGTGTGATTTTTAATGTAGGCATAGGGTCCTGCACCAAATAATGGTGAAGCAATCGGAGTTCTTGGAGCTGGCGCGTCTCGTGCGCACCGAGCAGCTGGTGGCGGCGGCGGCGCAGCTGTGCCACATGGACGACGCGCTCGCGCACCACACGTGGCTGCGGCTCATGCCCCGCCTGTGGAGCGCGCTGGACGAACGGCAGCTAGCGGTGAGCGATTCAATACGGATGTTGAATGTATTTATTGTTCGCTCTCACTACACTGGGTCCCTCATGTGTGAGGATCGTGGTCATCAGTACAGAGGCCGCACTTTGACTGAATTATAGACAACGGTATCTGTCTATCGCCTGGTTAACTATAAAGTGGAATTTGGTAACAAATGATTCGTTGATTTGATCTGTCCATTGGGTGATTGGTCTCGTGATCTATTTTTTGTTTATTGTTATCATATTCTCTAAACTTTAGATTGGCTTTTATAGTTTATGTCCCTCTAAAAATCTTTACTAGCATTATAATATAATTATTAAGTTAAGTAAATGATATATAGTATTATAATATATAAATAATAACATTATTAAACTTCTTTTTTCCCTTCTAGACGGTAATGAATGAAATTGTGCCATTCATAATATCGGGAGTCCATGTCATCCAAAGAGACCAGCCGCTCAGTGCACTGAATACGTTTATTGAAGCCCTGGCTCGATGCAATCCACCTGTTTCCATAAAGCCGTAAGTATACTTTTTATTTTTAAGTAAATGAAACTATATTGTTTTATGGAAGTAGGCAAATGAGCAGTTGTGTCACTTGATAATAAATAATAAATTGTCGGCCATGGACGTCTACAACTCCAAGTATTCTTCGGATGCTCGTGAATGGGCCATTTAGTCTGATGAAATACCACATTCGAAGAAAACCGACTGCTAAGTTGTTGAGATATTGCAGAAGTGTTGCCGCTCGGTGCTGACAAAATATATAGGCTTGTTTTTAATTTACGTTTTTTTTTGTATATGTTTTTCAACTGTATTGATACCATATACAGTTGTCTTTAAGAAATAATTTAATGTAACTTTTACTACGCTATATTTCGAAATTAATCCGAAATTATTCGGAATTAGTTTATGAATACAATGAGTTATGTTTGTCTTTCGTTAATAGCTGTATCTGTATTTTGTTATTATTACAGACCAATGATGAAATATCTTGGAAAAACACACAACTTGTGGCACCGAATGACCCTAAACCTGGAACAGATGGCGATCGAACAAGCAAATGGGCGCTCGCCTCGCGAACAACTCGAAATATACGATTACGATACTGAATTTACCACGCCTACGGTAATATTATTAATAATAATAGATATTATTAAGTATGCTCTGCGGATATATATTATTAAGATGGAGCGTTCAGAAGGACACAGTGTCTCCCGATTTCTGGGTATATAAACTGTAAAAAAAATGTTAATGATATAATTTCTATTAAAAACCTATTATTGCAGGAGATATTGGACTCCTTGAGCGATATGTATGAGCTGTTACAAGAGGAAGACATGTGGTCCGGTCTTTGGCAGAAACACGCACGGTACCGTGAAACGAACATTGCTATTGCATATGAACAGCAAGGCTTCTTCGAACAGGCTCAGGTAACACTTTAACCGTTTTTTTGAGATATTACAAGGTTTGAATATATCATTGTCTATTCTTGTAGTATATAATATATCTATTGCCTTCGACTTCGACGAAAATTTTTTTTTGATTTTTTTTATTTAAACGTAATCATAGTATAGTGATCCCATTATTTCACCAAACTGCAGACAGTTTGCAGGTTAAAGCTTTATGTATGAAAGTTACATATACCGAAATACATTCCTAAAGATTTAGATTAGCTGGATGGTCATTGCATAGTTACAGACCTACATAGCTTTGTTAACATTTATAAGTTTTGTTAGTTAGTCAACTAATAGGCATTAAGCATTTTTTTATAATTAGAACGAGATTCTATCTACAAATCGTAACGTTTACTTATTATGTACATGAAAGTGCGGTCCCCATAATAGGCGACTTATTGCTTTGCTTGAATGATTTGGGAGGTCTCCTAATGACTAATTTTTGCTTTTCGTGTATTATATTTATTGAATTTTTATTTAATATTGTATTGTTATATAATATTGAGTTGTATATAAAAAAAGAAAAAAAAATACATACACTTGTTTTCACTAGGCTTCGTATGACGTCGCTATGGCTAAACTAAAACAAGAATATACGACCAACCCGTCCTCATACAATATGCACAAGGAGTGCACACTATGGACTCAACACTGGATTAAATGTGCCAAAGAATTAAATCAGTGGGATTCTCTGCTAGAATTAGGCCTCACGAGGAGTGTTAGAGATCCGTTCTTGATTCTGGAAAGTTCATGGCGGAATCCCAATTGGCCTACAATGAAGGATGCCCTTGCTGAAGTGGAGTACAACTGTCCTAAGGAATTAGGTATGATATTCTTATATATATATATTCTTATATATATATTTTTTTATATTATCTCCACCAGTATCGTCAATGGTGTTTACACTAGATCGTTTTCAAATCATTGTAGTTCAAAACGATCGTTGTATCTCATTTGACCGACATAAATAATAGCATAGGTGATCAGAATCTCGAGTTTATCATAAGAATATTATAAGCATTTCAGCTTAGCTGGTGTCCATTACAAATTTTTCATATATCGAAGTTTTTTTAAGAAATAAATAAATACTATCTCGTCGGTATCAGTTCTTATGCAATGGAAAGATTTTATATTCGATACATTTGAGGGAAAATTTGGATGCAGTATAATATATGTATGCCCAAATTACATCTACATCTACACCGTAACTACGACTACAGAGTAAATATGCTCTGTTAAACAGCATGTTTACGACTACGTCGAGTTTGATGTATCCGTAGCCCAATACGTGAATCTGTAGCGTTGGTGTGACGATATGAGAACAAGCGACTGATGATCGCGTTACATACAAACAACATGTGTATTTTAAACACGCGACAAATGATCACATATATTATAGTGTGTTCATATTACAATTTTTAAATTTCGGCTATTAAAATATGCACTGTCTTCTAATATGAGTCGCTTAGCGGAAGCGTGGCCTAATCCACAAATTTACAGAAACAGAGTTAAGTAGATTTTGTATACTAGAACTATAGACCTTTAAAACTATACTGGCCTAAAACTTAGTTTCGGTAGTGTTTGATAGATGGCGTTGATGATTGTTCGGATTCCATTTCAAATTTATGATTACTTTCGTAGGAAAAGCATCCTATTATTTGATAGGCCTTTTGACTTCAGCTTGGGCTTGGGCCATTCTTCCGCTGAGCGACTCATATGTCCATTATTAGGTTATGTCTAAATAAATTGTCGCTTGTTCTCCTATCATGTAACCGTGGGTTTTACTACAGCTTGGTTGGTAAACCTATACCGCGGGTACTTGTGCATCTGCGCTGGCGGTGAGCAGCAACTCGGCGGCGTGGAGCGGCACGCGGAGGCGGCGGCGGCGCAGTGTCTGCGCGAGTGGCGCCGACTGCCGCGCGTTGTTGCGCACGCTCACCTGCCCTTGCTGCGGGCCGCGCAACAACTCATGGAGCTCAGCGAGGCCGCGCAGATACACACGGTGAGCACTAGCTGACTGACTGACACACTTCACATACAACTGTTCTTTGTTTACAAACTGTACAAAGACGCAAAAACGCGAAAACGCTGTAAATGTAACAGATATAAAAAAATATTGCATGTTCCTATCAGAAAAAAATACTGCGTCGAATGGTCTGAGTCTCACAGCTTTAGGACCAATAGAAAATTTTGTACAACGTTGAAACTGTTTGTTTTTGAGTGATCAGATACAATCTTTTCAAAAATCGTAAAAGTTTTTTTGGCTCTGGTGGTAAGTTTTCATTTTATGGTTTGCTTTCCATCAGGCGAGACACTTGTTCGTTTGCCCTCCTATCCCATAAAAAATATAAACAGAAAAATCATCTATTTATATATACAAAATTACATAAATGGTTTCATTCTCGTGTTCATAGATATTTCTTATATTATTGATTTGTTGTAAAAGATAGTAACCCTTATTTATTTGATCAGGGTCTGCTACACAGCCGGCCGTCGTCTCTGCATGACATGAAGGCCATCGTGAAAACGTGGCGCAACCGGCTGCCCGTGTTAGCGGACCCGCTGTCGCACTGGGGCGCCATCTTCACCTGGCGCCAGCACCACTACCAGTTCATAGCGTCGCACTACGACTCGCAGACCGAACACGGCTCCAACCACAGCATGCTGGGCGTACACGCCAGTGCACAGGTAATATTTTTTTTTATATATGGATAGGAAGGCAAACGAGCAGACGTATCACCTGATGGATAGCAAACAATGCCGCTCATACACATTCGCAGTTCCATAGGGATTGCAGAAGCGTTGTCAGCCTTTAAAGAAAGTGTAGGGTTGTTTTTTGAAGGTTCCAATGTCGTATCGGTTCGGAAACTCGGTTTGGTTAGCACTTCATTTTCCTTTATTGTTTCTGATGGCAATTAGGTATAACTATTTTGCCAGTATCGAGTTAAATATAATAAAAACAAGTATCATAAAATTTACTATTTAGTTTGTCTCATTACGTCTTGATAAGGTGGGGACCAATCTACGAAAACCTATGGACTTCCGTAGGCATGACACACGCATTTACTTCATTTTACATTACAATAATTAACAAATATAACTTTTAATAATATACATATAAATACTCCGTCAATTCGCCTTGGAAAAGCATGGTGGCACAATGTCCGTTCTTACGGAAATGTTGCGGTGAAGTAAAATTTTTGACTTAAATGAAATTGGTAGGTAGGTTGATAAGTTTAGCACCATAGTTAAGTGAAAAATTGTTTATTTGTTCTCACACCATGATCAGAAGGAAGGGACGGAGTACACTTTGAGAAAAAGGTTTTAAGATATTTGTAGTTTATCTTGGCTGTATAAATTATGGATTACAGTTTGTTGGATCTGATTTTCCAATTTTTATCATATTATTATGAATATTAAAATAATTTAAAGATATTTATGTCATTTAATGTTATTTTATTGTATTCATTTCAGGCTATGATACACTTTGCCAAGATAGCGAGGAAGCACAATTTAACAGGTGTATGCCTAGATTCTTTGCTTCGCATTTACACTATACCGAGCGTCCCAATAGTGGACTGCTTCCAAAAAATAAGACAACAAGTAAAGTGTCACATACAAATGTCCTGGACAGGAGGAAAAGATGAATTGACAGAGGGATTAGAAATGATAGAGTCAACCAATTTCAAATATTTCACGAAAGAGATGACCGCTGAGTTTTACGCATTCAAAGGGCTTCTCTTAGCGCAACTGGGCCGCTCCGAAGATGCGAACAAAGCTTTTGCTGCAGCCGTACAACTGCACGATACTTTAGTGAAGGCGTGGGCACTTTGGGGTGATTATTTGGAACAGATATTCATCAGAGATCCACGGCAAGTTAACGTCGGCGTGTCAGCAATGACGTGCTTCCTACACGCCTGTCGGCATCAAAATGAATCTAAGTCAAGGAAATATTGTGCGAAGGTAAGTTTTTAAATTTAAGAAGGTTAGTGTATGTTGTTACGTAGGTAATGTTTTGAATAAGAAGACGAAATAAGAAGACATCCGCTGGAGTAGTTGAGCGCTACGGTGGAGACCGCATCATGGAAAACGTATGATTTAATTAGATAATGCGACGATTTGTGCAGGGCGTCTGGTAGAAACTGGATACGAGATACCAAATATTGGTCTAGGCGGCGCTTCTTTTAAGCCTATTGCAAGCTATTGATGATGGTTTAATTTAATCAGCAATAGCTCAATTGAAAAAACTGCATTTGCAATCTAAGGTCATGGGTTCGATTCTTTCATTGAATCAATGATGTTATTTACCGTACGCCAAACGAGACGAGATTAAGGCCAGATACCACCTGCAGCCATTAATGATAATTATGTAGGGGGAATGCTAACTTGCAGTGTATGTGGAAATACATATACTGCAAAAATCACTTATGTTAGCCATTTGAGAGCACACCAACAAATCCGAAGCTTTCATTAGATTTGCCGTCGTGATTTAAGTCGAGAAACAAAGCAACAGATGATTTCAATATGTTTTTTTGTAATGTTGTCAATTTCAGGTTTTGTGGATGCTGAGCTTCGACGATGAAAAGAACAGTCTCGCCGAAGCCCTGGACAAGTACTCCGTGGGCGTGCCTCCCGTGCAGTGGTTGCCATGGATACCGCAGCTGTTGTCCTGCCTCGTGCAGTACGACGGAAACGTCATACTAAACCTATTGAGTCACGTGAGTAACAATTGTTATTTCTAGTCACAAGGACAACATTTAACACATACCCATCGGGAAACGAGATTTCTCGTTGTTATAAAAAATATTAATTTAATAGCACCCATTACGTTGTGTAAAATTAAAAATACGTAATACGTAAAAATACTTACTATGTATCTAATAGGCAACCTTTTAGATAAAAAAGTTTTAAGAAAAAAATAATAAAAAAAATCCTGATTCATATCGATTTAAAAAATTATGTATCAAACGTTTTCATCTGTATTGAAATCTTTTATGTAAAATACGATTAAACGAGCGTTCCTCGTCTAGACCACCGGTTCATTGTAAACTTTTGCGATTCGTAAGCATAAATATATAAATAATATAAAATATATAATAAAGTACTGTATATATAAACTATACTTTTGCTTATAAGTTTAGTATATAGGTATATTTTATTTATAATAAAACGTTTTTACATGATGTAATCATGTCGCATTCAAATATGTGAAATATTTCGATTATTCATCAACATCAGCTTGCGGCAGTTCACTGCTAGAAGACATAGGTCTCCCCCCAAGGCGTGGTAATATCTTTGGCTAAACGACTATACAAAATATAATATTATATAATAATATAAAATAAATGTTTAAATATGTATATATTATCATTAAGCCGTTACTTCGATAATAATAAGCATCGCCTTAAATTGTAGGTGGGCCGCCTCTACCCGCAAGCTGTCTACTTCCCGATCCGCACTTTGTACCTGACGCTCAAGATAGAGCAACGCGAAAGACATAAAAGTGCAGAGAACTTAGCTGCGCACCAACCCGCTGTAAGTATATTGCCAGAATGTTTTAGAACTTTATGTGACGTATACAAGGTTTGTCCAATTTTTATGCTACATTAATAGTTCAAATTATTGTCCCTCAACGTAGAAATTTGTTCCAATTAAAAACTTGTTATCGCTAACTCTGTTTTGCCCCAAAGTTGTAACTGGTAGGGAATGCTCAGTGGCATTAAGTCGGCCTATTGTGTATTTTGTGCAAAAAAGATTAAGTAAAAAAATAAACAACGATTTGGTTGCCATTGAACTCGCACATGGTATTTAGCTGCGATCCAGACTTTTAAATAAACTATATAAATAATAAAAATTATCGTAACTTAAAAATCATCATAAGTTTTTATGATACTATGAGAATAATTAATTATTATTTTTGGCGTGTATGGTTAATTTGAGTGAATAAAGACATAAAGTAGCAATTTATGTTTGTCGCAAGTCGTACAGACCTTACATCGGCGTGCTTTAGATGATTTGATTTTTTCTGAGGTTTTTGGGTATACACCAAAATCCAGTAATTGATCAATTCGTTACGATATTACTTTGATTTATTATAGATCACCTTAAAATGTTACATTATAATTTTAAATATTTTTTCCTTCCTAATGGTGGTCGCTTTAAGCATAAACCAATTTTGCAAATTGGATCTTTTTAATTGGATTGGCTTAGTTAAGTAAATAGATCGATAGATAAATTAATTTATTTCCCTCTGCAGCAACACACATGTATACACATTAAATTATTACATAAGCAATAAATAATTCAGTCAAAACCACTCACTAAGTAGAGAGATTGCTTTTCTGCCACCGCCCAACCCTCACGGAGATGCAGTGCAGCGCAACTTGAGAAACACGAGTCCCGTATATATACTTGTGATCAACCCCATATACAAACTTACGTACAATTAATTTTCCGTAATACCTTTGAATCAATAAACACGTTAAACGTTACGTATCTATTAGCACACTCTGTGCTATAGATATCTAACAGTGATACCGAATTTACTTTTACTTGTGATCGACCCCATACATAAACGTAGAATCTATAATGGAACCATATACATATGAATAAAAACATTACGTGAAGGTACCGATAGTGCTGAAATCTGATTGTTATAACTTGTTATAACATGTATGATTATTAAGTAACATAGCCTTATATTTTTTTTAAACGTAAAGCCACTTTTAAGACATCTTAGTGGAAGAGGTAAAATATATTGTTGTTATTGTCGGGTTTAAGTTGCTATTGGAAATCTAGGCGGAAACTGACTTAGTATATATACTATACAATTTTTATTCATTATTAGGGCAACAGCAAGGCGGGAGAGGGGGCTTCGGGTTCGAGTGGCGCGACGAGCAGCGAAGCGGGGCCTATCAAGGCCACGCTGCCAATGTGGCGTTGCTCCAAAATTATGCAGTTACAGCGCGAAATACATCCCACCGTGCTCTCCTCGCTCGAGGGCATCGTCGACCAGGTATTTTACATATTTGACCATATCTCACATGTTTCAATTATCATATTACATTCTTGTAAGTCGTTCTGTAACATAAAAATTGACAGCAGTATTCAAAAGAGTAATTCGGTCATATCGTCACCCCTGTCTCCCGTAGAGGAAGGCAGAGACCACAGATCTCCATCTGCTACGGTCTCGGCATACTTCATGCAAGTCCGCCGGTTAAGGGTACTCTTGACTTTGAGGGTCGGTAGGTGAAAACCAAGGAAAACATACCTTGACCAAATTGCCGAAGTTTTTAGGAAAGGCCAGATCAAGAGGACCCTTGACTTGACTTGAATGTGATGAGTGTGGAGGAAGCCAGGAAAGTATGCCGAGATCGTAACAGATATATAGTATCAATATAGTTGTATTAAGATATGTTTTCAAATATCAAGAAATGTCTTTATCTTACTTAACACAGAAGAAAATTTTATTTTTCTTAACTTCCACTTTATGCTTAATTACCATACATATGCGCAAGCACGTACATACGTACGCATTTATGCATATATACATTAATATTTAAACACACATGACCGTGTTATTTATACAGATAATATATAAGAGTGTGTGTGCGCAGATGGTATGGTTCCGTGAGAATTGGTACGAGGAGGTGCTACGGCAGCTGCGCGCGGGGTTAGCCAAGTGCCACGTGGTAGCGTTCCACCATCGCGCCTCCGTCGCCGACGCAACCGTCACCCAGCATACACTGAACTTCATCAAGAAGGTCGTCTCCACCTTCGGCATCGGCATTGGTATAAGTGAGTTCACTACTTGGATTGTACCGCTTTGCGCCTTATTATTTTAATTGATTTTCCAGTGGTTCTTCATACACTTGCAGATAGTGTTTGTTCAGTTCAGTCCTACAGTACTGATTACAGTTTTTTGAACAAACTATTTATGTTCCATTGCTGGCCATGGGGCTTTCTAGTTTTTGGAGAAATTACAGTTTGGCACACTTCAAATATATTCATATACAGTCGACTCTTTATAATTCAAACCTCTCTATAATTCCAAGCAATTGTTGGGTCCCTAGCAAAACTCTTGAAATAAATTCAATGGTTTTTGATGCATTCGATAATTCGAAGAAAAAATTCATAACCATTTCATTCGAAAATTCATTCGAAGAACAATCCATAATTATCGAGAACCAGCAGCAATTCGAAATTCTTTCATGCAAACTCTTGACAAATCGAAATATGTATATATTGAAACTTGTATGTACAAAAACGATCATGTAGACCTATACATATATTAAATCAATATAACTCCTTAAATGAATAAATACTACTTAAATCAATAAATTCTAAATTTTAACATTTTAATAAATACCACTTTTCATAATTCGACCTTTTTTGTTTGCCTCTTGATATTAAAAACTTCTCAACATTTCGAATTATTAGTAATTCGAAGTATTACAAGGATCCGTTCAACTTATCGAGATTGTATGAATTATCGAGAGTGTACTGTATGTATGAATATAGTGATTGTCCCTTCACTGGCGTTATTAATTGAAACGCCTTTCCACGTACCACTGCTCTATAAAATTAGTTGCTTTCAGTGGTATTTTTGATCCGATACCACATTTTACTTATCAAAAAACGCCGCCCTATCCCATAAAAAATGTCTTCGTTTCCGCAGTTATTTGCGGCCAAGCCTATGTTTGTTTTTAAAGTTTCCAATGAGTTTAACAATAGCTCTATTATATGATAACAATTTTGTCATACATTAATTTAACCATCACATTGATTGGATAATTTTTTCTCTCCATATGAAATTTCAAACTTCAATCATTATTTTTCATTTGCGCGAACGTCATGTAGTAATACTATGTTTAGATTTGTATGTGTAACTCAGTCTTGTGTGTGTATAGTGTATATAGTGTGTGAATATTATATCTTGTATTGTGTTTTATATTTAGTGTTTATAAAATTTCTTTATTATCAATAACACATACACTAGTAGCACTATAAACTTTTTTTAATATGTTCCATAATCTTGTTACATATTTATTACTAGTTTGAGAGAAAGCGAGCGTCACAAATATGATTAAATTAACTTTCGGCCTACCACACATAATGTATACTTATGCTTTAAGTGAAATTTATTATGATATTAAACATAATGGACTCTAATACTATATAGAATGTATAAGCTTAAAAAACTAGTACACATTTATAAAGAATTATAAATTTATACTTATTTCTCTTAAAATTAATGTTTTTTTTTCTTCCTGTAATCCGTTTTATTTTAACGGGCTATCAAACAAACAGAACACTGTATACATAATTTGAAAATACAAATTGGATAAAAGCATAAAAAAATTGTTTAATTTGAAAATGTGATACTATTTTTTAAAAAGAATATTAGTCATATTTAATATCACTAGAATTTTCTTTTACCACTCAAACTTACTAGAAGCCTAGTTTTTTTATATTTTTATTTTCCCAATGAATTCACACAATTCAATTATAAAACACACAAAACGAAAGTCTAAAATCTTCTAAAAGAAACAAATTATCAAAAGCAATCAAAAAATTAGTAAAATATGGACCAAATCAATTGTACAATGGTAATACATTCAAACTCACGATCTCAGTTCACAGGATCGACCACTAATCCATCTGATACTGATCGGATACTGTCGTTACTTTCTTAATCTGTATGTACGTGCATGGTTTATCGAAAAACCTTAAGGCACATTTAATGTTGTAAACGCACAGCATGAAATAGATGGTCTTGAAACATTAGCTCTTATAATAATTAAGCATGCGATAAAATGTTAACTGGTTCACCTATATGTGTTAAAGTAGAAATTAAAAAATTCCAATTTTTTCAGCGGTTATTATAAAGTTAAACAAGAGTAGCAAAATAAACCGGTGGATATATTACAATCACTTATTTTTCTGACAGTACAGAGCCAGGGTAGGAGCTCCTTGACGTAGTGTATACATAACGACCACACGACTTTCAAAATGAGTTTGCTGGCCTATTTATTCATTCATATAATTGAATTAATGACTTTCAGTAGTGTCAAAGTAGCACGGATGATTTCGCAAGTATCACGTAGAATGGAGAAGACACGAAGGAGATTAATGGGTACATTTGAGATTACAGCCTCATTAGAATTTTGAAGAGAGTAGGTACCTATAGGTATTTTATGATTAACCCTTAACCAAAAACTATTTTATCTATTTTATTAAAAAAAATCCTATTATTCACGAAAATTTGCCCGTTTATTTACTATAATTAGGCTTTGCATACATAACATCCGGATGTAAAGACCTACGCAATCATCGGACAGGTCTGCCACGTCAAACCAAACGACGGCAAATTTTATCGACGAGGCTGTCACTGTCGTGGCCTGTCTTTGGCTATGGCGACCGAATATACTCCGTTTATTCAGTGACCGGTAGTGGCTTTCGAAACCAGTCTTCCATATTTCTCTGTCCTGTGATATTTCTTACCAATTGCTGACTTTTTTATGGGATAGAAAAGCAAATGAGCAGGTGTGTCACCCGACGGAAAGCAATGAACGCTGCCCATAGACGTATGCAGTACCATATGCATTGCAGAAATGTTGCCGGCCTTTAATTTCCTTAAAATGTAGGCTTGTTTTTTGTTTTCCAATGTTGTATTTACGTGCTTTAAACTCCGCTGGATGTAGCTGACTTGAGGTTCACGCAGATCAGCATCCTCCCAATCTCTCCAGCGATATCTCAGTCGCCCAACTGGCCTTTGATCACTTGGTCGACACAATTATGCTCTCTTCACGCTCCAATTCTCCCCCATTAGCTCAAGCTAACCGATCCAACAAAGTCGATGCGTCTTTATTTCGCCCATAATGTTTGGACCACCAGATCTTCTATTTTTCGAATTCTCCATGATCCATTTTCTCTTCTCGTTCCATCTAAGAAAATCTTTCCACCTGAACAGTGTTACCTAATCATCGATGAAATTGACCGATATGGTTGCCACTATTACGGCTTAGGTTTTGCTCATAACACGTAATACGCATTAGAAACGTTTTTTTATTATATCGAAAATTTTTACTCTCCAACAAACTATGTTAACATTTTGTCTGATGCTATAATGAAAATAGTTTACATTGGTATGTGTTCTCTTTGTTAGTAAATATACGTGATAATTGTATCTAAGAGAAAATGTAGATATATGTTTAATATCAAGTTGTATTTCGTTATTACTTTAATATTTTATGTTTAACATTTTTAATAGCTCTATTATATGATTTGACTGGATATATATCCTGTATAGCAAACCTGTGTAGATTATTAAACTCTTAAGTGGTTTATCAAGCGAAATGCATGCCTAAACGGCAAGAATTTGAATCTAGTAACGTATATGTATGTATGTATATATACAGACATATTATTAAAAACACCTCTGTACATGTAAACTATATTAAATCGTCTTAAGTATTCTGTAATATACATTGACATATATGTATGTCATAGCCACTTAAGAGGTTAAATAACTACGTCAATGATTAACATAACTGGAGCAGATATATAGCTCTGGCTAAAAGCAAGGCTTTTAACAAATATTACTATAGGATTTTATTGCCGGAATTAAATTCAGATAACGAATATCGTGCTGCAGGGATGGTCAACTTGATTAGACCTTTTTTTACGTTTACTAACTAGACTCTGTGCGACGTACCGACTACATAATCAGTTCTTCCTCATAAATTTAACATCGAATTGTATTTCATATGAAATTTTAACTGAGTACATGAAATAGTCTTTAAGAAGTATTTTTTATTTTATTAAGATAGATAACATTACAAAATTGAAGATTATTTTCAGTATATTAAAATTATATTTTTATTTACATTGCCACGTCGACTGGACTAATATACGCGATTCGCCTGTTGGCCACCCCTGCCCTCCTGAATTTAATTCAAATAGAGTAGCATTATAAATTAAGGAAATAATTTAACATTATGGATATATACGTTATACAAACTCCACCGCTGCCTTTTTTACGGAATAGATAGGCAAATGGGCAATGGGGTCATTTGATGGTAGGCAACCAGCACCACCCATGGACAAATGCACTGCAGATGCTTTGCCTACGTAGGTTTTGGAGATGAATAATGGGAGGGGAACAAGGAAATAAAGGAAGAAGAGAGGCAACTGGGTCTCAACATTCCTGCAATCACCGAAGGATAGGATCATTACTTAATGTGCCACAATGGCTCGACCACTATGTGTTACTATTAATATACATATTATCTAGAATTAGATTCGCGTAACAAATGAGAAAAACAATATTGTATACTTAAAGAACACGTATATATGTATATGTACATGCAAATGTCCAGTAATTCTCTGACTTATAACTCAATTCATTTGTAACAACGTAATTTATTTATTGGTTGCATCTTTTGAACCAGATATTGCAACGGCCACCCTTATAGAGATTAAAAAAATCAAATACAAATGAATTTAATTAAAAGTCAGTGTACTCTAACCTTCTTCTAAAGTCCGTACCCCTTCAAATCACAATCAACGCTTGAAAACGTGCCTTAGTCAAATCTTTCAGGTACATATATGACATCTTACACACCCACAAGTACACACACCTACACATACATAAATTAATACACATACACATACATAAAAACATTATACTAAATAAAACTGTAATAAACCCTCCTATAACGCGGTAGATTGGTTCCGCGTTATACGAGGGATCACTGTATGTATAATTAATGTTCCTAAAACTTAAAAACTAGGAACAAAACATAATGAAAAAAATTAATTTGATAATAAATAGATGTGCAAACGTAACAAAGTTGATAATGAACTGTCAAATCATTATAAATTTCACAGTACAAATATATGATTTGGGAAATCTCTACGCTCCGAAATTGCGTTATATAAAATCGCGTTATAGGAGGGTTTACTGTATTATATAAGCCATTATTATATATTTTCACTTTTCAGATGTCTTACGCCCATCATTTTGTTGGCTGTTTTGCGTCGCCTTTGAGTTGATTTTTGAATGTCTGCTCTGTGCGAGTGCTATACAAATACTCCATTTTGTATGTCTACAGAAAATGTTTCAAGTTCTGTAAGTGGATCATTCTCTTCAGCTGGTTCGGAGAGCTTGGCGCGCCGTGCTCAGGCCACTGTGCAGGACCCCGTCTTCCAGAAGATGAAGACTCAATTCACTGCTGACTTTGACTTCTCACAGCCTAATGCTATGAAACTACAAAATCTTATACAAAAATTGAGGAAATGGGTCAAGATACTTGAGGCCAAAACAAAGGTCCTGCCCAAGTAAGTAGTAGGGCCCGCAATGAGACCCGCAAATAAGGTAAATACAGCGGAGATGTTTAATATCAGTTGTGCCGTCATTCACATCGACCCGTAGTGCCGCTTACATATGAGAACAACATCGTCACGTAGTTTACATAGGGTTTGTTGAATAACACATAACCTACTTACTTTTGGGCCGCAGCTAGTTAATCACTACAGCTTATTAACCATAGGGCTTTCACTTAGTACTAACATATCATGTACACAAATTAGCATTAGTGCTGCGGACACATTATACCAAAGTTGATACTTGATACTTTGATGTCATCTTTTCGAAATCGCTAATTTCAATATTAACTCACGACTTTTTGCATAATTTAGACCGAATCCATGTGAATTGACTAAATTCAGCTTTAGGAATAAATAATGTGACCGCCGCTTAGTGCTTCATGCCGCAGTCTTTATCATTTTTAATGGGGATTTTTATTTTACAGATCATTCCTCATAGAAGAAAAATGTAGATTCTTATCGAACTTTAGTTTAAAGACAGCAGAAGTGGAGTTACCGGGCGAATTTCTTTTACCGAAACAGACAAACTACTACGTGCGCATAGCTCGCTTCATGCCGCGAGTGGAAATTGTTCAGAAACATAATACGTCCGCACGACGACTCTACATTCGCGGGCACAACGGGAAGATATACCCGTACCTTGTCGTTAACGATTCAGGCCTCGGCGACGCCAGAAGGGAGGAACGAGTGTTACAATTGCTCAGGATGCTGAACCATTATTTGGGCAAACAGAAAGAAACTTCCAGAAGATTCCTACATTTCACAGTGCCTCGTGTGGTTTCAGTATCGCCACAAATGCGTCTCGTTGAAGATAATCCCAGTTCGGTATCACTGTTGGATATCTATCGCACGGAGTGTGCTAATAGGTTCGTAATGTTTATCGTGATTCTTGATTTAATAGTATTACGTACTTTTCGGTTGTCTACCGTAGAGTCTACTATACCTGAAGATGCCTCGTGTTGGGGCGAAACACGTGTCGTTTACAAGATGTAAAAGTGATAATGTGTGTTTGGTGTTGTGTATAGTGGTTGGTGGGTGGAGAGTTGATGGCCGATTTTCGGTAAGTTTTTGGTTTAAGTTCCAAATAAATTCACTAAACCCAACGGAAAAACACACATTATTAATTTTCTGTTATTGTTTTGCTTGTCGCGGATCTTAGCTAAGTGAAACTTTTGACTGTCCATATAGTATTACGTACAATTATTTATATCTAAATTTATATGTGGGGTCGATCACAAGTATAGATATGTACCTTTATATGCAAAATAAATAATAAAAAAAAGTAAACAACTTAGATTGCTTATAATGCGTTTATAATCTGTAATACGTTTCAGTATCGTTTTATTCGACGGTTAGACTCATATTGGCCTATTTCGCATAGGTCTATACGTCGTTATGTATAATACCTTGCAATTTATTATAAGATACCGGTTTTCTTTTTCTAGTATAAAAAACTATACATAGATAAAGTTCAAGATAAAAGAAACATTTGTTCTACTACTTTTAATTTAAAAATTTATTTTGAATATTTTATGTAAAAAAAATTATCCTAAAAATGAGGGTGCCTTCGCGTTGAACTAACATATGACGTGAAATAAAGGGATCAATGACCTTTGCAAAACAATAGCATGATGCTCTGTACATTGACACGTGTCACAGATTGTCCATACGTTTGTGATCGTGTGGTACAATATTTCTAGTTTTGTATGGATTTTTTTTAAAAAACGCATCATACATATCGTCACGCCTGTTTCTCGTAGGAGTAGCGCGAGACTACAGATCTCCATCTGCTACGATCTCGGCATACTTTCCTTGCTTCCTCCATATTCTTTACTCTCCTCATCATCATGCAAGCCCGCCGGTTAAGGGTACTCTTGATTTAGCCTTTCTTAAAAATTTAGGTAATTTGGTCAAGGTATGTTTTCCTTGATCTTCTCTAACCGACCTTTCAGCCACATCCGCATCGTAAATTTCTTTTACCAATCGTCTTTCATCCATTTGCTCTATGTGCTCAAACCGTCTAAGCATGCCTTTCTTAACTTTGTCATGACATCTTTTTTTACTCCGTATCGCTCTCTTATATTTTCATTTCAAAAAACGATGTTTTGTAAAATATAAGATATTGCTTGTGGAAAACATTACAAGTGGTTGTTTTTCTTACACTGATACGATAACAGTCTGTATAATGCCAAGTACGCCCTGTGTCTATGTTGATAGGGGTTATAACAGAATGATAATTTAACTGTTGGGCAGGGGTGTGGAATACGACGCACCGGTGGCCCGCTACTACGAGCGTCTCGCTGCGGTGCAGGCGCGCGGCTCGCAGGCCTCACACCAAGTGCTTCGTGACATATTGCGAGAGGTGAGCGAGGGCTAATTGTTTATCTAGTCTTTCACAGCCCATTACACCCCACTGTTGGGCACGGTGCCTGCCCATTTTTGGCGGATCTGGACATTAACCCACCACGCTTGTTTAAGGTCAATTGGTAGGGCACCCAAACTCGGAGAAAATTCATACAGATCATACTACCATATATATTTAACTAACATATTTATCCTGATATGGGAATTGAATTTGTTTTGTTGGTCAAAAATATTCGTGTATATATATAATATATAAATAAATTTTAATGGCTCTTTAACACTAGATTGCCCAAGAAGTCATTTTAACTGCCTTTTTAATTTATTTAGAAAAAAAAATATTTTTATATTGATGCAATTTCTTAGTATTTTGCATACAGTTGTATGTCTACTAACATACGACAACTGTATGCAAAGCCTCAAAATTC
The DNA here is from genome assembly GCA_031353405.1 of Baronia brevicornis. Classification (NCBI taxonomy): domain Eukaryota; kingdom Metazoa; phylum Arthropoda; class Insecta; order Lepidoptera; family Papilionidae; genus Baronia; species Baronia brevicornis. The sequence goes on along the minus strand of JASFAT010000661.1, from coordinate 325,376 downwards.
TAAGAGATTTTATCATTATAAATATATTTTTTCAATAAAAATACATTGAAAATGCCTTCTGGGCAATGTAGTGTTTAAATAGTAATATTTGTATGTCAGGGAAATTATGTATGAGGTCAGAAAATTCGTCTTAATAATCGGATGATTGTTTATAATAAATTGCCAGTTTAACGTTTAATTTGTTTCACATTTGGCGGGCGTCAAACTAGTTATATAATATAACCGGTTTAATAAGGATACGTGCCAGTATCCTTTGCGCGTCCACATTTATCTGAGTTGCACTACTCAGGGTTGCGGTTTTATATTACCACTAAACAAACATCAGAGGAGAATAAATAAAAACTAGTCATCTCCCGTGGTCGAAATTCGACCGTAAATCATTATAATTTTATTTTTCTACAGTCCTTCACATTCTCACACTCTCACGCTCTCAATGTGCTTAAAAAGAAGATTTTTTCGCGTATTAACATAAAAATAATAAATATTGATATTGGTTCGCTCAGTGGCGATGTTACCGCTTTTGTATTCAGTAGTATCGAGTTCAGGATAAATATGCACGGCCTACAAGTATATATTCCGAGTCTGGATGCCTCGCCATTTGCCTTGGAGACAAATGTGGTGGGTTACATTGAGATTTGAAATGATTTTGGGCCTGAAACGGATGTTCTGTTCGCCCTATCTTAGGCTCGGCCCTGATAATCTAAAACAACATCTATTTGCTTTGAATTATGAGGACAGACAAGCTATAAGATTCAACGATACTGTCCTACCTTCAAAGCGTCGAGTATCAAATTCGTTAATATGCAAAGGAAAGACTATATCATACTCCTTGGAGATTGTGAGATTGGACATAGTTAAAATTCATATGACAAAGGAATGCAGAAAGACAAAATAGAAAAAAAAATAAAGCATTTTTGTAAGTTTTATGAATTATAGTCTAATTTCAACCATGGCAACAATAATCAATCAGTATAAAGTATAAATTTTTGGAAGTGAGTAAAAACCTCTACAATTTAACATTTTTGAAATTCTAAACCATTGTACTGCAAACTTCTTGAGACTTACAGAGCTATACGTACAGGACTTATCGTGCGTATGTTATTTTTACTTTATTTATTTATTTGGCACAAATAACAAATTACAGTCATCGAATGAAAAATATATAGTTTGAACATAATATATACTTAAACAAAACACTTTTTTTGCCACAGCCCTAGACAAACGTAATCTACAATTTTGACTAAAATGCAAAGGCCAATTGGACGTGTTTTGCGGACAACATAAGGTTATCGAAAAATCTGTCCTACAAAACATCCTTGACGCTCGGTAGATTTTGAAGAGCAATCAACATTTATAAAATTAATTATATATAAGTTAATAGCTTTATTGACATTTCTTGGCTAATTTGTCTCATTTTCATAATAAGTTTAAGGTGACTATTTCCGAAATATTTTGCAATACTATTTGATTAAATGGTTCTCGGCATAGTTTTACCCAGCATATTACTTCCCGTGGGTGTCGTAAGAAGTGGCTATCATTTATGCGTCATCGGCGTTAGATCGGTTATGGCAATCATTCCATTGTCATATATGCTTAATTCTATAATCGGCCTCAATAAAAGGTCTGAATGCAGACGTGACAGTCAGCTGAACACTAGACACTGCTGAAATTTGGGGGCGTTGCCATAATCCCCACGCTTGGCGGTGGATTTGCTATCGAAGATTTGAATTCTGAGGTAGACGCTATGTATCGGGAACCACGAAGGTGATATGTCAATATCGTGTATATACATATGTACTATCAGTGTATCATGTGATGTCCATGAATGATGCGACGCTTTGCGGCGTTGCAGTGCGTATATATCCACGAAAAAATGCAACTCATTTATGACGCCTCGGTAGTTGCAGATTATCTACGGCCGGCGATGATCACTTATCATTAGGTGACCTGCATGCTGGTTTCCCTGATGAGCTATAAAAAATCATATTCCGTCTATAGTGTCGTAATTTTATATGACTTTACGGGAATAAATTTAGAAGCAGTTCTCTCGATATTACAATGGGGAGTGCTCCGAGGAATGGTTCAGAATAATTCCAGCCGCTGAATTTTCAAAAATTTTCTTTCTACGCACTATCCTATGGAATCAATTATCTCTAACGGTGTTTCTAAATTGATACGACATTGGAACCTTCAAGAAACAACGCAACGCAATGCAACGCTTTTGCAATGCCTATGGCACTGCGAATGTCTACGGGCGGTGTTGATTGCTTTCCATCAGGTGACACGCTTGCTCGTTTAACCCTTTCGGTACGGACGCATTCTACGTCGCGCCGTCCCCGCTGACCGAGCAGTCGCGGCAAGTCTTCTGATTCTGACGTGCTAAGTATAATTGGCTTCTTTCTAGTATAAATATTATTGACTGCACTATCGCTATCGGACTCCGAAGAATTGTCGTATATCTCATTTCTCTTTTTCGATGGAGTAACAGTTTCCTTTCCTTTTGCAATTCTTATTCATTATCTTTGAGGGGTACAAAATAAACGAAAAATATAATAAAATGAAATGATGTGATAATGCAGAAAAATTCACACATACCGTGAAAATATTCCGAACGTCTGAGCGAGCCGAGACAAGCGTACTGTTCAAATATGTTTCTTATAGTGTTGCTCATTTCGTCAGTTTATTATTAGGCAGCGTAAAACAAGTGCAAAATACTTGCTATGGATTACCATGGAGATAACATATATATTCTGCTCATGAAGAGTCGCGAGTGACCTAAGTCACCGTTCGTACATAACGAGCGTCAAATGTTGGGTGACCATAGTCACCGCTCGTACAGAGCGAGCGTCAGGCGTTGGATGACTATAGTCACCGCTCGGACAGAGCGAGCGTCGGGCGTTGGGTGACTATAGTCACCGCTCGGGCCGAAAGGGTTAACTTTCTATCCCATAAAAAAGAAGCCCCATTCTATGCCGGAAACCACTCAGCAGAATGTCTCTTTATACATACATATTTTCCTTCTAAAGGTGCAAGCGACAATGGTACCCAAAGGTATGCTACGCGAATGGGCGGCGAGTACGTTTGCCTCTCCCACGGACTACTGGACGTTCCGCAAGATGCTGACGCTGCAGCTCTCGCTGGCCAACTTCGCAGAATACGTGCTTCACTTGACGCGCCTCAACCCCGACATGTTGTATGTGCACCAGGACTCTGGCCTGCTCAACGTGTCCTACTTCAAGTTCGACGTCGATGACACCACAGGTAATTATATTTTACAGCGCATATCCGACTGTTGGCTCGTAGATATGTTTGACGATATTTGGAGTGGGAAAATATTTTGGTGTAGTCCGCGACAACCCTGATTTTTTTAGTTTAGATTTGTATCAAAATTCAAATGCTCTAATATCAGGGCAATAGTTAATCTTAACTAAATACACATTGGCCACGACATGACTATATTGATGACCAATTGGCTTAATGGCGGGGCTGCCGTCTTCAGAATCAATGGTCGCGGGTTCGATTCCCGCATCGAAATAAATATATGTATAACCTACAGATATTTATTCTGAGTCTGGTTAACCCGCCAATCCGCATTGGACAAGCGTGGTGGGTTAAACGTCAGTTCCTTCAGAAATGGGGATAAGCAAATATCAGGCGCTTAATCGAATTGCCATAATTGTTTGACCGTAATAAGCCACCTTATAATCTTAAATGATTAAATATTTTCAAAATTGTCTTAAAAAAGGACACTAGCAATATTTTTGATGGGACTAGAATTTTTTTAACAATTCTATCTAAGCTGTGCTAGGAAATGGTTCACATCGATAGTGCAATGGAAGATAATAACCAACGACTTCAGATTTTAAGCCCGTTAACTAACTAGGCTATTGCTGATTATATTTCGGGATTTTTATAGTGGTAGCGCCATGCTATAGCGAATGGGCTAGTTCAACCGGGGAAGTACGACAGCCTTACAGAATATCGGCAGTATAAATGAATGAATGAAAGTTTTATTAATGACACACACAACATTTAGAGAAAAAGACGTATTCACAAATAGTAATTTGTAAAAATGTAGTTTAAGTTTAAAAAAATTAAAGCGCTCATTTTTAGTGAGGCCCATTGAGTCACTCGTACGTACGTACCCACGCTTTATTATACAATGTATGATTTCATATATTACATATATAGTATCTACAGGTAACAATAATTCAAATAAAATGAGAATCCGATATTGAAAAAGTAAATAATATAAACTATAATAGATGAAATAGGTAAAAAATAAAGATAAATAAAGTACTTTATTATGTAGTTGCATTCTTCTATGTTACCGCGTTACCAATACAGAGATCCAGCGCCTATTCACTTCCTATGCATGCTTTTTCCCCTCCAATTCTACCCCATTAGTTTCTTCCCTCCTCTGTTGATATATTATCCTAAGATAGACAACTCATCTCCACCGTCTATCCCGACAATACTCGAGCATATTAGGATATTTAGATTTTTAATATGCCCGTGATCGAGGATCGTGTGATTCCACAATACATTAACTATGCGTATAATAATTGTTACGATGTAGGTATTATCGCGAAATGGTTTTTGTATAGCAGAGCGGGCAAACGAGCATGCGTGTCACCTGGTGGTAAGTGATTACTGTCGCTCATAGACAACCGCAACGTCAGAGGTGTCACACGTTTGCAGCATTCGCGGTACATACTATTGATGTAGTTTATACACAGAGCAAAGTATTAATTATCCGGTGCCAAAAAAAAATAATAAGAATATGTCATAAATCAGATTTGCATTTTAAAAGTTTACTTCCCTTGCACCTCTCTATTTTTTCTTGACCTTCGTTTTCGTGTTCTTATAAGGTAACTGTGGTTGACATTGAAAAGTTGAATGGATACAAAATTGACGCCTAGACATTTATTATCCATCTTTTTGCAGCTCATTATAATTTCAAGGATGAATGTTATACTTTTTTAGACAGCCCACATATGCTCCACTAGTGGACAGAGGAATGGATATTAATTCACCACGCTTGTACAACGTGAATTGTTGGGACACTCATCGAAATAAATATCTATAGGCCATATATATGTATATTTATTTCTGTCATCTGTATGTTTGCCACTGAGCCAAATAGGGCTAAATATCCAAATGTTTAATTTTACTTATAATAATGATATAACCTTGAAAGAATGGGTCGACTCGACCGGGAAGGTACAGTGTCTTTATAGAATATCGGCGTTAAGTGACAGCATTTTTTGTGTTACCGTGTTTCATAATGCGAGAGATCCAACTTCTTTCCCCACCTTTGCTTTCTTTTTCCCCATCCCTCATTCACATCAGTACCCTAAGGCAGTGGGACCGTTCAATGTTTGATAGTCTTACCGCGGACTGCTCAGAGGGGGACGTTGAATATTGTTTAATTTATTGTTTTGGTTTACACACCTTTCCATCAAGTCTATGCTACTAACGCTTAATTCAGCAAAGGAACAGTATAAAAAAAAATAATGTGTCATGTGCGGCCCGGGGGTCAGTGATCAGGGTATTGCAACCTTAGGGCAGAGGTCTCCGCCCTAAGGTTGCAATGCCCTTATTACCGTAGGTCGATATTTAGATGCAGATATCGATAATGATTACTACCGGTATCGATACCGATATATGACTCGCTTGTATGGTTGCCTTCATAAAAACACCATTTCCCAAATGGTCAGACGCAAGAGTAACGTGAAATATATCAACAGTAGGACTTAAATCCTTACGTCTCTCTGACGGTTTCAATCACCCTATAATTGACAACATTGTTATCCAATTGCAATGGTAGGTGCCAGACTTCCGGCTTCAACCAGACATGTTTGGAGTTTTATACTTTGGTCTGGCGATAAATTAGCATGTCCGGCCTATCCGGCGTTTGTTATTCTTGCCTATTTTGAAGAAATGTGATTTAGTGTAACCCACGTAAAATGTTGACGTAATAATGAACTATGGCTATGGGTACAAAGTGAACATAATTCATATATAATATACAATATATAAGTTATACTGTTTCACTATAATGTCATATGTTTTTACTTGTTTCTTATTCAGAAGTTTTATTTTAAGATTATGATATTATATATAAAAAATGAAATATCATATATCTGTATATATAATAATTCTAATAACTCTTATCGTATTTTATCTTGTTATTATTTTGTATCATTACTTGCTTTTCCTTTTGATTATGACTCGAAACTCAGGTGTTTCTTTAAATAAACTTTTTGTTGAATTTCTTTACATATTTGTGTCATAAAAGAGTACTAATAAATTATTTTATAGTTTGTCGTTGCTGACCCATATAACTCAATAGCGAAATGTTTTCTTTGCGAAAAAAGGGATGTGGGTTCAATTCTTGCATTAAGGATAGCCTTGGTGCTTGTCCAGCTCAATTGTCGGTGCCTAATGGCATACATGACACCAGGGACTCTTAGTTTGAAGCGCAGAATGTAAAGAAATTTTTTTGTAAAATATAATTGTTCCTCAACAATGAACCAACTCCGAACACAAATATTTTCATAAGAATTGTAGTCTGTAATTTTGTAATATGTACTGTGTTTCACATTTTAGGTGTAACATTTTTTTAGAAATAATTTAATAAGTTGCTTAGTTAGTGATCATGTTTCAATTTAAATATAGTTTACAGTAAGTTGGCCCAAACTAGACAATATTAATGGATCATTTTAGTTTGTGGTCCTCTCCATAGAACAGCCACTTCATTTCTTCCCGTGAGTACCGTACGAGGCGACTACGGGAGCAATTATAGATAGAAGCACCGTCTACCTGACTATAAAAACCAATCAGCGATCCCCGATCGGCAGACACATAGACACACCCCTCAATTTTGAAGGAGGTTAATGTCCAGCAGTTGATTGTTACAGCTGAATTGATGATGATGGTTGACTGTATATCATCATTTACATTTTTGTTTGTGTAATTGATACTATTATTTGATATTTCCATGATATAAGCACTGTTTTTAATCCCTTCCACGGCTTCTTAAACAATATTGTTTATTTTTAATATACATATAAAGATATTTAACAGCAAGCATTTAGGTTTATTAATGGCTTCGGCCTTTATAGTAGAACTGGTTCTGGTTCAAGTTTCGTGTTAACCGTACATATATGCTATTCGATAATCATTTTAAACGGTTCAACTATTATTTCTAATCTCAGGCTACTATCCATCTATAACTAGAGTGTCCATGATTCGTCGATGTAACAATTTCTATTTTCCTCGGTCCAAGTATAGAGAATAGAGAATTGAAGGAACTTCTCTTACGTTTTTTATTATTGTATAAAGTTTCTTCTTGGTCTTTTTCTTTACCTATATGCATTAATTTTCCCTATATGATATTTAAAATAAAGTTGTAATGACGAACGTAATACTCAATAGTATTTCGTCTTCTATTCTCAATGTGCTGTAAGATTTACTGTATATCTTTAATTCCAAATCTTTACTTTAGCACTACGCTGATACAGATAATTCAAATGATAATTTAAGATGCTACATCTGTTATTCTACATATCGTCTTAAGTTTTTTTAGTTCAAAAAACATATATTCGCACTTCTCACATTGATGCGATCTAGTGGATAATCTAAACCCGTGGAATATTTTGCATTTATTAACTTATTTAGGCCGTACATATATTTGTTTCGATGCAGGAATCGAAATCGTGACTCTTGACTACGAAAGCGAACCATCCGCTCTCGAAGATTGAACAAACACTTAAGGCAATTTATGAATCCTTTGCACTTCACTTCTGGAATTTCTCAATAGAGCTCCTTCTATTCGAATCAATTATTTTAATAAACTTATATAATAATATGTTATCTTGCGTGTATTACTTTATTTTTTACATGCCTTGTGTTACTTTCCATTAGTAGACCTATGTATATAGACCTAGTAGTAATTTGGCCTAAATCCTAGTGTGAGAACTAGATTCCTTTACTGTATATTATTAAGTTTTTTGAACACAGGCATATTATTTATCTAATAGTTAAAAGCTCTAAATATTTTTGCCGATACGCACTAAAAATAGATACTACGATGTGAAAATTCTTTGATAGTTTATGTTCATTTTGCTAATACCGGCGACGTTTCAGGTGAACTGGACGGCAATCGACCCGTACCCTTCCGACTGACGCCCAACATTTCAGAGCTCCTCACCAATATAGGCATTACGGGTCCTTTGACCGCATCGTCGATCGCCGTGGCACGCTGTCTGGTCACCCCGAACTTTAAGGTAACTCACCCATTTCGCCAGACCATTCAAAATTACAACTTCAATTTATTTATTTTTAAAATGTTTCCGCATGTCGTGTTTACTTGTCTAAAACACGAAAAAAAACTACACGAATTATTCACCTTCCCTACATTCACAAGACTTTTCTTACAATACTATTAAATAGTTATATTACCAGAATGCATTTCATCCACAGTTTGTTTGCTAGAATTGCAAGAACAAAATGATTTCACTTTTTTTTAAAAAAGCTTTGCATACTCGTGAGCCATATGTGTCACATCATCAGTCCTCTCCTGAACAGAAGGTTCTCAAGAATCGCTTCCTATCCCATCTTTGGCATTATGTCTTATATGTGTAAATCATTATTTCGTTGTGAACGCGCGTTATTATCGATTAAACTTCCTTGACCTTTGCAAGAGGATAAAAGCCGGCATGACCACCAATAAAAATGCTCTTTATTTTTTATGAATTTTTAAAAGTTTAACACGAATAATGTTTTCAGATCCAGTCTATATTGCGAACAATATTACGCGATGAAATGATAACCGGGTACAGAAAGCGTTTAGAAGATAAGTCTGCATTGCCCACAGCGGGCGCGGCGGGCACATCGGCCGACAACAAACCCATGGAAATGGATAACGAAACGGTCATAAACATGGTCACCAAGGCGGTGACGGTCATAATGAACCGTTTGAATTCGCTCGCGTTGTTCGCCGGGCCGGACAGTAAAGTGGCAACCCTAGTCACAGCTGCGAATAGCCACGACAATTTGTGCCGAATGGACCCAGCCTGGCATCCCTGGCTATAAAAATTGTCTTAGTTTGATATCAATACAAATTCTGTATTTCTTAGTATATAAGTTCTATTACAGATTGTAAATCCGTTACTGTGAACGTCTTTACTGTTACTTAGTCTATTCCATTAATTACAAAGCAGCTGTATATTTAAGCTTTAGTTTATTAAAAAACAATGTATGGCAAGTAAACCAAGTAACAAAAGTTACTGATGTATGATTGTTTACGCTGACTTGGAATGACTACAATCACAGTCATTCCAAGACTTCTCAAAGTATTAAACAATTTATAATTATGCGAATGTTTTATTTTTATGAGAATAAAAAATATTTACGTATTTTATATATTATATATTCATCGTCATTTGTGTGTTAATTCGTTGTGTTATGGACACGATTATTAACACACAAATGACGATGACGCACATGCAGACAAAATACCTGTACTTTACTACTGCTTCGTTACAAAATAAAAAAAACTTATTTAAAGCTTATGACGGAGATTGGTTTCAAAATTGAATTTTCGGCAACAGAACGGCTAAAACGGATTGAATCCAAAACTTTCTTCAAGCTCCAGCATTTAGTGAGGATTATTAGAGCAAAGTAAAATGACAGTAGGACTTCCTGCCAATTTACATCAGAGACGTTGCATTTTTATTTCATTTCATTTTTTAACCGTAAATTGTCTATATATGCGTGTATCGTGACTTTTAAAGTCGATTGAAAAAGTCCATAGAAGGTTTTTGTAGAATAGCTACCATTTTATCAAGACGTAACGTGATAAGCGGACTAGTTACATTTCAAGAGATTTGATATGGCATAATAGTTATAACTAATTGCCATCAAAGAAAAAAATGTAAAAGTAGTAGATTGAACATGCCACATGACGGAGATGTGAGCCATCAATGTATTTTGGGAAGATCAATCCATTATAACAATATCAGGCTTATTGGCAAAATGTCTAACCGTGATATTCGATCGATCCGAGTATAATGTAGCCCAACTGTTTTCGAGAACTGACTGATTCGTAAGTATAATAAGGTACTTCCTGCTCGCAGAGGTCGTATTTAATGGCAAGCTACTGTTGCACTCTCCTGGCTACTTATTACTAGATCCATATTTACAATCTTTAAACTGATAACGAAAGGCATATATTAATTGATTTATATTTGTTAGTAACAATAACTTAAATCTTTGAAAATTTAGATTTAAGACAAAATCTGCCATGCCTAGCAAAATCAATTATGTTTATTTATATATAACTAATATTATTTATTGCCACATCCAAAAATGTTCAATGGGGCAATCCCACTTATTAGCCACAGCTTTCAGGTTGCTATTGCCTCGACAGAACTTGCTTTTGCTTGTACTGATGAGCCTATTTTCTTGTGTATGACTTCAAATAAATTATTAGTATATAAGTATTAATAACAGCAAACAGCAGACGCCGAACGATCCCTCGCCGTGTAGTGGCGTCAGTGAGCGTCGACCCTAAACGATCATTAACATTATACAGCAACTGTACGCGTCGCTGTGCCGGCGAGACGGTTTGCTCTCGTAAATTATTCATGCGCCACTCTGTCAGATAAACCTGTTGAATATTATCGTGTCAAAATGTTTTCATTTCACTGAACATACGTACATATATGTACCTCAAAAGGTTTTGCCCAAAGTTCTTTTTTAAAAAAAAGTTTCATTTAGTATAAATTTATTTAAAGTATCCATGTTAGAACAAAATAATAAAATTATATTAAGTTTCTTTTTGTACAAATGGTGTAAAATTTTTTAACTCGGCGTACAAAGATAATAAAATTAAATTAACTTTGATATAATAAATTCACAAAATAACTCTCAAGTTTTGATGCACCAAAAGTTGAAAAGAGGGTATTAGTATTAAATTTTTTCAATGCAAATTTATTTCTTTTTTAAATATGAGCAAACAAGAATTAATTATGTTTATTCTTCTCTGGTTTAAACTACGTAGAATGTATTAAATTATTCATTATTAAAGATTTTATTACACACAATTTTATACAAGACAATTTATTGACATGAAAGAATAAATTCAATTTTCAGCTCTTCTAATAGATATCTATTTGGTCATTGAAAGAAACAATTAGTAGTACCCAAAATCAATCATCGGAGAAAACTCACTATAATCGAACCGCACGCTTATTTAACCGTCTGGATGGAAAAAAATAAGGCGCTAGATGTTACCTTAACTTTTTTCATATCTCCATCATAATCCAAGTGCAACAACTTCCTGCGTCTTCAAATAGATCTTCAATAACCCACTACATACTTGATTCCGGTTTACATGCCTTAATTTAAGCGTAATTGTTCTTGTAATCCTGGCCAAATATTGATATCGTTATTTTTAGACGAGCAATATAATGATAATAATCTCTCTATTGTCTTTTGAGTAAATGAACAAGAATTTATATTTGAAAGACCACTGTAATAAACTAAAAATAGATTTTCATATTCTTATTTCTTTCAACGAGACTTTTGCATACAACATTTTAACTATACAAAGACATAAACCATCATTCTATTCCACGGAAATACAATGGATGCAGGCGTAACCTATTGAAACAATCTCAAAGAAAGATCAATAGGTGACATTAGATTTTATGAGAATGGGTCAGAAGTTATTTTTTTGCTTTTATAGTATAGAGAAAACATACTTATAAGCATGCGGTTCACCTCATACTAAGTAATTACTACTGCCGAAGAAAATTCGCAATACAATAAATATCAGTTAAAATAATTTATCACTTTGGCTTTCGTTTTTTCAAGATATAATTATTAGGAAACCCCGCAGGAGGTAAGTTTGAATCCGTTCGCTAAAGGAAGTTACTATTATACGAACGTTGATAATACGCCAATCATCAAGGGGGTGAACGTGATAAGAGGTTGATTCCCCGGATAACAAAAGAAGTCAGTAAGATACTCTTCTATTTAGAAAACTAATTTTATAACATTAACGATGGAAAAAAGTACTATAATTGTACAACACTACAGGAATGGTATGAGTTGATACTTAATTCGTATTGCAATTTAATATTCTGTATATCGTTGATATTATAAAACGATAACTAGCTAATTAATACGAATTATGAACTATATTTTTATTCTTATTAAATCATAGGTTTTATAAACTATATTGTTGCAATTTAGTGAAATATTTAATTAACTTAGGTGAATATTGTTATCAAGTACGGTAAACAAAACTTCTCAATATCTTCTCAATCTTTCTAATTTTTAAATAAATAAGCAGGGGTTCTACCTACAAGCGCAGTTTGGAAGTAATAAAATATTAATGTTTTTACTTATTCAAGATCTTGACCTTTTACAAGGTAATTGTCATTACGATAACTTAAGGGTCCGGATGAAATTGAATAAAAGAGTGTATACTGCTGGCTTACATTGTGCATATCACTTACGTACTATGGGCAGTAGGCATCTTTAATTTACCATGGATCTATGGAGCCGTTGATCGAGGTGTCGGGTTCGGGGGCGAGAGACAGACGAAAACGGCGGCATCGCGTTGCTAAGCGGCGGACGGCCGACGGCCGGCCACGTCCGCAGGCGAGGAGACGGGCTAGCCCGCGCAGCGTTGCCTCCTCCTCCCCCGGTCCGGCCGCCCGCCGACGTTGCTGTCCTGAGCCCCGCTCAGTCCGCTCCGCGACTTCGTGGTGAGCGTTAGTTAACTTGATTATTTGTACTTGTACCACAAGTGCTCGACCTCTGGAACCGACCATTTATGACATTCGGCAACCCCGCCCCGTGCATTTACTAAGTTGCATTTCAATCTGTGGAAGAAGTGAGCCTATAGTGAGAGATCGGTTGCAGATACGGTGGCTCCTCTCGCGTTTATTTATGTTGTCGTTTTGGTGTGGTGAATATTTGTGCCGTACAAACGATAACCGGATTATCTGTGCGTTGGAGTTAGTGGATATTTATAACGACCGACAGCTTTATCACGAAGGTGAGTGAAATTCTCAATTCGCCGAATGATACTCGTATGCATGGGATGTCGGCCTGCCGCGACGTGGCGGCTGTCTCGTCGATACGCTCTGGAACGCCGAGAAAGAACTATGTATCCTGATCGGGTGGAAAAATTTTCCACTTGCGCACTAGCCTTTTTTATTTTGTTTGTTTTCTTTTTTTGCACTGTAATATTATATATTATGTATGGTTGTTTCATATAATAGTTATGTCTCTTTTCAAAATTGCATCTTAAAAATTATGCTAAAGATGCGTTTGCTTACAAACACGTCGAACCGGCAAGTTTCTTGTTGGATTTGGTGTTATCCCGCTATTCCATATGGTGGACGGAAACGAGTGGATAAGAAAACATGGAGAGCTGGCGTCGGCGCGGTGAGGTGCGCGGCCGGTCGACCGACCGCATTCCAAATGGAATGCCGGACGGTACGCAATGTCAGCGCGACTCGGGTTCCACCGCCGCTCCTCCACCGACCGTTGCAAATTTGCAACAATGTTCGCTCGGTGGTATTCGTATCTCAGCTTAAGTGTTACCACTACACAGTTGATTGTGGGCGTTGATTGACATGACGACGCAAGTCTGCTGGCTGCCCACATATTTAGCTATCATCTGTTATGAGTACATAAATGCAATTTTTCTTGTCTGCTTTCGCCGACATTAAGGACAAGAAGATTGATTGACGGATAATATTGGTAATTTTAAGCACTTCATATGTACCTATATCGTAATTTATAGAAAAGTACCTCAGCATTATTGAATGTAATTGTGTAGATTGTTTGCCATATATACTTAACTTGTGTATTGAAAATACACCTCAAGTCTACAGAGATCCAATAGGAATTTACTACGACAATTTTTCGAGTAAAAATGATTATAATTATCGATTTTTTAACACCTATATAAATATATCGCACTGCTTGGCTGGAGCTTTCCTATTTCTGGAAGAATAAATCCACCACGCTTATCCAAGGCAAATTGTCGGGGCACCCATACTTGAAATAAATAACTATCATACATATTTATGCTGATGCGGGAATCAAACCCGCGATCAACTTACTTTCCAATATAGAGTCTTGTCTCATGTGACATCAAAATGTCTTAACCCCATACTGATCTTCCTTATTGTAGGTTTTTTATGGCAGAGCTATACAAATAAATTAGCGGGTTGCCTATGGCAGATAAATACCCACGGACATCTGCAACACTAAAGGCACTGCAGATGCGGACTCATTCGTGCCATAGAACGACTCTCATACTATCAAACATTTCTATCAATAAATAATATTTATATATGAACACATTAGTTACTGACCAAAAATATGTAGGCCAACAATTATATCATCCATTTTGGATCTCTCCGTGGAAGTCATTCAACATACGAATGTTAATTTACACATTATTATCTTTTTAATATGCTATTATTAGCTCACCTGTGACTAAGTTTTTATTCTATTAATTGTCTGAATAGGAGTGCTATATTGAATAGAAATATAACGTGTTTCAAACGATCCCACCGCAGAAGAATCTATCTATAAGAGCAGAGAACTTAACTCACGATCTCGTAATAATGAGGTTGATAGTGTGCCATATTTCGAAACCCGTCCGTCGCCTCTTCCGCCCCGTGACCCACAATTTACGACTTACTTTATGAGTACCTTTTCTAAAGCAACCAAAGGCTTGTTGTACTAGCAAATATTTATGATAAGCTAGCAGTAGGGAACACACATCTATACATAAAAAAATGGAGAGCTGTTTGTTAGTCTCGCTAAAACTCAAAAATGACACGGTCGATGGTAAAACTCAAAAATGGCAGGATCGAATTAAATATATTTTTTTATTTTGTTCGCTCTAATTTAAATTTAAGTTAAAAAAATACGAGTTTACGAATTAGATTATTAGGTTTAGGAATAAAAATAAAAAAAAACAGCTTGAAAAATGAATAATTATTTTTCTTCCTTTTATTTCCAGTTACTTTCAATAGATGGTGTTTGTGACGGCTCCCATAATCTACTCTTACGATAAGAAATAGATCTTATTCTAGTCCAGGAACTTTGTAGGTAGTCCAATCATATATGTACATATCGACGCAACAAGTTAAAACGTAGTAAATCGTAAAATGAAAACAGATCGTTCGACGCAGTGTTTTTAATTTTTTTTTACATGTGTTATTTACAGCGTTTTCGCTTTTTGAGTCGATATGTACTAATAATCATATACTAGCAATGGTGTCGTAATCTTTTATGAGAAATAAATGTGTAGTGTGATGGTGATCTTTTCGCTGGGGATGCGGCATCGTATAACAATATGTATATAGTACATTAATCAAATGTGTAACAACTAAAATATAATTTTCCACCAATAACATTTTTTTACACCCGTTGACACTTCACCTTACATATGTTTTAAAAGTCAACTTTAATAATAACTATACTCGTCTGAGCAAAGTCAAAAGGTGAAACGTTCACCGTGGACGTACATTTAATTCTTGATTATATCTTCCATTCTCGATTTTATAAATTGTCACATTTTTACAACTTCATATTTTTGCGTAGCCCATATATGGCCCACTGCTGGGCACACGCCGCTCCATTTATGGGCAAACATATATTAACCCACCACTCTTTTTCAAAACCTAATTATGGGGTGCACAGACTTGGAATGAATACCTGTAGGCCACACGTATATTTATTCCGAAATGCAGGAATCGAGCCAGCGACCATTGCCTCCGAAATCAGTAACTTCGCCACTGATCTAATTAAGTCAATATAAGAACTAATTTCAGGGCATTTTTAGCGCTTTAAAGCACAAAAACAATTTTTTTTATGGGATAAGAGGGCAAACGAACAAGCGTGTCGCCTGATGGAAAGCAATCAACGCCGCCCATGGACAACCGCGACACCGCAGGAGTCGCGGAAGCGTTGCCTTGCCGGCCTTTTAGGTATGTATAGGCTTGTTTTTTGAAGATTCCAATGTTGTATCGGTTCGGAAAGACCGCCGAGGGTAGCTGGTTCCACAATTTGGTGGTGCGTGGAAAGAAGTTACGAGAGAAACGCACCGTAGTACATCGCCACTCATCCAGATGGTTGGGATGAAATTTTCCTTTACAATGTTGATAAAAGGGTGTTGCAGTAATACATGTAACACACACTCGCTTTATTGGTAGGCATTAAATAGTGCTATACATTTTATCGCACGGAGTCCGGGTCTAGGGTCAAATTTACACAATCTCTGTGACCTTTAATCTCGATTCAGATAGCTAAAGCACGTTCCATTGTTAATTCTCGGAATTAATATCGTAACATCTCATTGTTTGCCTTGTTTAACACTGTAATTTTTTTTCGTCGCGTTCCTAATATGGGTGAATTCACCTATTGACTATATTTAGAAGTTAGCTATTTTTGAATGTTTGCTTTGCGTTATATAAAAATAGAAAGTTCTGCTTTTAAAAACGTTCCATATATATTCTACTAGCGTTGTCCTGCCCCGTACAGACGTTGCCCTGCCCCGAAAATAAAAAAAACCTAGAACCCAGTTGCAGTGCTGTTACACCAATTGGATTGAACTAATCTAGTGATTAGCACAAACAAAAAAAGTCATCAAATTCGCTCGAGCCGTTTAAGAGAAGTTCAGTGACAAACATACGTACACGATGACATAATTTTAAGACAGAACAGAAATTTGAAACACAAAGAAAATAAACATAAGAAGAAAAATTGTTATCACATTTGCTTTTGCTGTCGGTATTTACCGATAAGGTGTTAATATCGACGCAATAAAGCGAAAACGTAGTAAACCGCAAAATTAAAACTTACCACCAGAACCAAAATTAAGATTTCTGAAAAAATATCTGATCACTCAAAAATAGTCAGTTTCAACAATACAAAATTTTCTATTGATCGTGGAGCTGTAAGATTCATACCATTCGATGCAGTATTTTTTTTTTTGATTCGAATATGAAATAATTTTTTTGACATCTATCTCATTTACAACGTTTTCGTTTTTTTGCGTCAATATAGGCCAACAGCTAACTGCACAAAAGTGTAATATCATTATAATGTATGCTCTTAACAATTTTAGCAATTACATATACTAATCAATAAACAAGCAAAATTAGCGCGTTCCTGTTAAATTAGCGCTAGGTAAGTTGTGTTTTGTAATCACACATATGCGGAATATACTTATAAATTCATCGGAATGTGTGGTCCAAGTGGTTCCTTACTACCGAATAGGTTAAAATGTGTTATAAAAGGCATTTTTGAGCGATAGTTCTTGTATAATATATGTCGGAGAAAACTAGTTCGCTTTGATGTCCGTAACTGAGAAACTGTGATATGTGTTTATAGTTTTATATTATGTACAATTCTTCGATGTAAATGGATGTAATAAAATAAAGTTAATAAAATGTAAAAGAGTCCCGTGACACTTCTATGCGCTCTAGTAAAGCTAATCCTTCGCAGAAGTAAACATCGCATGTGCTATGTGGATGTGTGTGTGTTTTTTGGGGTCATTTTATTGTTTCAAATATCAAGATCCGCTTTACCCCTAACTGGTGACAAGGTTCTGACGACCAACAGACGGCAATCTTATTACAACAAAACTGAAATACTCAGGCTGGCCGATTGTCGGCCAAAAGCGTTTTTCAGAATTGCAGCCGTAGACTTTGCCCGGCGCGACGACTTGGGTAAAACTCCTCAAGTTAGGAGAGGCCAGTGTCATAATGATGACATAAGACCATTCAAAGAGGCGAAGTTCAGTCAAAAACAGTACTATATGGACAATGATTACCCTGCCATTTGCTGCATAATGAACACTTATATGTATAAACATCAGTATTTCTAGATAAAAACAAACATAAATTAACTGAGAATAATACAATAAACATTTTGTAATAAAGTCGATTTGCATTTCCATTGTTTTCGTTCAATTTTCGTGTGATGGCTGAAGGAATAGTTTTACGAATTCGCCTTGTGCACGGATATATTTGTTTCCAGTTAATGAGATTTCTGTTTACAAATTCTATGTCTTGGCAAACATAGCGTCAGTGACAGGGTGGCTGGCAGAAATGGGATGCGTGTAGCCAAAGATGCGGTTAGGCGACCCGCTTTCGGGTGGCTTATTGTGAGCAGACGAGCTGATAATAATGATGTTGTTTACGAATCAATTCATGATTTCTATAAATATCTAAATACTTAGCCTTATTTATTTATAAATCTTTTTTAAGTATGCCATTCCGCAGAACGATTTATGGTATCTATGTCTAGCAATGCGTGATTCTGAGAGATCTTAACAATCGAACGAATTGGAGTCGAGTCGATTTACCATTGAGTAAATAATTGAGTGGCTTCCTGACATGACAATCGAGATGTTTTCGAATGTCGACGGACTCGCGAATCGGGCGGCTATTACGCTCGCTCGACACGCTCGAAATCAATGGCTCAAAGAGTACTATTTCGAGCTCAAATGATAGTATCGATGTGATTAACGTTTTATCACGATCGAGTCAACAAAACAAAAAACGAAAACGCATTTTCAAATTCGTGGAACAAACAAGTTTGTTTGTAATTAATATTTTAATACCCGTATATTATAATATAATACTTCTAAGAATATATGCTAGCAACGTGTCGTGACAATTTAACCGGAACTGCCAAAATTTGAATAAAACGTTGCCCTTATCGAGTTGTCGGTTACACGTTGTTAATATGTTCTGATTTCACTTATCTAATTTATGTAACTTCCTCTCCAAGTTTTTAACAGTTATAAAGGAAATGTGATTAAGTGAGCCTAAAATGACTATTCTTTCATTAAGTGTTATTTTTCCACCAACTCTTCACGAACACTGAGTATGAAACTTTTTTTGTTTCTTATTTCCGTCATTATTAAAGTATTAGTATAACACTTTCTGATATATTTATTGCAGTTCTCATACTGTAAATTGTATTTCCACCTACAGAAGTCAAGCATTTATTTTAATTTTATTACTGACATCTTTCAATAAATAAATTGATGAATATTTGCATTATGATCCTAAAAAAACTTTTCAAAATTTTCTATTACTGTTTTTTTAGAATTTTTTTAATGCGACTTTCGAGACAAGATAGATGAAGACTTTTATGAAGACTAGTTTGGCGATAGTTTTACTCCGGAAAAGTTTCAATTTATTCGAATTTAACATCCCCGGGATAAGCAAGAAAACCAGACAGACAGACAAAATTTAAAATACGGCGTTATAAGTTTTGTGATCATGCGAATTCTTCTTTTTTATTTATTTATTTTACTTTGTTTTCAAGAAATTAATATATTCTACACTTTGAGAAATATACCAAATACAGTAACATAGAACGAAAAAATATTTATCCCGTTTGTTCTAAGTAGTCTGCCCAATTGAAGGACACACACACACGTTTGCTGAATAGCTTTTTTTTTTCAAAAAAAGCTGTTCAGCAAGCATTGGACCAATAAAAAAAGCACAACACTCTTTTAAAAAAAGCACAAAACACTACGTAATTGAAAATGAACTTTAAAATTAGCAAAACAAAGTTTTTCACTGTGTAAAGCTGTATTAAAATTGCGTTGATTTTTAGTTAGAATAGCATGGCGCAATTAGAAACAAAAGTGTTGCCATCTTTTAGAAAAAAAGGAAAATTTCAAAAAATAAATTAAAGACTCGAATATAAATTAACGACGGTCAGTGAAAATTAGTACTAATTAAGTAGCGACGCAACTTCGAATAACGCAAAACGAAACGACGCAAAGCGAGGTATTGGTGTACTTATAATTTCGCTTATTCAATCAAAACAAGCTCCTTTTTTGTTAATATTCGAAGAGATCCCATTTTGTGATACGCCCCTCTCGTGCCTGCATGCCTTCGAAACCATTCGATTGCACCGAGCTATTTATTTACACACTTAGAAGCTATCTATTACTTCCGGCTGATATTAGGACTACCTGGGTATTCTGTTGAAGAATTTGAAATTGAAATTGAATAATACACTGATGGAAATTATATACATAATAATACTAAGGCCCTTTCGTATAATATGGTAATAAAAATAAACATTTTACATATTTCACCTTATGAATAAATTTTAAATACTTAATTAAGTATTAAAAATTATTCATAAGGTAAAAAATATAGTTATTATTAAAATCGCACTAAAAGCAGTGTTAAGGTGAAAACTATTATTATTATTATACTTATTGATATTTTTTCGAACTTTGAAATTTACATTAACACTAGATTGTCCAAGATATCATTTTGACTGCTTGTAGATTTAATAAAAAAAAATGATTATATTTATAATGATACGATTTCTTAGAATTTTGTAAATTTACATACAGATGTATATCTGTACGTAGTCTGTATGTAGTCCCAAAGATCGAAGAAATTGTATTATAATAAAAATGTATAATTTTTTTCTAAATGAAATTAAAAACTGTTAGATTTCTTGAGCAATCTAGTGTTCAATACGAAATCGTTAAAAATGTTTTCGTATACAGCCAAGATATATCAATATAGCTATAACGATAGTTCACTGCTGGAAATCGACTTTAATCCCTATGCTTGACAGGCGGATTAGGGGTCGCAAATTACTTTTGATGACTCAGATAGACACGCCTCTTACGACGGGAAGAAATGACCACCGCATTTATTCCGGGACGGGAAGAAATGGGTCGGCTCTGTTTTGCCAGGAACCACGTACTAAATCAACAGTATTTATTCACACGCCATGTATATCTGCACTGCTGTGCAGGGGGCTACCCCGTTACTTGGGGAATATTAACCCACCACGATTGTTTGAGGCGCATTGGTGGGCCATCCAGGCTCGGAGTAAATACTTGTAGGCCATACATTTATCTCGTAAGTTTTGCCACTCATGCCAATTATGTCGTCAAGTGATTTTAAATTACAAACATTTAGGTTTTGATTTAGCGATTACGATATTTCTTAATAAACACATTCATTGCACGGATCTCATTTATTTGTTGCTAAGAACATATAATATGTAAATCGAAGGACTAGGTTGGTTTAGCAATGACATACGAAGTGCGGACTATATCGCGGTTAACGTTGCGATCGTGTTTGCAGAGGCACCATTGTAGGTGTGTGTGTCTGTCACTTGTACGTACACTGAGCACACAGATGCAAGCTTTAACGCAGCGGCCGTTGAACCGAACACTCGAGGAATTTCTCCACCTCCGTTTGAATGGAGGCGAAAAAGGAAAATTACTACTACGTGTGGTGAATTTAGAGCATTTATGAGTCTTCCTAATTTTTTTTTGGTTATAAAGAAGCCTTGAATGCGGTCATATTTGATCAATACAGGTGAAAACTTAATTCAGATTAGAATCTTTTACACAGGTTTATTACTTTAAAAAATGTTTAAATTTAGAATTAATTTTATTAACGGCCTTTGTACGTAGTAAATATAAACAATTATGAAATTAAATTATTTTGTTTAAGCTTCGTATCGTCTTTTAAATTTTATACAATATTGTTTTTATCTAATTTTATTTCTTTCGTCCCGTTTTGCATTTATATTGTGTAAAAATTGTTATTTATAATAGAAAAAAAAATTTTAAATGGTCTAATGGCAAAGATACCGTTTCCGGGTGTTTTATTCCCGCATCGAGATTAATGTATGTATGGCCTACTGGTGTATATTCCGAGTCTAGGTGCCCCTCCGCCATGGACAAGCGTGATGGGATTTGTGTCTGGTCCTACCGAAATACGGAGGTCCCGTTCCCAGCAGTGGGACATTCTGGCTTATGAAAAAGAAATGTTATTAACTTGAACTGCATTTCGTAACTTTCAGTCACCTCACCTGTCATCAAATCTGTGCTTCTTGTTCCATTTTCGTTAGGTATATATGAAATATGATATTTACGATCGAAATTAATAGCGGACACGTGTACGCTGATCTCGCAATCTGCAGCATACCAGAGCGCGGGGCGCGGTCTACCGGCCATTTGGAACGGCGACGGCTGTAACGACACATTTTGTACACTCGTTATGTTACTTATTCTGGTTGGTGTCCGCTGTTTGGCATGCGTGAATCATAACTAAGTCAACAAAATTATATTGTTTATAAGGTTTCGTTTCATCCCTACCTCACATTTTTATCGGTATCTTCACCCCACAAGACTATATATTATATGACTTACATACATACATACATATCACCACGCCTGTTTCCCGTAGGGGTAGGCAGAGACCATAGATCTCCATCTGCTACGATCTCGGCATACTGTCCATGCTTCCTCCTCTCATCCTAGCCGGTTAAGGGAACTATTGACCTGGTATTTCTTAACAACTTCGGCAATTTAGTCAAGGTATGTTTTCCTTGGTTCCGTCCCCTAACAACCCTACCACCCATATCCGCAAGGTAATTTTATTTTATCAGTCGTCTTTCATCCATCCTCTTTATGTGCCCAAATCATCTAAGCGTCTCTTTCTCAACTTTTATCACGACACCTTTTACATCCCTCTATTAAAGTTTACATATTTTGATTTATACAACTTCAAGGTCACAATGTCTACACAAAACTTTACTTTGGAAGAACAAGTGGAAAAAGTAGTAAATAAGAAATCAGGTCATCTGATGGTAAGTAATTAAATAATAATAGGTACAATTAAATAATAAAAAGGGAAGAGGGAAGTAAAAAAGGGGAATGTCACCTGTGTTACGAAAACTAAGTAAGTAAGATAAGTAAACATTACTTGTTTGGATAAATTAAATCACTTGTTTATGTTTATTGTTTACATGGACTTAAGACTGATAATGATAAAATGTTTGTCAAACATAGATAACTCACTAACTATATCGACCACAAATATAATTTTAGGGTAGGGTTTAATTGTTATTTTATTATTATTGTTGTTATCTTTATGATGACTGAAAATAAAATCCGTAAATTTAAAGTAAGTAAGTAAGTTTAAGTTCATTTAAAGTATTAAACAGATATCTATTTGAGGTTGGGAATATAAGCGGAAATATACGAAAGATGAAGACAAGGAAAAGAGTTTCAAGAATCACCACTTTTTCGCCGAATATTAAATATATTGAATTTTACTAATCATGTACACATTCTAAAGTGTACACATAACACTGTGTAGATTTATCAAGCAACTAGGTTGAACTTAATTACATAGGTCCCTCCACAGGAGCAGTTTAGTGTTTTTTGCAAATAATCGATTTCTTAAATGATAATCGATAAAAATTTATGAATTTCGACTATACAATTAATTTAAAAAGTTATTAGTTGAAAACAAAGTCTATATGATTCTGCGCTAGGCTCTTGCGCAATGCTAATACCATCACTCAATTCTTTAGTACTAGAGTACTAGTAGTGAATCCGTTACCTACTTCTGCAGAATTGCTTCGTTGGTATTTTACTTATAAAAGGTTGCATCACTCAGCGTTTACTTTTACAGTTTCGACACTATGCATGAGTTGCACATTGCACAAACATCCGGCTTGAAAGAACTTAGCGTTAGAGATTGTCATCGACACTAACTTATAAACCTTTTTAGAAATTATTTTCGAAATATTTGTTTTTATTCTTTTCGAAATATTTACCCATCTATAGATAATTAGATAGATATAATATATCTAAGTTGAAAATTGTTTTTAAAATTTACTGTTAGTCTTTTTCATATTGGCCCAAAATTTTTATATATCAGCGTTTTGCTGAATGCTATTAGATTTTATTTTTACACTGCCTGAACCAAACTTAACCTGCCTGAACGAAATAATTACGGGTACGGGTAGGATTATACCCTTTCGTTGGCGGTTGGAGTGGCATTCGGTGGCGGCGAGTGAATGCGGCGACCTTGGGTCCGTGCCGGCCCGCGGACGTTCGTTGAACGCGATCAACCGTCTCGCCCCGCGCACCGCCCCGCACTCCGCCGTCACAACTCGTTCGTAGCGCGATTAAGCGTAATTTTTGTAAATTAAATTTAGAATTAATGTTCTCAATAATAGAACGCCGCTGCGAATGCTTCTATGATGAATCATTTCTGTATGTTCCGCTTTGGCGAATTACAATAATTTCACTACCACACTACTGCTGTATGTTTACCAACATACTAGGTAACCCTATTATATGCTGGTAAACATATATAAACTTCATTTCTTTCCATGGAGGTCGTACGAGGTAACGGTGAGACCAATACTAGTGATAGACAGTTTTTTCTACTTGAATAATAAAAGCAACATTTATTCGTGGGGGAGGGTAAAGTCTAGCATTGGTTTGCTATGCCTGTGTCTGGATTTATTAATAGAATTACACTCGTGGAAAAACTTTTTAAAAATATATTATCAAGTTGTACACTAAATAAACAATTCACTTTCCATAACTCCACATTCGAATTTCTTTTCCGAGGATACTAATAGTAAAGACCAATACACAGAGTAAATAAAAATATTTGTTAACAATATAATTTTTATCCTCATGCGATAGTCTGTAACTGGGGTTTAGATCTGTTATAATAAAATATATATTCTTGTATACACCTTTTTCGCGATTTTTCCACACCACGCAACGTATAGTAAATCTATAATTAAAATAATCCATTAATACAACTTTTAGATTTATGAATGCCGAATAGTAAATCCTTAATCGTGAAGCATTTTGTTCTAGTATCGAGATAATAAGTTGTAAATAAACATAGATTATAAACGAACGCGGTGCAAGAAAAACGACTCGTAACGCAATAAAAAAGTTATACATTTTATGTAGATAATCGTTGTTTGATCGATCAATCTCAAGTTTCAAGTACGTTTGTCATAAAGTTCAACGACCGTTTTATAGAGATAGACATAATAATATCTAGGCACGTATACTCCGTCTAGGCGCTTACTTGTGATGCTGTATTAGGCGATTTTGTTAACAAAAGTTTTGTCAGCTTGCCATTTAAACAGCGGTTTAAGTAGAAAAATCGCCAAAATAGGCGTGTGACGATCGGCGAGGTTGTATTATTTCGCCAACGCGGGTGCTTGGGGCTCGCGCGGGGCTGGGTTGCGAGCATTGACCGCCTGGCTGGCGCTTCGAGATATTAATACATACAATATTGAAGAGAGGCTACACATTTTAAGTTGATGCCAAACGGGTTGAGGGAAAATGTAAACACACCTGTAGAATAATAACAATATATTATCTTTACACGTTTAAATGCATAAACTTGATGAAGATAGTGATGATTATCCGATTTGATTTTTTCTACGTCTATTTAGATGAACTGCTAGGATATTATTTTACCAAATATTATAGAAATATTTTAATAAGGTACCTTTCGGATTCAGATTTCGCATTCAGAATCAATGAGGAAAACTTTAGGCTTATCTTTAAACACAGTCGTTTAGTAAACGTTTTTAATTTCTGTTTATGGAAAAGAGATATGCAATATAAATTTTTTATATTGCGATCCGATTGATAAATGAAAAGAATAATGAAACTTCTCACAGCTTCTTAATATCTCTCGTCTTAGTTTATTGCAAACAGGTTGGCTGCGTGTGATATCATCATCAAGGATTTATTACCGTCAATGGCTTGTAATAATATCGAGGCATCCTTAACATGTTAAATGCATTCGTATACACGAACAGGATGCTGTCGGATTTTCCGCTTCGAGATATGACGAAGCGAAACGATGTTGTGCACGCGGATGTGTTTGGTGGTTATGGCTGAGATATGACTCGACGTATAAAATCGATTAAATCTCCAGTAAGATCAGTTTAAATATTAACTATTTTTTTAAAATAGTTTTTAAATAAAACAAGGACCTACTAATTGAAGTCATGCGTGGATCTATATATTTAGATGATATTGAAATTATTGAAAAGTCTTTTCTTACAATCAAACAAATCAAGGTCCGAAACATAAAAATGTTTGTTTGTTTAAATTTGGAATTGTGTTGGAAAGACAGTTTGCTAAATATATCTTTGAAATTAATTTTATACGTTAGTATTTATTGAATATCACACACGTTATAGAATATGAGTTGTTTAAAGTGTAATTTATATTATTCGTTTGTTTATCCTAAAATCATAAAAAGACTTACAATGGCTTTATTTTTTTTACTAATTTTTTAAATTAGAATGAACTACAATAATACAATATTAATAATTTAATATCTTATACTTTATCAAATTCAAACTTTTAACAAAGTTACTAATGGTAATTGAGAGGCAAGTGAAGTCAGTCAGTGGAAGCTAGCAAGAGTGGAACTACGTTTAGGTTTATCGTTTCGTTTCGAGACAATCGTCTTAATATTGAGTCATGTGCACGGAACAAAACTGAACGTAAACATTTTGTAATTTATTCGTATGTGGGTAGCACCGGCCATGTCCAGTTGGTACGCGATTCATTCAGTCTTGGAGACATCAGTTTCAATTGCGTTTCAAAAAAATATCTTCGGTGGTCGCACGTCACGTTAAATAACGGCCTAATGTACCCACTACTAACTTGAATCGAGAAGGTGATGCGCTCTCTCTACACCAGGACACTTTCTCTCTGCATTCTATCCATTAGTGATGGGCACAACGAATCACAATGGTAATAATAATTGACAATATATTAGCGAAACGCCGACTTAAGTCGGCTCAGTGGCGAAGCTTATAAAATGCTTAAGCTCTTATAAAATGGTTTTAAAGAACGATTAAAAGACGACACGACACGACGAAATTTTGGAATGGCAAAGGGATCTTCTTTATAATTTGGTTTTTTTGGCTGACACCTAATTGGTAAAGGCAAAGCTAAAGTTTTCGGAGTCTCGGGTTTGATTCCCGCATCGCGATAAGTGAACATACATATATATGTATGTATGTATGTATGCCAACGTCCATTTATATTTTATATTTAGATTGATATTCATATTTAGAATTCTTGTTTATTAAAACTGGGAGTAAGCTTCATATAGACAATATTTTAAGAAAAAATATTCACTTCTATAGTCCAGTAGGTAAAATCGAACCGCCATCGTTTTTAAGATCTAACCTCTTCCCAATAAGGCTGTAGCTGCCTAAAACTAACGGTTACACTTAAATATTTACAGTTTACAATAAATCTACTTCAATTTTCTTTATAACAGGCAAACAAGTAGCCGATGGTAAGTAACTAGCGCTGCCCATGATCGTCTTC
The DNA here is from genome assembly GCA_031353405.1 of Baronia brevicornis. Lineage (NCBI taxonomy): Eukaryota > Metazoa > Arthropoda > Insecta > Lepidoptera > Papilionidae > Baronia > Baronia brevicornis. Next base: position 298,141 of record JASFAT010000661.1, on the reverse strand, counting down.
TATACTAAATTAGGGCATTAAATGCATTGCCTACCTTAGGGTAAAGATGTGAATGATGTGAAAGATGAATGATGAAGGAAGGAAAATATTAAGATAAAATTCATTTCATTCCATCCTATTACGTCCTCCCCATTAAAATCATTCTATCCCGTTACTTCCTTTTTCCCCCTCTCATAAAAAGGAAGTAATGGGATGGACACAAGGAAGATTAAAGGAAAGGAAAAGAAATAGGGCCTCCGGATTCCTCACCGTTATGAAACACGAAAACCACTTTACGACAATATTCTTTAGGGGTGTGGTACGTTGGTACGGGTTGTGGCTTAAACTGTAATCATAACATTAAAGGAAAAATTAAAGTGCTTAATAGTAAAATATGTATGTGAGTATATTTTGCGTCTGTTGAGTAAAGAATTGAGTGTATATGAGTGAAGGAAAATATTGCGGAATTTTTGCTGGTAAACAAGAATTGAAGTGATAGTTTTAATTGTGTAAACTTTCTATAAAGACCGATTCAGATTTGCAAATTAATGGAAAAAAAGTAAGTAAAGTAATATAATATGGTTAATATTTTATTTTATATATGAGTATATTTTGTCATTTTTTAGGTAATATTACATATTTTAAAATATATCTAAAAGATATGAATATAAATTGCCATCTTCGTTATTAAGACGATTACGAAATTCACAATTCAAGTTTTGCCAATAATAACATGTTATAAAAGTGGAAGTTTAAGGTGTAAATTTATAGATTTATAAACTAGCATTGAGATCAGAGTTTCTGATCGCCTAACTACAGATTGTTTCGCTTTTACGCGTGGTTACTCAGAACTGTAAAATTTCTAATTAAAATTTTATGGTTTTTATTACGGAAGGTGCAGGATGTTTTTATGATGATTACGTGGATACGCGTTGTATTTTATCTCGATAACCAGTTTACACAAAGGTACTAGTTAGTTTATGCTAGCTATGCCAGAGTATGGTATGTGTTTATAATCATTTTGTTATTATTATTTTATTAGCAATGGCTTTCAAAACAGAATAAGAGTCATTAAGTACATTGTCTGGGTTTAAGATTAACAAATTCATACTTATAAACATTTTTAAGTTTTATTTTCCAAAAAAAATAGTCGTCTAAGGATGACTTTGTTTATGACTAGTAATCTTTTAACTATTAATTACTTATCGTTATATCGTTTAGTAGCAACACTTGTTATTTAATTTTATGGTAAAAAATCGAAGTAATAAATATAATAATAATAATTATTGATCTAATGGAAGACGTATTTTTCATAAATATTCAACTTTTTATATACATATTTATAAATTTTTAGCGTATATTTTGTAATAACCTGATTGATTTTCACCAGCTACATCGCTCCCTGTCAACTTCAATTCAATACTTGATTGACACAATCAATAATTAAATTTCGTATTTTAATTTATTTTTTTCGTGAATAAAATGTAGTGCGTGTAGCTAAGGCAGAAAAATACAACGCAAAATGTAGTTTTGAAAGATGCTTAATAATGCACATGTGCGTGTGTGATATGTATTTAAATTTTATCTTCTTGCATTTTAATACTTGGTATTATACTGACTGGGGTTTAAATACATTATCGATACTGACTCGATTGCTGGCTGTCATTTTATTTAAGCAAAGCAATAATTTAGCAGCTTTTCGTATCATGTCAGTCATAATTGGACTGGATAAGTAGTCTGAGTATCGTCTATAAAAACAGACGATCGTCTGAGTATCTGGGTGTAAAAATATGAAAAATTGCGGAGATTTAAAATGTAATGTAAATCCTTTATTGGTAGTAAGATAGTAAGAAGTTAAGATATGTAGATATTTAAGTGCTGTGAATTTTGTTATTAAATAAAAAAAGACTTACTGCTATAATCATACAGTTTTCATGTTAATATTTTTAATTTTCCATGGTTTTTACCTTAGATAATTTGAAATTTTAATTCTTCTCTTATCATTATCAAATTCCAATGTTTAAATACAAAACTGACATATATATGGTAATTTTAAATGTGTAGAGTATGTATGTAGAGTACCGACTGGTTGAAACTAGCTAAAATTAATGCGAGCGCGATAGCACTCGCGAAATCAGATGCTTATTAGCGCGCGGTAGGGGAGGTCGCTCGCACGCATCGTTAATTTTGAGTGATAGTGACAATAGTGGCGATAACAATTATTTTCCTGATACGATGATGTTTGAAATGGGCTTCACAATGTAAATGTAAAAACAAGGGTAAATGACATCAAAAACAAAAAAAATCCTTTGGCATTTTAAGTATATATGAGTAAAAACACTAAATGGGTTAAAATTGATGCAGGCACATTTATAATATATTTATTGATTCGGTTTTTTTTGAGTTAGGCAAAAAAGCAATCGGTCACCTGATAAGTGATCAACGTATAGTGGATATCTGCAACATAAAAAGCACTATAGATGCGTTGCCTACCTACTTTACTAGGAATAGGTATGACTAAAGGGAAAGTAACGGAAGGAAGAGGAAAGAGAGAGTTTGGTCTCCGGATTTCTGCACTCATCGTGCGAAACGCAGTAACACAGAAAAATGCTACCTCATAACGCCTTATATTCTGAGAGGATATGGTATCTATGACCGTGGTTGGCCCGGCATCGCTCCACCACTATTTTTTTATTTGTTTTATTAAATTATATCAGCGAGGTTTTTTCCAGGTAAGAATGAGTATAAACTAGTTATTGCAGTATTGTTTTTTCTCTACATTTCAACATTTAAACCCGCATGACTTCGAATTACAAGCTCGCAAACACGTTTATGCTAAATATGGAGGAATGCAATTCTCCCATCATTATCTATTGATGCTATACGCACTTGTGAATATTATAGCAAGTACAGGTGCGAGAAAACGCATTCATTAGCGGACAGGCGTCAAATACTAGATAGAAATACAAGACTACGTGATGCGTAGATATAATATTTACAAATAGAATGAAAATAGCAAATAAATGCGCGGTCTCTTTTGTCGGCTGTTTTAAATATTAACAAGTCTCAATAAGCAACATGATAATATCTTTAATAGCTTGTAATTTGTGAAATTTTCTTGCTTATCGTCTAAGTGTGTGTATATATGCGTATAGATAACGAATCTGAATATATCTATATATCTTTTACGATAAATGTATACATATTAGTTTTTATCTTAATATTTGTAAATCATTTACATTTGTAAATTTAATAAATAATTTTATTTATTTCATCATCATGTTATACATATATCATGACAGGTTATACATATTTTATTTAATTAAAGGTGGAAAATACTTTTACCAAATATCCAAATAATTTTTTTTATGGGGTAGGAGGGCAAACGAGCAAGCGTGTCGCCTTATGGAAAACAATCAACGCCGAATTTATTTAATACACACGTATATATTTTAATAATATTACAATAATGGACATTTATAATTGATTAGAATTATGGATAGATTTGCTTTTTATTCTGCAACAAATTGATAAGTATGCTTGCATGGAAACTAGGACAACTTGTATTTTGGGGACCCCTTTGTTATAATAGAATTAATATAAGTCGGACGTTATAGGCATTCTCTAGTTTTCCAAAATAAGATCAATTTCTTTTTCTATTATATTTTATTTCTTGATCGTTGAATGCTTCCAGAATGCTTTCTTTAGTTGAGTAATTAAGTGGTATACCGAAGATGATGTGATGATGTGTTACTGACAAATTCGCAATCAAGCAAAATACAAATTAATCAGATATCAATTTTTTATTTCATTTTTGCGCTTTTAATTTGTTCTGTGTATGTGTATATGTATATTTATCATCATTAACAGCCTTAGTCAGTTTACTACTGGACATTAATCTCTCCTGAGAATTTGATTTTACTAGCCATGCAAGGCTCCTCAGTGGATGCAGATGGTCTCCGCAGAGGCAGGCGTCTCGTACCAATAATGTTGCTCTCTTTCACTAGTTTTTACGATTTATGTCGAGACTTGATTTTAGGACAGTTATACCAAAGATCGTCAAAATGTCTTTTGTGAATTATCGAAATGCATAACCTGCAGAGGTTTTAAGTTAACGCCTTAATGTGTGATCGGATCACCTTATGTCCTTATACCATCGCAGCGCATATATATTGTAATATGCGGACATAATAAGCATTTTTAATTCATTTTTTCTTCATATCGTTGAATCTTTTTTTTTTTATATATATATTCACGCCTATTCCCCGCAGGGGTTGGCAGAGACCACAGAGCTCCATCCGCTGCGATTCATCGCAGCGAATGGCGCATCCATTGGCACGGCAGACCGTGGATTGGCAGAATTTAATTTTTCAAAAGCTACATTATTACACCCACCTACATTCTTCCCCTTTCTGTCCTATTAAATCCTTCTTCCCCTTCATCCCTCTTCCGTTATTCATATTCTAACCTTAAGGTAAGTAATGCATCTGCTATGCTCTAGGTATTGCGGACGTTCATAGGCGGCGATGGTTGTTTACAATATGCAATTGGTAACCTGCTTGCTTGTTTGCCTATCCATTCTATTGAAAAGTTTAAGAATTTATATAAAATAGTCCACCGCTAATATAAAATAAAATTTTGTTAATATGAATTCTATTTGAATGGCCTTGAAAATGGAATTGCTTTCGTGTTAAAAAATTAAAAAATGTCTCATTGGTGTTAAACAAATGTCTTGCATATCGAAAGCTACGAATAAATTAAAAGCGACCAGACGTTATTTTTCTAATCAATTACAGTCGTAAAAGATATATATGTTCAGTTTTATTTATATTGTAGTTGTAAAATTTTATAGAAAAATATATTATTCGATACGTAAGAAGGTTCTTAGAGTGTTTAGCAGCTTAACCAGACAATCTCTATGTCAGCGATAGGTCGTATGTTGCCGAATACACACATTTTGCTGAGCTTAGCAAAATAATCTTTTAAAGAAAGTAATTTGGTCAAACCAAGTTCTATTTCAATGTAGTTTATGTTGAAGGATAAAATTATTAAAGTATCGAGGTGAATTTCAAGTTTTCAGCGAGTAGCTTAAGATTTCCTAGTTTTATAACAATTTACGAACGCGAAAGAGATGCAACAATTGGTGCATCGGAGATGCGAGTGGGTGTGCCTAGCCGATCGATAGAGAACGATATGCGGGGGCGGCGGTATTGGAGAGTACACACCCGACCCGGCTCTCTGCTCCTGGCCTCAACATCTGGGTTGCCAGACCTGAAATATAGGCTAAACTTTTCCCAATTAATTGAGAGGGAGGCGTGGAATTTGCATGTGTACTCTTGTTACAACTCAGTGATTAGGCCAGCGTTTCATTGAAGCACATATTATACAAACATTTCGATTTAACTAAACACAAATATTTAAGATGAGGGGAGAACAATAACGTTTGTCTTGTCGATATAATAAAAGATTATGACTCTCAGTAACAAGGTTCTATCTTTCTCAATCATTCTATAATTTTCTAATCATTCTATCAAAGATCTGTGTTAAAATAGTGCCTCATGGATCATAATGATCATCAATACAGCTGTAACGATCGTGAAATGAGTGATGATATCGAAATAATATATATATATATATATATATATATATATATATATATATATATATATATATATATATATATATATATATATATATATTTCCTGAACAAATAATTAATAATAAAGACCTAATTAAACTAATTAAAAAACGGATTTGTTTAACTATTACTCTGTTTTAATGCAGTTAATGTGAATTAAGTACTATTCCTCCAATCATCATCACCCCAAACAGCCCATGGCAGTTCTCTGCTGGACATAGGACTCCCCCAATCCAGGAACTAACCCCATTTTTGACTTCAGCCGGGGGCGTCCTACATTTCGATTGCCACGACGCAGTCTCCATTCCAATAGTCGTTTTTTCCAGCGGTTGTCGTTTTTTCGACAAATGTAACTAACCTACAGCCACTTCATTTGTTATTCCTTAAATATTGTATATTAATTTTATTTTTTTAATTTCATTTTATGAGTTATTATATTTCTTTAAAAATAATAAGTATGTTATAATAATTTAGAATATAACTACAATTTGATTGTTCGAATTAAATATTTGTACGCAAACTAATGGCAAAAACTTATTAACCAAATTGTATCTATTTAGAGCAAAATACAAATAAATTAGTTTAGCACGATAACTGCTGATATTTTCCAATGGCCTCTTTCGTAATCTTCATAAATGTAATCTTAAGAAATATCTGTTTATAAGTAAACAGTTTAACAATGTATATAACTTAACATAAGCTGCAAGATAATTATTATAATTACTTGTATATATTTGTAGCAATATTAAAAAATATGCGAGATATGGACACGTGCATTATGCATGTCGCTCCTCAGATTTAATTGGTAGTTGCGCCATTAATTGGGATATAATTTATCGTTATTATGAGACTACACATACACGCTACTTAGTAACTAGTAGCGTTATGCAGTTTCGTAACGGCAAAGTATTCCTTTATTAAGTCATCATCTTAATCGTTAGTTTAAAAATAATTTGGATACAAAAATTAAAGTTTACTATTTAGAAGTAAAACATAACTCCATAGGACCCATAGAATGAAGGTTATTTTTTTTGTAACATCCCATATATGTGCCACTGCTGAGCACGGGCCTCTCCATTTCTGGAGGAACGGATGTTAACCCATCACGCACGCAATAAGAAATCAGACATATACACAGTCATGTACACCACAGCGGCGTACATGACTGTGTATATGTCTGATTTCTTATTACCTTATTTAATTGACTATTTTTTCGTCACGTTGTGATATTATAGCTTCCTAAAATGTAAAATACACCGTTAGCTACTGTAAACTTTTTACATGACGTCCGTGAGTATTTCACCGTATTGCGTAGTTGTTTCTGACAACGCCAATTGATCTGTTAAATGAATTAATTTTACGAATTTTCCCTTCACTCGAATGTTGGCTTAATAAAACAATGCTGTGAATGTTTACTGACGGAAACAATGCTGCGATTTCATTAAAGAGAACAACGTATGTTGCGGGCTCATCGCTCATACCGAACGCTGGTTATGTCACGATTGGAGACGAGAGTTAAACGAACCGACTTTCTCTACCTCGCTCATTAGCCTCCATATCTTATATCGTTACGAAAAACTATTACCTGGATTAGGAAAGAGATAGTATAGGGAAATATAGACGTAACGTTGAGATTCCGTATTTATAAAGGTAATCGTAATCGATTACACGTTCCACTTTTTTATTTATAAGAAAGGCCATTTTTAATAAAAATTCATACTAAGCCCATTAGACGACCGTTTGGCTCAGTGGCGGGGCCCTCCGCCCACGGAGTCAATGGTCGCGGGTTCGATCCCCGCATCGGAATAAATATATGTATGGATTTATAAATATTTATTCCGAGTCTGGTAACCCCCCCAATCCGCATTTCCTTTCCTGTCCTTTCCTTTCTTCTCTATCCTTTCCTTTCCTCTCCGCCAATCCACGGTTTGCCGTGCCAATGGATGCGTGGCTAGGGGCGAGCCTAGTCGCAAGCGTGCCGACCGTCCCGGGGTCAGGCTCCCCCAGGTACTGTGGTGCCTTACCTCAGCATGCAGGGCTCTGCTGGGGCTGACCTCCATCCTCCCTTGCGGCTTGTGAGATTCACTAAGACGAATTTAATATACCAAATTTGTTGAAAATGACGGCGACGTGGTTCGCCACCCGTCACGTCCTGATTCTCATGATGGCAAAAAGCGACTAATGGAGAGCCGTTTCCTTGCGATGAATGGTAGCGGATGGAGCTCTGTGGTCTCTGCCAACCCGTGCGGGGATAGGCGTGAATATATAAATAAAAATATTTTTTAAATAAAAAAACAAAAAATAAGGGGTAAGAGAAAAATTTTAAGATTTGGAAGGTATTTTTATAGGTATACTTATATAATAAGTATATTTTTTGTTGACATTCAATTCAATTCTTATCTAAAATTTAAAATAGAAACAAAAAATAATCCTGTGTTTGCTGATGCAAACTACAATGAGAGGCGTAAAATTGCAAATTTCATCGCATCATCGATAGAGATCAAAAGAATATATTGTTCAGTGACTATTTTAATATAAGCTGTCATCAAACATTTAAAGCCATTTCTGCGAGCTGGTTGACTTTTAATCAAAAAAAAAACAGATCTGTGCTAACAAGCTATTATTCATAATTATAATCATTTTCAAATTGAAATTATTACCTATCGCGTAGTCTATGATGAAAAAATCATTGTAAATAGATGGAAGTTGCAGAGGTATGGAATAGAAAGTTGTCAAAACAAATGCATTCTAAAATACTTACAAAGGTTCTGTCAATCATCAGTATAAATAAGAAACGCATAACACAATAATATGATTCCAATGAGACACCCATCCACATACACAAAAATACAATCATATACACAAAACACGATACCGTTGTTCTTATGGAATGTGCTGAGTATAAAGTTATAAGATCGCGCCGATGCTAATGGAAGGAGAGAATTGCCAAGGAATTCAAAGGTCATTTGTATTATGACTCACGTATTGTTTGTAATTTCACAGGTACGTACGTACGTATGCAGACGGATTGCATGGATGAGCATTGGGAGCCATCTTGTTTTATGGTAATGTATACGGCGGTGTTTTAAAAAACTTCTCATTGTTATCGTGTCACATAAACTGAGTGTGTGTTCTGGTGATGCATTGCACGGGGAACATGCAAGCTGTTTCGAAATGAATTTTATTTATTGCCAGCTGTACCCGAGATGCGTTGCAATGATACGTAAAGAAAAAAGTTATTTTTCGGCCAGGAGTCTCCGCGGAAGTACGCAGGACATCATATAATTAAAGTATCACCACAATTCGATAAATAGTTTAACATAGACAAACAAAAAAAAAACATTGATTTTATGCATTAGATAATATTTATTTAAATAAAAGAGGAAGGCGAACAACAAAGCATTACAATAACTTGATGGGTTAGTATGGTTATTACGTTGCCCATTGAAATCTGCAACATCAAGGACACTACAGATGTGTCGTTTACCTTAAGGCTTAGGGCTAGAATAATATGATCGGATGAGGGTGATAAAACAGTAAGCAGTAATCATTGTCATGGACAATTTCAATGCGGCCTCAGGTGCATTGCCGGTCAGAGATATGGGTTTGGAAATGTTGCTGATGGAAGCTGTTTCATCTATGTCTTTTTTGGTCTGATTGTCTCACATGTTCGATAGTGGAATTTAGAAATTATCATTTTATATTATATTTATATTTTATTTTATTTATTATAGGCAGAACAATTACTTGGAACATTTTCCGTGAAAAGTACAGTCCAGGATCTAATCTTTTTTGAGGTTCATATTAACTCCACTTTATTTAGAAATATGTTATTTCGGTTTCAGTATACAGACAGGCAGATTATAAAGTTAGTAATAATTTTGCTTAGTAATATCTTTACTTTAGTGTGTATAATAACATTTATTAGAAGAGCATCATATTTAGCTGCTAATGTCTTCTCGATTAAATTACTGAATTACATATTTTTCGTAGTTGACACTTTTGGTGTTTCTTTTTATAAGTCACTTTAGCCAAATCGGCTTAAATAACTATACAATAATCATCATAATGCTCAAAAAAACTTTAATAAAGAAATGCAACTGTGTTACAATTTTATTAGTATGTATACCATATGAACTTTTTTAATCGGTTTTTTGAGGTGGCCTTCGCATATTTGTTTGTTTCAAATCTTGTGACGGCTTTTTCAACTTCTTGTACTAAACCTTTTTGATTGCTTTAGGCGAGTTCCATACATTATATTTAGTAAAAAAAAACTAAATTCTAGAAAGTAAAAATAGGTAAAAAACTTTTAAGTTACACGGTTTTATTTTTTTTTTTAACAAAAAGCAGTGTTCATATATCTTATTACACGCATAAAAGTAGTATGGTTAGACGTACAGATTTATCATATCATTATGAAATAATGCATAATGATTCTAATGCAATAATGTACGAATGGAGTATGATATAAACAAACTTATGGACATCTGTAGGCCACGTGTCATGCGCCATATTATCGCGGTGATATAGGGCAATATGTTACAAACCAGTATTGAAAAGAACTCGTCACTAGTTTTATCTAATATCGATTTTATCATGTATTGATTCCCTTATCTTATACAATAGACTATAAAAACACGTAAGCTTGTATAACGCTTTGGAATCTGTTCTGCGAACAGTTCATTCATGTGAAAAAAATAAAGAAAACCGAAAATTTTCCAAAGCAATCCATTTATTAAAAAGATATAAATCATAATTTCAAGGGTTCACCCTTGTTAATAGAATTATTTTTAGCTAATAAAATAACTTGGTTTCCCTTGGGCTCCTAAAAATATAATATACACTAAAAACAGTGGTTAAGCATGGCCGTTCTAAATTTTATTTGTGTAAATTATTTATCATTATTAAAAGCGATTCTAGTTTAATTTATCCCTATATTTTTTAATAATTAAACATTTTTTTAAAAGTATATAGATATTTAATAATTTGCCATCTCTTTCATAAAGCTAGTTTGGCCGGTAATCCCGTTCAGCGACGCCAATTCGTAAGTAATACCTGCGCAGATGTTTCAAATTGATCGCGATATACTATGTAGGCACAATAGCCACACGATGTTTGCTCTTCATATCAAATAGCTATTATTTCGTCGTATGGTACATGAAGCGTCATTGTGTGTGCTGACTGATGAGTGCTAACTGAATGGACGAGTGCGTGACTGTTGATGTAGATTTCAGAACACTCGCATCGAAATTGTGTGTAACAAAGCCAGAGTATGTTGGAAAGCACTAGGCCAATACCAATAGGGTTGTCAATTAATAATAAAAATAAGCGTAGCGTTTGTTCTATTTTAAAGTTATTTTCGATTTTCTGAAATATAATTATTCTTTATATATCTCACAACGTCATTAATTTCAACAATTCATCTTCAAATATCTATAAATGAAACTGAAGTGTCTCTATTTAATTTCTCAATATGTGCATTTTTATAAGTTTATCTGCCCGATGGCGTTCACGGGAATGTTTTTTTATGGAATAGGGAAGCAAACGAGGAAGTGTATCACTTGATGGAAAGCAAAAAAAAACACCAAAGACACAGATGCGTTGCCGGCCTTTAACCGTTTTAGTGCTAAGCAATTTTTGTGAATATATATGAAATAATATATAAAAACTGTAAAAAGTTGTTTTTAAATGTATAAATATGCACTCTCGTAACAAATTATGCGCGAGATTATCGTCCACTGCCACAAAGCACCAAAAACACACTAATGCGCGCGGCAGTTTTGCGCTGCGGCGCAATTTTCGTTTCAAACTATCGCATCACTTTTGCGCCGCTTAGCACTCTAACGGTGAAGATATGAGCAGGCTTCGTTTTTGAAGGTTTCAATGTTGTATCGGTTCGGAAATACCGGCGAAAGCAGCAATGTAGAGAACTTAGAGTGTATTTAAGTTATACCAACATGGGAATTTCTAAGAACCTATCCAATATAATCTAATGGAATCTTTGTGAAAATTGTGACAGCCCTACTTATACACTTAAGTGCAGTCTATTTCATTTGATTGCGTGATATGATATACATATCTTCATTGTATTAACACGAATCGCGTTCACTGCCTTGTGTATTATTCTCATTTCTATATTTAGGTGTCTAACCAGGACCACTTAATCAAAGTGAATAGATCTCTTAATAAACAGCACACTTATTTCATGATGACACATAGATAAATGCTTTTAAGAATGAAAAATAATGGAATCATTTATGAGAGACTATATAAAAGAGCTTAATTTAATTAAAATGATATAAAACACAGATATTTTTTCATCTAGATTGTTTATCATCATCATAGTAAGTGGATTAGCAAGATATGATTTATTTCAATACAAGCTTTAGCTTTAGAATCTACCAATTGCGCTATTGCTGCTTAATTATAACAGGTAATTACGCATTTAACGAACTAACGAACTGCGGAAGTCTCGTACCGCTATAAATAACCCTCGTGTGGCAGATTCAGTGGCATATCCAACGTTTTATGTTAAACAAGTACTTAATACCTGAACGCATAGATTGAGGATACTTTGGATGCAGATTAGTACTAAGCATTAGGGACTGAATTCGTATTACACACACGTACAACTTTACCTCGATGTGCGATTCGATTCACGCATACGCACACACAAATTAGATGCATATATACATACACATGTATACAATCTTATAACGCCAATAGGCATACTCACTGCCTATTCAATGTTCGAAACGGAATTGTGAATTCATTTAATAAACTAGGGTTAATATCTTAGTGAGATAGCGTACTACAACGTCAGTGGATAACAATTTTTGTAACAAAATTTTTCCATATACAGTGTAACCTCCATGTAACGTCACTCGATTTAACGACAAACGCCCTAATAAACTCGACTGTCGGCATTACACATACCAAACTTTCTAAGAAATCCTTTATCACCAAGATGCCTCAATATCGCAAGATATGAATAAAATAATTAAAAAAATACAACAAAATTACTGGTGCAGCAAAAGACGTCAGACAAAAATAACAGACTATACTCAATAGCGATCAAATAAGAATTGTTGTTTTTTGTAATTACTAACACTAGTCTGAAATAAACTTTTTCTTTTTGTAATACAGATTTTTCTTCTCTCCATTTAACGACAACTCTCTATAACGTCAAAATATGCACAGTCCCTTGAGGGTCGTTATATAGAGTTCGCACTGTATTTGTAAAAACAAATAGCAAATTGGATTAGCGCAACAAGCAAACAATTCGATTAATTTTACAAGAGCCAAATGTAAAATGATTATAATATTATGCAATAAAAGAAATGTCAGTTTCATTTGTTTTGATGTGCTTTTATGTGTATATATAGCAAATAAATGCAGTTTATATATATATATATATATATATATATATATATATATATATATATATATATATATATATATATATATATATATATATATATATATATATATATATATATATATATAGTTTAACAGTTTTGTAATTATGCTATTTATTTGCTAACTGACCATATACATGCCGTATATGCTGCCATATCCCACTGCTAGGTATGGACCCTTTTCTTTACCTAAGTGTTATATAAGTAAAATAGTAGTAGTGAAGTTGTGCAGTCTTTCAGTGTTAGCTTTTATAAATAGTATGTAGTTTGGTTCATTTGATTATCATTAGTCTCTTCGCGTCTTGTATAAACTTACACGAACTTGTCGAATTGTTTAAATAACATTCATTGAAGACTACTACTATAAGACATAACACTTGCCCCTTGCGTTATTATTATACATTGAGTTTGAGTTATGTCATAGTTGAATGTTTTTAGTTCCAAATAACTGTATGATGCAAATGATTGCGGTGCCAGAACTGGTATTTGTAAGACGGTCATGTATCGAATATAAGCTGAGTATGATGAGCGCAACAGCTGAGGCGGACAGCGATGCGGCTCGCTCCCGACTCAACTGAAGTTTAAATACCGCCCGGCCGAGTGAGTTCATCGCTCAAACAATCCACAGCGCACCGTGTAACGCAACGCACGCCGTACTATTGAAGCTCACAGCCACGGCCCGGCAGCGGCGAGCAGCCGCGACAATTGAGGGGCCACGTCGATTGTACAGCGTTTCTCGGACTATGAAATATTACGTTCCACTTTATGAAACTCATACAAGCCATAGTTGGTGCCTACCTCCTCATCCTATCGTATTAGTTTAGAATGAATACGGTAGAAAGTGAACGTAGACTTAGACCAAGGTTTGATTGATCCACAATTAAAATTGCCTCATACGGTGCGGTATATCTTATTCTTGTTTGTTTTGCTTCACCGTCGTAAATATTATTATAATTATCTGTTCCTCGTTAAACATAAATAAGTATAGAAATAACATTGCAAATATGCAGTGTTAGCGGCGCGATAAACCGAGTAATTAAAAGGTTGACAGTGAAGGACGCCGATTCCGCGAGGTGTCGTAAGCGTCGCACCGGCGGGCGGCCGCTCACCTCGCCGTCTGCGGGTCACGCGCGCCTTCGATTCCTTTCTAAAGTGCTTTCTATATCTTACACATTCGCGGCCCGCGTCGCTTCACAGCTCCGTCTCACCTTCATGCCTTTCCAGGCGAACCTTATCGAGTTTCAACTCGGTCTATTTAAATGGGATTCATATGCGGTCACACACTGTTTCTACATACTACTATGCGGTCTAATTATCTGCTGCCGCGTTGCATTCTACAATAACATTCCGATTGTGCGCGTCATCGCCGATGCTGGCGGCTCGTTAGCTAGGTGAGCCAAGCCAACCAACGAAACAAATTAACACTACTCGTACTTACATAGTTTTGCAAAACAATAAAAAGTTTTTTATTGTCAATGAGATTGAAAGTAGATAACTTGTGTTACGTAATTCTATTGTGTTGGATCTTCTGAGATGTCTTCATGAGATTATGTAGCTTACGGGGTGTAATTCATCGGATCTGGGGCGATATCAAATACCGTCTATGGAGCATTTTAATTTGATTCCGTAGCCATTTATATCTCGAAGTAAGAGTAGCTGGCAGTTAGAAAGTACGCGTGACGTAACAATGCTGGTCGGGACGGACGCGATTATGTTGGTGCACTCAAAACCGTTTCACTGCACTCTCTGTTATAGTCATCTGTCTTGCATTCAAATTCATTTTAACTATATTATATATTAGTACCCAAGTTTGAAGTTAAAGTGTGTTACAATCCTATTTCCTACTTCCTATCTACATATGTATGTTTGTTAATCTTTCACGAAAAAACTACTGGACGGATTTGGATGAAACTTTACAGTAATATAGGTTTTACATCGGAATAATATATAGGCTACAATTTGTAATGATTTTATCTAATTTTTTTGGTTGTAATATAACGATACATGTCAATTAAGTCGGAAAAAATTTGGCCTCTGAGAGCTATCTTGGCGTACGCTGCCTAAACCATTGGAGTTACACAAAGATGAGGTACCGTAGAATTGTTTGTCTTGAATAGTTGTAAATAAAAGTCCGCGACAGCATATATCTACTTTTTATGTGGAAGCCACTATGACCAAAATTGTAAACCATAAATTAAGTAAAAAAATATATTTATTTTATTTAAAGTGATCTGTCACGAAACTTAATGTGGCAGACCAAATTCCACGCGAGCGAAGCCGCGGGCAAAGGCTAGTTATATGTACATTGCACAGTGTAATTTTTTTCTCAAAATCAATATCTCTATTCGTCATGAGTGATATACTTGTTTGTTATATCTTAATTGACTGTATTGTAGTATTTCCTTTGACTGTATAGTTTACTTTAAACATATAAAACAGTGATCCATTAAACAAAGCGAATGTGTAACCCGATGCAATGAATTGACGCATATGTGTGTTCATTTGAGTCATGTTTATATGTACATACGTTTACATAGAATAAAGAAAAGCGTCTAATTTTGATAGGTATCAGCAGCTGAACTAGGTGTGGCGTGAGAAATACCGTATATTCTTAACTGATGGAATAAAACTTTTTGACAAGTTATGCGGTAGTGAGATTTCGCAGCAGGTATAATTCGGAACAATTTCTCTGCGTACTCCCCGTGGTAAAAGCGGTTATAGATATTAAGAGATGAGACATCTCCCCGCAAGTTCAAATAATTTAACGGTTCTGTGAAATCTTAGTCATTCACAATTCGAAGCATTTGACGTTGTAAGTGATTTAGAACGACAAGCTAATACCGCGATATGCCAGCCTATAGATGAAAACGATCGGACATATGACTTATAAAGTTGGAGGTGATGGGCCAGCAGGAAATAACATCTCGCTAAATTATTAAGTCTGGTTAGTATATCATAGTATGTGCTAAGGGTCATATCTTCCCAGGGTATAGTCTATTGGTTTTCTTTCAAATTTTTACCCGAGCAATGTTTGTCCTTTACGAGTATTTTGGAGCAAGAATATGTAGATGGCAAATTAGAATAATGTTTCATTTATTAAGAGACTTACAAAGCGATAATAACTTGATCTTTTACGCTCAAATTTCTAGTTGATATAACATGAGACAAAACTGATTGAAGAGCGCTCCGATCATATGCCCTGTTTCCAGCCACTGATCCATGCGTAAACGATTTAGGGAGCTTATGATCGCGAGGCCATGTAATAACTATTTCCGCCCCCGTTGGTGGCGATATCACGCGTAACAATAACAAATCCCAGTATTATACAACAATTTCTAATAGAACGATTTTTGTCTGTGGCCTTAATGGCCGGTCCATTAAGGCCATTCGTCCGGTGAAGAACTAAACTGTTGCAGAAAACCGATTTCTGTGTAAAAAAAGCTTTACTATTGCGCTTCGTTAAGCGACCTTCCACTTTCTGTCCCATTTGTCACATCTTCCCTAAAGTAAAGTCCAACACTACGTTTACCGAGACGCGGTCTCCACTCCAGCACTCGTTTGCTCCAACGATTGTCAGATCTCCGTCAAACGTGATCAGCCCATGGCCACTTTAATTTGCTAATTCGAAAGGCTATGTCGGTGACTTTAGTTCTCCGGCGGATTTGTTCATTTCGAATCATATCTACCAGAGAAACTCCGAGCATAGCTCTCTAAGTGACTCTGAGCTTGTGAAGTAGACGGACTGTCAGCGTCCACGTTTCGGCGCCGTAAGATACGCTCTTCTTATACGCCTTAATCGAACTATTTTGTACAAATCGCTACCAAAATTCAACAATATAACTGATAATAACTTGACATAAGGAAAATTAAATTAAAACTCAACGTTACGGAAAACGGAAAATTTTTTCTAGATCTTAAAGTGGAATGTGTATTTGGATAGTATAAACGCAAAATTAGGGGCGTAAATGAAATGTCAACAAGGATGCGCGTCGAGAGCAAGCCGTTTGTTGATAAACAGTAAATACAAGTAGGTAGTCCGGTGAGTCATAGTCTGTGGTGGCCAGGGTTGGCATAAGTGATATCTGAAGTGTACCAGTTTAATGACTCATCACTGGTGGAATTATGTGGTGAGTTGGTAGATTTAAAGAAAATATTTTTCGTCTAAACAGTTAAACTGTTCTATTTTCCGATAACAGGTTCGATTTGAATCGGATTTAGTTGTTCCATTTTTTAAATAATAATAACAGAATTAGTTTTTTGCTTTAAAGAAAAATATTTTTATGGAATAGGAAGACACAAAATCAGAGGCATTGGAGAAGCGTTGCTTGCCTTTGAGTGACATATGTAGACGCTTGTATTTTTAAGCTTCCAATGTAGTTTAGCTTCAAAAATATAGAAAAAAAATGTATTCGCTATGCTTTATATCAATTAAGTATAAGTAGTAAAAATTTAAAAAGAATATGAAAGACACAAATACAAAATAGGAATAATTTATTAAATATCAGTGAAAGCAGCTGGTTCCTTAGAGGGGTGGTGCGAGGAAAAAATGTTTCGGAAAAAACGCATCGTTCTGGATAGCTAGTAATAGATTTCTATATTAAAAACTTTACGCATGAATTTTATGTTTAAAAACTACAAATGTTTCATGCATCGAAACGTTTGTGTCATAAATTTTATAATACAAATATCGTGATACGTCGCAATTTAGATTTATCTTTGCGGTGTAATTAATGTATGTTTAGAAAAGTCATATCGCAATGTTCGCACGCGAGCCAGGTTGCGTCCATTATATCTGCAATAGACAATTTATTATACGTTAGTAGAACTCACTATTTATCATAAATATCTATGTAACTTCAATAGTGGTAAAGCCATGACAGCACGAATGCATCGGCTCTACCGGGGAATTATCAATTCGACACAGAATACACTATTCCGAATTTACTTTTTAACATGTAATGATATTTTCATAGCAAAAGTACATGTTAAAAGAAATAACAAATTCTAACAGTCAGATTTTAGCAGTATTAGTATTGTAACGTATTGCTTTTATTTTATGTATATAAGGCTAGATTATAGGATTATGTGTGGGTAGAAGATATACATATATATATATATATATATATATATATATATATATATATATATATATATATATATATATATATATATATATATATATATATATGTATATGTATATATATATGTATATATATATATATATATATATATATATATATATATATGTATATATGTATGTGTGTGTGTGTGTATGGGACTTGTGTTTCTCAAGTTACGCTGCACTGCATTTCTGTGAGGGTCGGGCGGTGGCAGAAAATCTGTTTCTCTGCTCAGTGAATGGAGGTTTTGACTGAGCCATCGCCCATTTCAAGGAAAAAATTTATCATATCTATCTTTCTTAGCTTTTTACATTTTACTCTCCAGCATGAGTGCAACCGCCTGTTTTAGGTACTAAGAATTTATTTACATTAATGGGATTATGAATTTCTTACGATGGTTTTAGAACCTTTCGTCTTACCAACCGCGTAGCTTATAACCTGGATTGATTTCTTACTATAATGTATGTCGGATATAAAAATCTAATCGTCAAATGGACACACAAATAATTAGTTTATAAATAGATACACAAATGTCTCTACAAACGAAATACTTAATGGGATGCCACAATTAAATGTTTATCAATGCTCAAAGTGCAAAAATATGTTCACGCCTCCGATAGCATGTGTTTCTGTGACTAATTTGCCTATTTACGGATGTGCTTTGCAAAACGTCGCTTTTGTGCGTCAATGAGAACAATTACGTCAACTTTAGTTTTTATATTAGTTTAACGTTAGCATATTTTAGATGTAAGAAAAGTTTATTAACCCTTGAAAATAGAATAATATTCATTTTGTTATTCACTCGCTATTACATTGACGTCGACGTGGATTCTTAGTGGCTTAAGCCTACACTTCAGGTAGCCGATCTGACGTGAGACATGTGTTTTTCATTGGAAGCATATGCATATATGCACATACTTACTTTGTTATAATATAAAAATTCGTAATAACCTATAATATATTGGATGAATGAACACTACATAATATTGTTTAAAAAAATGAGAAAGCCGTGCTTTCTCATTCAGACCACCACAACTGGCCATTCTGAGCGGTAGGTTAGCTACCGCGCTTCGTACGATGAGCAGCCTCAGTTCCGGTGGCCCAACACCCTCCCCCTCCCACTCACACTTTCTTTAAAGGTCCGTAACGCTTCCACACTGCCTATGGCGCTGCGGATGTCTATGGGTGGCGTTGATTGCTTTCCATCAGGTGACCCGCTTGCTCGTTTGCCTTCCTATCCCATAAAAAAAATATTAATCAATCAATTAATCAAATATATTAATCAATATTCACAAATCAATATATGTGAAAATAGTTAGTATATTCATAACTATTTTTTTTAAATTATAGTTCACACATTATCTTTTCATGTACAAAATGAACAAAACAGACAAATCTTTTAAAGAATGGACCGATACTAATGCGGCAACAACTGGCAATACAGGCAAAAGTACCGTATTTTTATTGTTTTAGCAGGCATATTGTGTAAACTGTAGAACAAAGGAAGTGTTGGTATTAAAGAAAACGATAGATATGTTTAAAGATATTGACCCAAC
This sequence comes from Baronia brevicornis, assembly GCA_031353405.1. Lineage (NCBI taxonomy): Eukaryota > Metazoa > Arthropoda > Insecta > Lepidoptera > Papilionidae > Baronia > Baronia brevicornis. Next base: position 278,430 of record JASFAT010000661.1, on the reverse strand, counting down.
AACTTAACTGTAGTAAAAAGAAAAACATTGTCTTTTTGAAGAGCTCAATTCTCTGTCTATTTTCATAAAATTGCGACAGAGATTTGAGGTTCAATTCTCTGTTGCAATTTTATGAAATACAAGAATTGAGTATCAAATAAAAACTAAGTTGTTAGTGTAATAAAATCAGTATCTATAATATATTTTCTAATGTTATATATTTCTCGTAACACATTTATTAGCAAAGTAAAAAATAAGAATTGACAATACACCACTGATAGGATTTTTTAAATTGAAACCCATATTTAACACAATTATTTCATAAAATAAGCTTGATGCAGTGTCAAGTATCGAAGCAACAAATTTTGGCATTTTTTCTATACTTTCAGTATGAGTATTCAGTATTTAATATGGATTTTTTATCCCGAATTTATTGATACTGACTTTGTATCCATAACATCTTTAAATTAGGGTTTCTGGTTTCAGAGTAGGTCGAATATAGGCTATTATCAATCAAAGTTAGTGGACTGCTCTTCCCTATTATAAATCTTCAGAAACATGCGTAGTTTTTTTTTCTAATGAGAAAATAACACAATATCATAAGTGGTGTTTACTTGATATAGTCATATAATATTTACAACAGCGCTGATACTTTTTCTAATTTCTGTACTTCTGCCTAAAATACAATGAAATTATGTCTACGAGACATATAAACTCATAATATTTTGTCTTTAGTGTCATAGTGCCGTTACAAGACATTGTTCACGCCCCAATGTGTCACCGCGGTCCAGAACTTAACGCCGGCCATGACGCACCAATCATACATAATTCGATGTTTGTACTCTTTTAAATGGAACTCACAGATTGTCATCGATAGATGCGGCTTAACTATATTGAATGGTAATCATATATTTGTCTTTTAAATATTTATTTAATAATTCGCTCGTCGCTATTTCAAGGTTTATATAGTAATTAACTCAATAGCTCGAAAACGTGAATTCACAAATTGTGGAGCTATGAAGCTTCATTTCGAAAAGAGCCAAAAATGATTCGATAAAAGGCTTAAATATACTTAAACTAACTACTAGGCGATACACCAACAAAAGTTATGCCAAGTTTGATAGTTACTTTTAACCAACGCATTTGCGAAAAATAATTAATGTACAGTGCAATGAGTGTAATGGTTTTTAATTAGAAAACATATAGCATTCAAGTTTTTGAAAGTTCTGAATAAACTTAAAAGGAAATAACGAATTAACTGGTCCACAATGAAGCCGCCTAAATTGTAAGATACGAATTATATCGATTTTAGGGTATTAAGTTTCTAGTAGTATTAAAAATTTAATAAAAATTAAGAAAAGTAGCAACAAGCATAAACAAAATAGGAAAATGAAAATTAGTGTGATTAGAATAACTAGTAAACATAGAAAAATGAAAAAAATGTAAAACAATGATAATTTGTAGAAGAGCCATCCTGCAGAAAAATTTCTGTCAAAAAGTTTATATGTTTTTTATGAGATGGGAGGGCAAACGAGCAAGCGTCTAGCCTGTTGAAAAACAACTAACAACTTCTATAGATATTCGCAAAACCATAAGTATTTCGGACTAGTTACCGGCCTTTAAGTTATATCGGTTCGATAGCTGGTTCCACAGGATAGTGGTGCGTGGAAAGAAATTAAAATCTTAGTCAAAATTTTTTGGTAAATAATACACATGAATAAGCCGGCCTCTTCTGGGCAAGTACCACACTCTCGCCTTAGGTGAGGTATATATGGTGAGGGAAAAAACTGGAGACTCAACTCTTTTTCCATTTCTGTACTCTCCTCTTACTTTCACCTTACTTCTCACTTCCTATCCCATTATTTAGATTTTACCAAATCAACACATCTGCAGTGCCCTTTGTGTTTCTGAGGCCGATGACCGGCGATGATTACTTGCTTACTTACCATCAGGTACCATTTAGTTACCACTTTTTCCACTTACTCTTTCAACTTGCACAATTACTGCTTGCTTTATTCGCAAATATTAATGTATACATTCTTCCAGTTTAACCTCAAATAGTATAAAAAATAAAATAAAGGTACGTGGAATGGCACTGAGTGATTTAACCTTCCGTTTTAAATCAATAATCTTCTACAAGTGCGGCGCATTTCATCTAACTCAATTACCTATCAGCCTTGCACACAACGTGAGTACCTACTCAGATTGTTGAAGTTATTTAATTTGTAGACGGAACAACAGCGTCCATTTGGTTTGATATCCAAAAATCACGGCAGAACGTATGACCTGCAGTATTTTGTTTGTGTAAAGGCTTATTATATACATTAAAATAAACATAAAATTGACGTTACTTTATTATTTTTATATAAAATAATCGAGAAGGAAAAGAGACCTCAGGAAAGCCCAATTGCATGAAAAGATAACTCAAGAAAGATTAGTTTGGCGCAAAAAAGTGAGGAAACCCGGCTCCAAATAACGGGAACAGGGGCTAAAGAAGAAGATAAAAGAATCTAGAAGGATCGTATCGATCGCAAGGATCGTTTGCAGTCCAATGCTGAACATAGGCCTCCCCCGAGACGCATCACCTAGCTGAATTTTCAGCTTCACGCATTTTGTTTCATCTAGTTTGCCCATATCGCGCCATCTGGCTTGGTGATGAGTGTCAACACAAACAATACATTTGCCAAAACGCGGTCTCAACTCCAGCCTCGTCTATTCCAGTGGTTGTCAGTTTTCCGACAAACGTAACGACACCGTTGTCACCTTAGTATGTTAACTCAGAGGATTATATTGGTGACTTTGTTCTCTGACCGAATCATATCCACCAAGGAAACTCCGATCGTAAAATGGTCAATAATTACAGTCGACCATAATCGCATGCAATTCCAACGGCATTGCAAATGCATACAAATTCATATTCTGTGTTTTTTGACAAATAAATTACATTTCTGTCGTCTTCGAAATTACGTCAGTCTGTCAGTCAAACATTCAAGCTTTTACCACCATTTCGTAATGAAATTCCACTGGACGGAAAAAAAACGACGAAAAAAACTCCGCAGATATCCCTTTTTTGTATTATTCCGTTTTACAATGCACTAATAAATTAAATATTATAGATCGTCGTGGTACTAGTAAAACATGCATAATTAAATTATTAATGCATAATTAAAAAATTACTTAACTATTTACTAGTGTAAGAAAAAAAAATTGGCCTTCAACAGAGATTCATTTCGAGCCTCTGATTCTCGACTATCACCTAGCAAAACAACCGAAATCACTCTCAACAAATCTCTAACTACCTTACCAAAAATCACTTACTGTGTTGTAACTACCAGCTTATTGCTTTTCTATTATTATATATTTATTTTAATTTTAAATATATGCATAAAAATTGTGTGCAATAAATAACATTTCCCGTTTGGATATTGTTTTACATTAATAAGGGCATGGACCGATGTGAGTTATTCTTATGTTGGGTTCTGTGAGTTTAATGAGTTTATCATTTATATATATACATATGTATTTGTGGAGTTTGTTCTTAGTTTAGGCTTTGTCTATGCATACACGACAAAGGAAAGCGTAATTAAGGGGGCTGTTGACTTTTAGCGTGTATTTATTTCTTCTATTAGTGATGGCAAAATAAATACAATCCAAATAGAGCAGACGTTATTCATTATCTCTATATTGGGTTAAATGGAAGCGGATGGACATGCGCGGGCTGTTACTATGTTATTTGACATTCAGCCCGGCCTGCCGACGACAGAACAGAATCTTAATTCCCGCAACAAGAGGCGATCACATAAACACTTTGAAGTTTTATGTGCGCTGTGATTTAGTTCACATAGGTTTTTGTAGTATTGTATTTTTCACGCCTCACTTTCTATCCATACCTACCCGTATTTATATACTGGTAAACAAAACTAACAAGTGTTATAATACTTATCATAAGATTTTATTTCTTAAATGAAGACGCAACATTTTGAACACAACTATACTTCTTGTTACCCACTCAGCTAAGGTAAGCATGCTGGTGTTAAAAAATATGGTTAATTTAACGAGGAAGTAATTTTGATTTTATCCGAGCCTTAGTTTGGCATAAGGCAGATTTATACCTCAATTTTTGTAAGAGCATGATTATTTTGATTTGAATATTACATTTATACTAAGTGATATTTTAAGACTTTTTGGAACGTTTAAAATTTAAGTAACAACATTAATAATATGTGTTATACATAATCATAAAAAATACATCGTTGAAGGTCGTCTGGAAGACATAGCTTTTAGCGAGAAAACCGCCCACTGTACTGCCATTAGTTAGAGTTAAGTATTTATTTTATTGTGTATGTTTTATATTTGGCATGCAATAAAGTGTATTATATCTGTCTATATATTTATAATGATTAATAGAATAATAGTTATCAAATCTAATATCACTCTCAGTTTTTGCGTTAATTGTAAATATAAATGCAACACCTTTAAACTGGAGGAATATAATATAAAAATTATAACCGTCATTTTAGATACAGTCAGAGATATTGATAATTTAAGCCTAATATATTCAACAAAAACTAATTACAATTAATCATTAAAAAGTATGTTTACTGCTAACTTTAAAACATTTTCTAAATATTTTATTTTATTTAATGAAATTTTAATTAATTAATTAATAATTTTAAAAATTAAAAAAAATTATTCTCTTATTTCGGTATTTTACATAATTCCTTACGGCATTTCATAGGTGGTAAGAAATGTTGTAAATGCGTGTAAATGTGTGCGGTATCTACTTGACTTATAAACCGCATCGCGTGTGCCATGTTTTGAGCTCACGCATCGTCAGGAAATCAACCGCAATTTGAGTTCCAACGTGCGGAAATTTCTCGATTTATTAGATATCCGATTTTAATAATTTGAGAAATATTGTTCATTGATATCTAATCTAAGAATTGCGGTATGTTGTGAATTATGTGGTTTACAGTAGATAATGATAAACTAAATGACTTGGCCAAGGCTTAGCCAAGTCATCTCATTGGCCAAGGTTTGGATTGACTTGGATAAAAATCACAACGAATATGTCCAGCAATATATGTATATTGCTGGACATATTCGATCTGATCATTGTTTACTGTTATTGGATCTTATGTCCTATTTGTCATGGTTTTGGTTTTGGGTAGATTCATTGTTAAACCTGCGAATTAAATTAATCTTAAAAAAAAAGTTACAAAACATATTAGAAAATAGTGCAGTGCCTTCAGGAATCCGTTTAAATGGTCCGGAGTTTATATTTCTACAGGTATGAATCAAGTTTCGAAGAATTCAAATTTACGTTTAAGGAAAACCTCAAAAACACTTAAATTTTACATTACATTAACATCGTTCGCACCACATTTAAATAAAACGAAATCTGTACATTTGTCGCTTCGGTGACTTGGCTGAAATGTAAACGAAATCACTTACTAGTAAATTGTGTCCATTGTCATTATGAAGATAAAGATATTTTTTATTATATACATATTATTAAACATTAGTTATCCGTTTAATTTAATTAGTGATAAATGTCGCATTGTTTTTTTTCACTAGAACGCCAGGGTTGTGTGTAAAAGGGTTGGGTGTTGATCACGATAATTTGTTAAATTATTTCTTTTTTTTAGAGAAGAACAACACTGTTTTGTTATTACTAGAATTTTTTTTAAGTAATTCAACTAAGCTTAGTGTTTACCCTAGGAAAATTATACATTAATGAGATGTTTTCCGCGACTTCGATCGCTTCCATCATTTTTAATGTTTCCAATTTTCACGAAGCAACTCTATGTCTAGTATTTCACTCTATTTTCTGATTAAAACTCCATAAAAATCAGTCTCAGCCAAACAAAAGACCCAATGGACTTCAATATGTTTTCAATATTAAAAATCTCGGTCATACTAAATAAAAAGGTTTCGAGATTTTATATGTAATTTCAAGGTAATGCACAATTTATGTACATGCGAAAAGTAATTTGTGAAGAGTATCTTTTTTATGGAATAGATAGGCAAACGAGTAAGCGGGTTTACTTATGGTAAGCAATCATCGTTGCCCGTGGACAACCGCAATACTTAGGGTTTAGGATATGAATAATTGGAGGGTAAGAAGGAAATAAAGGAAGGGCAAGAGATTTGGATTTCTAGATTACAGCATTCACCGTATAAAACGCGGTAACACTACACGCTAATATTCTGTGAGGATGTGGTACTTCTCCGGACGAGCCGAACATAAGTACCACCATGGCTGTATCATTACAAAACATGTGAATTTTATATGGGAGCCAGTTTTCTTCAACGCGTTACCCGATATTTCTGAATAAATAAAAGTTTACTCAAGTCTATTGTTACGGTGCGTTAATGAATCCACATGAAGTCAGCTTTCATTCAACCGGCGTTCGCGTGAATGAACTCCATTAGGAGCTGCTAATTGACCACTAGCACAATGAGGTGGACACGCTATACTGTGAACTCGAACCATATTTGTGAACACTTCCTGTAATAATAATACGAGCTTGCCAGTGTCGGATTAAGGGTCGATTAATTAACACGTTTATGAAACATATCATGCACGTGTTCGTTCTGCTACTTTTGTGAAAAAAAAATAAAAAGAAAATTGCCAGTTCATAAAACTGGCAATTTTCTTTTATTATTTATATAATTGTCATTTCTAAATTAGAATTCGTTTTTGTGCCACTAACAACTAAGGGACTTATGGACCATAGAATGGAAACATTTTTAAGGCAAGAGATGATAAACAGGTTTTTCAAGTCACAACAATCAAAGTTAATATAATATACAGAAAATAATACGTATTTAAATCCATACGAGTTATTATAGTTTGTTCACCAAAAGAGAAAGATGGTTATGATTAACTTTTTAAAGAAAAACTTTTTACGATGTACAAATATTATAAGTGAAAGAGAGTTTTGTGTTTTTGTCCTATAAAATCATATTTAAATCTAAAAACGATTTTAGAGCAAACCAGTCTAATTTCTTATAAATCAAATTTAAATAAAGATAAGAATTTACTGATTAAAAATATATGACTTTAACTTATGTACATTTTATGGCTGGAGTGATGACTTTAGATGTAAAATATTCTCATCAGTAAGGAGATTTATTTTCATGCGTGAAGTGAAATGGAACATATCCTACTCCATGTTCATATATTTATCAGATTTAAAAGTGTAGGTACTAAATAGTAAATATAATTTAAAAACTTCGGATCCGACTCTGGTCTCAGACTGTCACAGTTCGTTGTGCAGTCCTGTTCCTTGAGAGTGTTGTCTAGCGCGAAAGTCTTTGTGCTGCTAACAATAGAGGGCATAGAGGTGAACGGTGCATGACACGGAGAGCAGGGGGAGCGGGGCGTAGGTGGCGCTATCGCACGGCTGAGCGGAAGAGGCGCCGTATCCTGCGGAAGATAAGCACTCAGCCTCATCTGTTTTGCGTTGCGGCGTTTCAATCTACACTAAATATTTTTTTAAAATCCAACTTTAATAGTCAAGTGTTAGAATCTATTTTAATTTGCGGACGACGCTGTGCAATATTTTTTCTGTCAGTGGAAACTGATTTCAAAATAGCCAGCGAGCGTACCACATTAAAATCCAGGTAATCATAATACTAATGACATTTTTTCGCACCGGCGACTCTATGTGATTGCGTGTGTGCATTCTCCGCTGCGCATTGTGAATTATGTATGCGGCTCGTGCTCTATTTACGTTATCACGGTGGTAAAATAAAATTACATCAGTTATGAACGATATGTGGCGATGAATGTGAACACAGTAAATTAACGATTGTGTTGGCCGTAAAATTTAAATCGGTGTCTTGAAACGTGGAATATTCTAAGGAAGACGATTACGTTTAATATTCAAAGCCGTTGCCGCTACTTTGAATCGTATTTGATTGTTTAAAGTATAAGTAGTTCATAGAACTAATGGATACTTTTAACCGAGGGTCAATTTTAGAATTATGTTTGATCATTTGGTTTCTATCAAAGCTGGTAAGACCATATCGGTGGATCTGTTATGTCAATTGTGTTGGCGGTACATCTAGGCTCTGTAACTAACAACCTTACTTGCAAACGGTACATTGGGACGAAAATCAGTAGAGCTTCAGATAACCAACGAACAGTGGTTTAAAAACAATTTACACTCGTTGTCATCAGATTTTTCAGGATTTATATTATATCTTCACACATGTATGTTTCCTGGTGCGTGAATTAAATATAATGTTCTCAGAAGGTGTACACTTCGGCATTTGAATAGTATAACAATATTAAAATACTCAGCATATATAAACCGGTGTATGCGTATACCGAGTTTGAAATGGCATGTCGAATCGAATTACCACTCTTCACTCTATGATACCAACTCCTTCACTCGATATAATCAAAAAGGAAAGAGAGGGGTAAATGGAAGGGAGAAATAAGACTGCCGTTTCTCAACACATTCAAACGATTTGCACAAGCAAGCGTTTGCTGCTCAGTCTTCTGTGAGTGTGAAGCTTCTTGAAACGGGCAGGGTACAATACTGCAGGCTAGCGATTCTCAATCACTATGTCTCGGCACTTTTGTGTGCCGCTAAATTCTTGAAGTATACCTTCAAATTGTAAAAATGAATAATAATATATTAAAACACCACAAACAAAATTTTTCTCGGTGTTTTATGGGTAAAAAAAATCTTATTGTTAAAAGTTTACGATAGCAAAAAGAAATTGTTAAAAGTGTACGATAGCAAAAAGAGGTTGACAATTACTGCTGTTGGCAAAAATAATTGTTGTAAATACATTATACGGTATAACGATATTGTTCCCCTTTTAAACAATGCTAAATACTGTACAAGTTTGTTAACGGTGTAATTTTGGTTTTTATTATGCAACAAGTATATTACACATTGTTCGTAACAAAATATCAAAATGTCCGTTCGACATTCAACCGATGGTCGCGAACGTCACGTCAGCGCCGGTGCAATCACTCCGTAGAATGTCCGTTACGAATCTGTCATGCGATTGTGTACACACGTCCTCAAACGTTAGGATTTGTAGGGTTGTCAAATGTTTTCTAGAAAAAATAAATAAAATGACATGTTATGAGAAAACGTATATAAGAGTATATATTAATAAAATAATTGGGAAGGTGTGTCTGTGTATATGTGGGTACGTAATTTTAATATGCGGATTGAGTTTGTTTTTGACGAAACTTTAAATATGATATATCTTACAATTTCAATTGCAATACTTCATTACCGCTGTGAGCGCCATCCCGACCGAAAACTCAAAGGGAGTTGAAACTATTGGGTAGGAATAGTCCTGAAGTGAAGAGCAAATGTTGGCAAAAGTAGTACGTCACGATAGGCTTATTTATTTCGCACGCTAACATTTTTTATGATCTAAAGATAGTTTGTATCGTTTCTGTTTTTTAATTTCTAAAACCAATCACAAACTGACAACCCCAAATGTAAAGTTTTTTCATCGGTTCGAATATGTAATTACTGATTATATTTGTAAGTAGATTATATATGTAAGTATAATATTCTGATGGTTTTATATAAATAATAAATAATAATATAAATAATATCTTTATAATAATTCAAATAACTTTACCCAATTGGCTCAGTGGCCAATCTACCATTATCGGCCCTTTTTTGACTTTCGATTAAAAGAATTGGAATCAAAACACGTATAACTAAGAAACGTTAAAAATTAAATTTTAAACTGTAATCAGCGCAGTCCACGGGGCGGTTACAAGGTAGGGCCCGATGCACATTTCAAAAACACCAAACGTTATCTTATCGTTGCCCTACTGACTTGCAACGCAGTCCGCAATCAGCACGTACTTCGCTCATTCACAGCTCGTGCAATATCACATCTTTATCACCACGCCTATTAAAAGATATACGTTTCGTTATAAAAGTGTTTTGGGGGGAAGACAAATAGTGAACATGTGTGTTTCACTTCGCGACTTCTATACTTTATTTTTTATTATTTAATCTTTTGTGTTTTTGACATGGCAGCTAAATTTTATTTTATAGAAAAGGAAGCCTACCTTCAGCGTTATTTCCAAAACGATACGGCATCATAACATTCAAAAAACAAGCCTACACACAACGTAAAAGCTGGCTTCCGTAATACCTATTGGTGTTGCGTATTTCAATGGGCAACGTTGATTACCTTTAATCAGGCGACGCGCTTACTTGTTTGCCCTACTTTCTCATAAAAAAAAAACCAAACGGATCACCGGTAAGTAATCATCGCCACCCATAAAAACCTGCTGAAAAGTCTCTGCAAATGGGTTAATTGCTTTTAGGTAATATGTTAATAGTGCGAGGCAAAAAGTAATAGGAGGGGTAAACAAGTTGGACTTTTTCTATTTCATTTTCATGACTTTTCCCTCCTCGTAGTATAATGTATTATATGCCTTTTTCCTTTTATATGTAAGGGGCCATAAATAAATTACACCAAACTTTAATGGGAGGGGTCAACAAAGTGTGATATCGACTAACAAGAGAGAGATGACCTTTACCTTTGTGGCACCACATGCATGAAATTTAAGTACCAAAATTTTAAACATCACCTCCACGTGTGTCAAAGACGGGGACCAATATCAGGAAATAAATGTGACGTAATTTATGGATGGTCCCCAACGATGATTTTACTTGGCAAAATTATACTTAGGGTTGTTCCACATGCACTTGCTTGTCAGAATGTCTGAACAAAATAATTGCACCATTGGATTATATAATAAGTAGAAAACTTCGAAGTGTTTGCAAATATGTATTAGGAATTCGTTGTATAATAAACACAACACGCTGGCATTTTCTTACGTCAAACACGTGTTATGTTTAATCCGTGATATGCCAAGGCTAAAGCGACTGAGTATTTTTTCCTCCATTCTAATGGGTAATACAATTAACCCACTGACTTTCTTCAAAATATATCTTTGCAATGCACACGCGGCTGCGAAATGTTAGGTTCCCACGTGACGGATGCAGCTCTTATTGCAAAATTAACTCCGTATAACTTCCTGAACGTAATTACGTTTTTTGTAAACAACCTTTAGAAAAAAAATCAACAATGATTTAATAATATATATATTTTAAATACATAAATGAGTATTAAATTTATATCTTTATTCGTATATCTTTATATAGCAGGTAGCACAATATTAAAGTATGTAAAGGAGTTTGTGGGAGTTAAAGCTTTTTCATATTATTAAAGGACAAGTTTGTTTTTGTAATTTGTCCAAAATAATGAACAAAGGTTCCTTAAACGTGATTTGGGAATCAAGTTTTCCTCGCCCACTCATGTATACGCCTACTCAAGAATTTCAACACCAGAGGAATTTTCGCTAAAGTTACTTTTTTAGTGCTACTATAATTATTATTATTAAAAGGTGCTGTCTATGATGACTAAGTGGTGCTTTGTAAACGTTGATGAAAGATTATAGAAATACAATTGAAAAATATAAAAACCTTTATTTATGATACTTTGACATTTAATGAAACTTTATCTATGGTTAGTACTAGTTTATTAGTCAATTCTCTGATAACTTGCTGCTTATAGTTAAACTACCATAATATCAAGGCTACGCATAAATTTCCTTGTGACAGTTACCAACATTACTGATGTAAGATATTCTTCTATTTGCGATACTATATATGCGGCTACCAATCTCCTATCTCATGGCATATTCTCCTGGCTTCGGTAGGCTTGTGAAGCTGGTTATTAGTGTGGTGTAATATAATTTTGAGTGAAAATTATAATATTTTAATTTTCGTAAGAAAGTTATTTTTTTTTAATTTTATTAAAAGATAACAATCAGTAACACAATATATGAATAACTTATAATATTAATACAATAATTAAATACGCGACAAACGAAATTGTCCCCTTATTAATTCTATATATATAAAAGTAATAAAAACTAAATCTAATAAAGAAACTACATCATAATAAGAAGACACAGTATATCCATTCAATTTGTTTATATCTACATATACGCCATCTTTTATTCGGAGTAATATAAAGGCAATTCGTTAGTATTTCGGGCACGAAATTAGGTCGAACGTTGTGTTAAATGTTAAATGGTACCCATTAGTCGCACCACTTATTGTTATTACGTTTCACTGAACAGACATTAAGACAACGTATTGTGTACACTCACTCACAAATCACACTGCGAGGCAGAATCACTTCCAAACTGTGCATCAATAAATATTTAATAATGAAACAAAAAGTTCAGTATAAGGACATAAAAGTACAAAATTTGAGGCTGTAACTATTATAGCGGTATAACTATCTTTGAATGATGAACTCCGCTAGGATAGTAACGGGACAACTATCGTGGCTTTAAGCTCAAAATGTGTAATATTTATACTTAGTGTATTATCATAATCGAGTACAATTTAGTTCAATTATAGATGTGATTTCGCCCCCTTATACTCCAATTGTCCATTAAACGTGTGTCGGAGAACCGACAATAGTTGGAGTAGATGAGTGCTGGAGTGGAGACCGCGACGACGGCAAATGTAGTGTGAGAGACTACTGGGCCCTGCTAGATGGAGCGACGATCTGCGCAAGGCGGCTGACGGAGATTAAATGCCTCTCGCCGAAGATCGGGCTACGTGGCGCGCCTTGAGTGAGGCATATGTCCAGTGTGTTCAGTGAGGCCTGTGTCCAGTGGACTGCCGCGGACTGATATTGATATTCCAATTAAGATAATTAACCGTTAACCTTTTAACTGATTGATAAGCAATATATATTTCTAAATTTAAAAGCAATATATATTAGCTGTATTTTAGGAACATGGAGCAAGTGCCGTGTTATCGTCATTTTTCTCAGTTCGCAACTAACGAGCTTCCAGCATACGAGTCTTTCCGACGATTGTGCCATTGGGTAATGGCACAATATATATATATATATATATATATATATATATATATATATATATATATATATATATATATTAGGTGTACAAATAAGTTTCCGCAGTTTTTTATAAAAAATTAGGAATTTATTGTAAAGGAAAAGTACATTACGTTTTATTCAAAGTATTTTCCATCATTTGCCACTACTTTTCCCCATCTTTATGGCAACATTCGGATACCCCGTCGAAAAAACTCTTCATCTTTTGACGCTATCCACAAATCTACCCAATTTTTGGTGTCTTCATATGATGTGAAGCGCTGCTCAGACAGACCATGTGCCATCGACCGGAACAGGTGATAATCAGAAGGGGCTAAGTCTGGTGAATACGGCGGGTGGGGTAAAACTTCCCAGTTGAGTGTTTCCAAGTATGTTTTTACCGGCGCCGCAACATGTGGACGAGCATTATCGTGTAAAAGAATAATTTTGTCGTGTCTGGAGTAGTAATGGGCGCGTTTTTCCTTAAGTGCCCGACTCAATCTCATCAATTGTGTTCGGTAGAGAGCTCCAGTAATGGTTTCGCTTGGTTTCAGCAATTCATAATACACGACACCAAGCTGATCCCACCAAATACACAGCATGAGTTTTTTTCCATGAATATTCGGCTTAGCTGTCGATGTTGATGGTTCGCCGGGCTTAACCCATGACTTTCTCTTCTTTGGATTATCGTAGTGAATCCATTTTTCGTCACCAGTGACTATACGATGCAAAAAACTCTTTTTTTATTCCTGGCAAGCAGCATTTCACTCATGCATAATCGGCGTTCAACGTCTCTCGGCTTTAGTTCATATGGAACCCAATTTCCTTGTTTTTGAATCATTCCTAACGATTTTAAACGATGTGAAATTGCTTGTTGAGTCACTTGTAGAGTAAGTGCAAGTTCTTTTTGCGTTTGGGACGAATCTTCCTCCAATAGTACTTCTAATTCCATGTCTTCGTACACTTTCGGCCTTCCACTGCGTTCTTTGTCTTTAACGTCAAACTCACCGTTCTTAAACTTTTGAAACCATTCCTGACAACTTCTCTCACTTAAAGCAGCTTCACCATATGCTTCTAGAAGCAATCGATGCGCCTCAGCTGCAGATTTTTTCACATTAAAGAAGTAAATCAAAAGTTCCCGCAAATGATGCTTATTCGGAATAAAACTTGACATTTTTGCACGAAAAAAATTACGTGATGCTGATACGGAATCACTAGTACTTTAAGGTTATGGTGTTGCCAGATGACTAAACTTGGGATATTACGTTTTACATCTGACAATTTCTCCATAACCTTCTGGTGGGGCCATCTTTTGACAAACCGCGGAAACTTATTTGTACACCTAATATATATATATATATATATATATATATATATATATATATATATATATATATATATATATATATATATATATATATATATATATATATATATATATATATATAAAGGCAGCTAAATGATGGCAAACGTATCATGATAGTTGGATAGGGTCTAGTGGCAATCTTAAGGTAAGAAACGCTTATCAGAAATATATATTGCTTATCAATCAGTTAAAAGGTTAACACTTTAATTAATTATATAGGATATCAAAATAGCTGTTCATTCACTACGAAATATAGTACCGTGTACATAAAACAAATCTCTTCTTATTTTTAGCAAAAATAGTTTATTGCGAATGATCGAAAATAACAATTAATTATTATTTTCGACCTTGCTATTTATCAACCAGCTTCCTCTCGAAAATTATTACTTGTTGGCCTTCTAGCGGGACTTCGGCTAACTTAATTGCTAAAATATATTTTTATGCATAGATGTTAATACTTCTTGTGTTAATGTTGTAAAACAGTCCATTTCAACGCTGTATAAAATTTTTCTCATACCATTAAACGCAGTATATTTTTCTGATCCGAATATGCAATATTTTTTGACATGTGTCATTTCCAGCATTTTCGCTTTTTTATGTTGATAGAGAATTTTGTTATATTAATATAAACGGAAAATAAAACCCTTATTTACTTGTCTTATTTGTTAAATGCTTTTATTGCTTAAAAGGACGCTTGGACGGCATTCCAAAAGGATGAAAGCAGACTCCACTTGATCTTTACAATGTTATATTCTGACTTTTTATTCGTTCCATAATGTGCCGGTTGATTTCTTTAAATATCTATAATAGTGTTCTTTACTGTAAATGGTTCAACGGAAACTTATTTATTTATCCATTTAACTACATATGGTAAACGCCACTCTTTTATTTTAATTGTAAAAAAAAAGCGAAAGAACTGTCGGTTGACTGAGTTTAATTAAAAGATAGAGTTTATTATTCCGTTTTTCGATTTAATTATTTGAATGGTCATTTGTAAAAGTATATGCTACTAGTATTCTGCAAATCTAAAAACACACAATATTGCTACAATAAAATACAACCCTATACTTTATTTATTTACACTTTAATACGCTACTTTTCGTTCTTTTACCACTTTAATATATTTCTCTACTTTAAATTGTGTTTAATTTATTTATCAATCAAAACCAATAGTCGAACGTTTTTCCGGCGTTTTTTTTAACTATGAAACTGTTATTAAATTATTTAGACTAGCATTTGGTGTGACGAATAGTTTTTGGGAGCGTTTTTCGCCTCCACAATGAATAGATCTCAGAGTGGTTTACATTGGCCCCGATCCAGGATTAGGACATCCATAGTTCAAGTGTACGCTATATCCGGTGTAAATGTACCTACTGTATATATTTTTACGCCCGGTTGGCGCCACAATTGTAGTGTCTGACGGTGGTACTTTTTTAAGTGCTTTATTTCGATTACAACTTTGTATCATAGTACAGTTTAAAAAGAAAACATTCATTTTTATACTAGACTATCACATTTGAGTTAGGTATACAAGTACGTAGCATGTTTGTAAGTTCAGTTCTTATACCTAATCAAATAGTATTATTGAATAAAAGCTTATTTCAAACTATTATAGCTTTTACCCGCACCTTTTTCTGTCGGAACTCAAAAATTTCGAAAATCCCGTAAGAAAAATTTTCCTCTACATTTTTGAATTATGAATAATTATCACGACTCAAAAAGTAGAAACAAGATTAACACTGGTTTTGATGCTTTTCAAAGGTTGCTGTGCAAAGCTTTCGCGTGATAATAGAACAGTTCGAAACATAAAACAAAAAGAACAGTTAGAAACCGGTTCCTTTACGCAATTTAATCGTGCGTCTATCAAACTGAACTGCTATTGTTATAATACTATATATACTATATATACAGTAATAGAGAACGTTATATTATCGTGTAGTTAAATGTAGTGGCGTGGGGTGCAGACGGCTCTTAGGAGCCGTGGGCGAGCCGGAGCCAACGCCATCCCTTACGCCTACGATCGTCTCAAATGAACGGCTGAGAAACAAGTAGGAGGTCGCGTCAGTCATTTCAGAAGAGTAAAAAAATATTACATATACAGTACAGTACAGTTATGGTAGTAATTACTTAAAAGTGGATTTACGTTTAAATAACAGTATAATTAACTTTTACTTAATTACCAAACGTAGCTGGTCATAACAGTCGTATGTATTGTTCTTAATGTTATGTATATAAGGCTTGATTATATATTGTAGGTTTGTATGTGTGGGTTGACCATACGTGTATATACGTGGATAGTCCAAAAAGTTCGTGCCGATTTTCGGTTGGTAGCATGAGAGCCTGACTGAATATATCATATTTATTTAAAACAAATGACATGTATTCATATTCTAAAAGAGATAGCTTCAGTTATACTTGGAAAAAAGTTTGGTTACGATTCGTTAATTTTTATCAGTTTTGTACCTCTTATAATATGGTGACAAATAAAGTGCTTTATAGGCATTTAATGTTTTTCTTTTTCCGAAAGGGCAAAAATAGCACACAAATTATAGCGAGGATGCTGTAGCCGAAAGACCTGTGCGAAAGTGGTTTTGCTCGGTTTAATGCTAGAACTGGAATTCGATCTGGAAGATCAAGGGTAGGTAGGTCGTCCACCGCAGACGAAGATATGATTAGAACAGAAATCGAGAACAACCCACGCTCGACGTTACGTCAATTAGCAGAATGGTACCTATATAATTTAATAAATGTATATCATTATTTAAATGAGCTGTCCTAAAATATCGGCACTAACTTTCCGAACAACCTATGTATGTACATAAGGTTCAGATTTCTCAAGTTGCGCTGCGCTGCATCTCCGTAAGAGTCAGGCCGTGACAGAAAATCAGTTTCTCTGCTCAATGAGTGGAGGTTTTGACTAAGCCATTGCCCATTTTCATCTGTATGTACTGTTATTACTAAGAAATGTGAATTTATATGTAACATGTAATAATATGATATGTACCTCAGAAGGAATACGTGTTACTGCAAAAAGAAATAAATTTATCTATCTATCTCTCAATTAGTTTTTAATACAAAAAAGTAACAAATCAACGTTACTTTTTTAATTATTAAATAATATTATAATATAAATATTAAATCAATAAGTATATAAATAAAAAAATTATTATATAAATCAACGAAGCCGTATTCGTAAAATAAGAGTTCCTCTCTTACAGAAAGTATTTAAAAAATTACACACAAAGTGTATGTCAAGCATCTGATCGATCAGCAAGAAAAACCTTGATATACAGTTTGTCGGGTAAACCTTGCTTGTGTACTATTACAAAAATGCGTTTATGAATACCTCAGTGAGCGCACCGTTCATCGATGGTGAACCGAATCATAAGTTTGGGTAAATCCGTCGGTCCAACCATATCTGATTCGTAGTTTTTATTACGACAAAAATAGATTTTTGTTTACGTGTTACGACTAAGTATTAGACCTCGCTTATTGTATCCATTGTCTATAAAAAAATTATGCAAAAACCTTTTTGGCTGCCTTATAATGGACAATACTTAAAACAGCCTAAAAAGGCAGCCCGGATTTAACTATTGACGAAATAAAGATTTGGTTGAAGACAATTTTTGAGGGAGAACAATGCTCAAGCAGTGGACTGTTATGGTTATATTGCTAATGATGACGAAAATGAAAGTAAAGAGGAAATTATGGTCTTCTTTTTACTCAAAAATAATCGTAATTTGGTTTCACAGCTTGTACGTAAATTTTTACTATCAAAGTTCTGTCTCATTTTATATTTGTTATAAAAATCCTGCAAATTTGTATAACTTGCACTCTTACTAAGTATACGTATTAAGAATTTAGTGTAAGTGAAACATGATAGGTACGCGCAATCGATTTCGATACTGCTTGACTATTTAGGTTAAGTGTTTTACTAATTATTTACGCCTAAAATGCTTGCCTTGATATTGAAAGAGACTATCTAGATGTGTTTTTTATTACAGATATATGATAAAAAGATGATACAGTTCCTTGTAAATTTGGCAATAGAAATGGATCTGAAATTTGAAGCTAATCTTTAACAGTGTAGAGATAGTGTGTGTAAAGAACATATAAACAAATATTACTTAATAAAATTCCTTACACCGTGTTGCTTAAATTTTTTTGTCTCTGCTGAACATAGCACCGATTTTCAGAAGAGCGCCGGCTTGGCAAACGTAGTTTAGGCCGCTCGTCTATTCCAGCATTCATCTTCTCCAGAATTCCGGCACTCGTCTATTCCAGCGGTTTTCGGATGTCCGACAAATGAACTAGTCCATTGCCACATCATGCTAATGCGGAAGAATATCTAGATGACTTTGTTTCTCTGATGGATTTCTTCTTTCCAAGTCGTATCCACTATAAATACTGCGAGCATATCTCTCTGCTTTGAGCTTGTGAAGCAGACGAATTGTCAGTGTCCACGTTTCGGCACCGTAAGAGAATATAGGCCTACAAGTCAAACTGGTCCAATACATACTAGTCGAATTTCGTATACAAGAAACCAATTTCCTCTAATTACCCAAAAAATTTAATATTTGAGAAGAGTCTAATATTTCTTTGAATGATGTTTATGAAAAATCCCATTGGGCACGAGTTTAATCCTTTAGAAAATTTACAGCATTTTATAAATCCTTCAACCGTGTCCTAATAACTGTAACACGTCTGAAGAACGTAAATATATTAATTACCATAGCGCCGTGACAGTTCGATTGACGTGGCTCCTGCTAGGTTGCTGCGATGTTCATATAAATAGATTTGATTATCAATAAAAAAATAATCATATATTTTTTGAACATTGAAGTGAAGCAATTGAAATTAAATATGAACATTTATTTTTGAATATGAAATTACTTTTTTCTTAAATTTTGTCCCGTTCAAATTTCAATAAAATTGATTGTGATGTGAAAGAACTCTGGTAAAACACCAGAGTTTTAGTTTTACGGGCTACTTTTCCATTTTTCCATTTCGTAAAAACTTTACTCGGACGATTACGATTTTTCAAAATATTAGCTAAAGCCGTCAGTATTTCATTTTCAATCATGATGTTTAGTTATAGATCACAAGAGTGAAATCGACGACAATAGTAAGTTAACAAAATAAATTATGCACGTAAAACTCTTTTGTATAATTTGTACTAAAAAGTTATTGTGCGAAAATCTATTGTTACCTCAATAAATTGACACCGAATAATGTATATATATGAATAATGTAATACGATCTGTTGGTTGTGTACTGGTATTAATTGCAAGCTGTGAAGATTACGTAGTGGCATCGAACTTTATTCAGTAAGCCTCGTGTCGTGTAGTAAGTAGACATTTTTTTTATGGATTAAACAGGCAAATGTGCAAACGAGTCACATGATGGTAAAAAATCATCCCAGTTCATAAACCTTTAAAAAAACTTGGGGATTAAAAAAGGATAATGAAAGAGAGAAAGGGTAAGAATAGAGAAAAGGATGACCTCCAGTACATAAATAAGTACGATTAAAAGCAATTGCTCAGAAGTAATTTGTCTATGAAAATTCGATACCTCTACGGTTGAGACAGCGAATTTGCCGCTTGTTTTTTATCACAAGCAATTTATTCCATCTTTAAAAAGTTATGCATTGAATCGGTTTAGGCGAAATAATATTATTTTTTTTTATTGCATTAATATCTATATTCTTAAACTGTTTACAGGCCAGATATGACCCACTGTTGGGTATGGGGTCTTTCGATTTCTAAGCAAATAGAATCCTTCAAGTAATCTAAAGCAGTTGGCGGGACATCTATCCTCGGAATAAATTCCTGTGGACTATAATTATATGTCATCACTAATGGGAATTCGAACTCACGACCATTGACTCCAAAAACAGTAAGTCTAAACTCGATTAAACTTAATTTTACACATGCTTCTGTTAATCTATATCAATAATTAAAATTAATGATTGTATCGGTTTAGGATTGTAACGTTGGCCGAATTTTGATAATTCGTAACACCAAAAATACAATTATTTCTCTCTTCTCAATTTTGATACTACCATAGGAAAATTTCATCTGATGAAATGCTTCGTATTTACCTCGATATACGAGGATATCTCTTTTTATACCTGAAGTAAACCATTCCTGGTTTTCTAAAAATTTCTCAAACTATGAAAGAAAATGTATTTTCTGTTGTTCCTGTAAAATTTACTCGTTACTTTTTTACGTCCTAACATAGCACTGTACTTGGCAGACATATTATGTTTCTTTCTTACCTTTGTGCTATAAATGCCATACATATATGCCGTATATAAATACATATATGCCGTTGGTATATCAAATAAGTAAATACGTAAAAAAGCCTTAAAACTATAGATTAACAAACCGATTGTGAAACGTTAAAATGAGTTGAATGAGCCTTGCAAAAGGTGAGGATGAATACTTTGTATTTACGAACAGTGTTGTTTTATTTAAACAAAACACTTAACAATACGTAGACATGTCAGTTCTCGCTAGCGTAGCGACCTCACCTCACATTATCCTTGTAAATGAATTCTCGGAAAGTCTCGAGAGCGACGCGCAGATAACTTCCATTCGCACTTCTCGACATTTGGGAATCCCTACACGAAACCCAATCTGTGATGTACAGAAGCTGATTTATTGTTGCTCTAGGCGTATTTTTATTTAAAATAAATAATATGATTATGAAACTTTTATTAATAAAAATTTGTAAAAACTTCTTTTGCAAAATGGTAGAAAAATTACTATGTTTTATAATAAGAACTTAATTTAACCAAGATTTTTGGAAATGTTATTTTTGTTAGTAGATATATTGCTTTAACCTGGATAGTAATCACTACATCCTATGCACATTGTCAACGGCATTGCAAATATAAGATACCCTACCCTAGAGTAAGATTGATCATTTAAACTAAAGTAAGTTGGTTTTCTGCGAGAGTTTGGTACTGTCTGCTCATGAAGTAGTAGATTCTCGCAGAAAACCAGTTTCCTAATATTGTTATCTTCGTATTATTTTTATTTACTTCTTATTAAATAAATAAATTATAATAAAATATATATAATTTTTAAAAATGTTTGTCAAATATTTTTAAAAGAAATTTACCTCCTAAGTGAATCTATAACTATAAATAATATAACGCTCGAAAATTCGCTAATATTATATTGTATATTATATCAATATTATCTATTTTTTTGCATTTCATTGTAATAAGAGAGAAATAATTAAATATATTTTGTCTTCTGATGATATTCATTATATCAAATCAGTCAGTCTATCGTTAGTGCTTTTAACAAGCGTTTCTTGATAAACACCAGCACTGTGATAAAAGAACTTACTGTTAATTCACAAGTGATCTAGAATCACCTTTTCTAGTTTTTGATTGTCAATTCTGACATTGTTAATGTATATTAGAAATACATTTCTAGTTAAGTGTAATCATAGTTTGTTTTTGAATAAATTTAAATAAATACAGTACAAACATTGAAATAAGAACTTAATTTCCCTTTTTCTTAATTTATTCAGTCAGAATCTGACATATAGGGATTGTTATGTTTTCCCTTGGGATAAGCCGATTTTTATCGCATATTGTTCATGGAAGCGAGGTGAGTGCACGTGCGTCAGCAGACAGATTAAAGCCCACGTTCCGTTCCAATCAACCAACCACCGATATGAGAATCATAAAACTGTGCTCGCTAAATTGCCTACGACGTTTTGTGAAATCAATAAGTTCCGCCGGTAGTTATAAAAATATACGATTTCTACGTGTATACGTGTATACGTGTACGTGATAACTTATACATGACGACCTTATCGGCTGAGTTGCAAAGCTATAGAAGCTTCTGAGCAATGGTTGCCGGTTCGATTGCCTACAGGTGTTTATTCCGAGTTTTAGTGCTCCACGAATTCGCCTTGTATATTCGCCTCGCATTAACCCAATACGCTCGGTATTGGGTTAATGTCCATTCCTCCTTAAATAGAGAGACTCGTCGCCAGTAATGGGACAAGTATCAACTGTGTAAAAAAATTAATATCGTTGTTTAGCGCTCCATGGGGGGAAACCTGTGTCCAACAGTAGACTACTGCAGTTTGCTGCTGATGATGAATGCATATCCTTTATTAAACAGCTTGAACAATAAAGTAACATTATAAAAAGGCCAGATCAAGAGTATCCTTAACCGGCGGGCTTGCATTAGGAGAATAATGAGTGGAGGAAGCAAGGGAAGTATGCCGAGATCGTAGCAGATGGAGATCTGTGGTTTCTGCCCACCCCTACGGGAGACAGGCGTGACGATATGTATGTATGTATGTTAATATTACATATGTGTATGTTACCCTATCTTAGCACAGGACATTTCGTATTTTACTAGTAGAATTCATAATGAATTTGAACTTATAATTTGTATTAAACCTTGAGTCCATCGTCCTGAAGATGGTAACATACACGAGAAACCTTTCATTAGCTGCTGGCCCCCAGGTTCTCTCGGGACTAAGCGATGAGCCCGATTAGAGACTGGTATACTGTCGTCACATATAGCGCGGACGTAGAGTCATCGAAGGATATCAAATCTACGCATTTACAAGGAGAAGCCAATTAACGGGAAAGTACTTTCAAACTATACTGACTCAGAAGCATAAGTATTATATGTATAGATGAGTCTTAACTAAACCTGTACTAACCCTTACTCCGTACTGAGCATGAGTGTTATATCATGTATCTTAAGTAAATAGTTAAGACGAATAAAATTATTAAGACTATTTTAATTTACTTATAATTAAATTATAAGTTTATATATAACCTATACTAACCATAAAAATTATTATAGGTCGTACACTCTAATAACAAAACGAAAACGTGGCAGGCGATATTATGACTAACAGTCCTGGAATTTCACAATACTGACGTCTGCTGAGTTTCGATTTGGAATACCGAATCGATGAAAACATTCAATACGGACTATCGACATAAATCACTGCATTTAGTGATATAAAAATTTATTCATATTCGTAAATTTGCTTACTACTAAATTTCGATAAACTATTATACCGACTTATGTATATAACGATACTAAAAGTGTATATAAATTTATAGAAGCGTTAGAAGATAAGGAAGGTATGCACGACGATGTATTACATTTCTTAGATTTGAACGGGTCAGTTTGTCGTTTTAATTTAATAATTAATGAAAGTCGTCAACATTGCTTAATTTATTTTTGTGAAAAAAAAAAACAAATTGTATATTGAATATTTTATAGGTTATTGCTACCATAAGAGATAGAAGAAGTGGCGTTGTTACCCCTAGACCTTTTACAAATTCGCTTGTGAGTCCTCCCAACTAAGTTTTAAAGATTGCAGGGAAAACAAAATACCTAATGTTAAAACCTATTCGTTATGCTTTGACTTCTAAGTACGTTGGCTAATTAGTTGAGTTGCGAAGCTTCGTTCGGTTCGTTTCCAGAATCTGAATATACATACACACACGTATATATATATATATATATATATATATATATATATATATATTTAAAATGTAATATAACAATTTAGGAAATGTATTATTAAATTATTATAAAGTAACTTTTAAAAATTCGTTTATAAATTATCAAATAGTGGCAAACATAAAATGTTTATACATTGTATATACGTTGGAATGAATTTTCATATTTATTTATTATTGTAGTTCAAACAGTTTTATGTATACATATATAATAATGTATATAATACACTAGCGGGCCCGGCAGATGTTCTGCCCTGAAAACAAAGAACCTTGAACCCGATTGCAATTCCACCTATCGGCTACAATTGTGAATCGAAACTATCCAGGGACCCCCTCAAGCGGACAAAAAATTTCATCAAAATCGGTCTAGCCGTTTAGGAAGAGTTCAGTGACAAACATAACAAAATTTTTATATATATTAGGTGTACAAATAAGTTTCCGCGGTTTGTCAAAAGATGGCCCCACCAGAAGGTTATGGAGAAATTGTCAGATGTAAAACGTAATATCCCAAGTTTAGTCATCTGGCAACACCATAACCTTAAAGTACTAGTGATTCCGTATCAGCATCACGTAATTTTTTTCGTGCAAAAATGTCAAGTTTTATTCCGAATAAGCATCATTTGCGGGAACTTTTGATTTACTTCTTTAATGTGAAAAAATCTGCAGCTGAGGCGCATCGATTGCTTCTAGAAGCATATGGTGAAGCTGCTTTAAGTGAGAGAAGTTGTCAGGAATGGTTTCAAAAGTTTAAGAACGGTGAGTTTGACGTTAAAGACAAAGAACGCAGTGGAAGGCCGAAAGTGTACGAAGACATGGAATTAGAAGTACTATTGGAGGAAGATTCGTCCCAAACGCAAAAAGAACTTGCACTTACTCTACAAGTGACTCAACAAGCAATTTCACATCGTTTAAAATCGTTAGGAATGATTCAAAAACAAGGAAATTGGGTTCCATATGAACTAAAGCCGAGAGACGTTGAACGCCGATTATGCATGAGTGAAATGCTGCTTGCCAGGAATAAAAAAAGAGTTTTTTGCATCGTATAGTCACTGGTGATGAAAAATGGATTCACTACGATAATCCAAAGAAGAGAAAGTCATGGGTTAAGCCCGGCGAACCATCAACATCGACAGCTAAGCCGAATATTCATGGAAAAAAACTCATGCTGTGTATTTGGTGGGATCAGCTTGGTGTCGTGTATTATGAATTGCTGAAACCAAGCGAAACCATTACTGGAGCTCTCTACCGAACACAATTGATGAGATTGAGTCGGGCACTTAAGGAAAAACGCGCCCATTACTACTCCAGACACGACAAAATTATTCTTTTACACGATAATGCTCGTCCACATGTTGCGGCGCCGGTAAAAACATACTTGGAAACACTCAACTGGGAAGTTTTACCCCACCCGCCGTATTCACCACACTTAGCCCCTTCTGATTATCACCTGTTCCGGTCGATGGCACATGGTCTGTCTGAGCAGCGCTTCACATCATATGAAGACACCAAAAATTGGGTAGATTTGTGGATAGCGTCAAAAGATGAAGAGTTTTTTCGACGGGGTATCCGAATGTTGCCAGAAAGATGGGGAAAAGTAGTGGCAAATGATGGAAAATACTTTGAATAAAACGTAATGTACTTTTCCTTTACAATAAATTCCTAATTTTTTATAAAAAACTGCGGAAACTTATTTGTACACCTAATATAAAGATTATAAACATTAACTTATTTTTCTCTTTAGTACAAACCTATAGTTTATTATGGTATGTTAATAATTACTTTAATGTGAAATATAGATCTGATTAACTGACGTAAACGTAAAATCTAACTAGCTAAACATTTGATACTCCCTTTTACTAAAATATAAAATGCTGATAAAAGTGAATAAAATACTATCAGCAACAAATTTTGTAACGAAAGGAACACATACATATCTATATAGCCATTTTTATATAGAATTTGTTTTGTTTCTATCCCATTCAACACAACAATTTTTAATTAAGTACTATCATAATGTCACGGTCAAGGAGATTATTAAATGTCAACAAATCATAAACTGTAATCATTACATGTTAATTATGAACTTCTAACCCTGTTTCCTTATTGCCTCCTCAATACGGGAAATGGTTTTTCCCGCTAGATAAGAAGTTTGTTTATTGGAAATATCTGCAAACTTTTTTCTTTTCACTTCACCTGAAGAACCCTGATATTGCTACTAACCCCTCCCCTATTATCGTGATCTGTTCTTTATCGTTTCAGACTTGTCATCATAGGTTACTGAATCATTGTCATCGTCTATGTCTTCAGTACGTAACTTGTGGGCCTACGGAATTTTGCGAGTCCGTCCTATGAAGTTGTTAAAGCCATAAGGATACAACACCATTCAACACAAATAAAAATATTGAATGTTAAGTTAAAAAGCGCTGTTCGCAAGCGCTTCTGGCGAAATTCTAAACGTTTAAGGATTTATTAATAAATGAATTAACAATGCTTCATGTTATATTGTAAGTGAAGCTCCTAACCAGTCATTATTAATACTTATTAAACTGTTTATAATACTACTACTACTTATTAAACTGTGTATATAATGTGTTTAGGCTCGCACTTAAAGTTATTTTAGTGTCAATTTCTTTCTTGTTTAATTCACAAATGTAACCACCTGTTCAGACTACTAAGGTATATAGTTTGTAAGATATCTGACAGATAGCGTTGTACCGTTGTGTGCCTTTCTGATTCGCGGTAAAAAATGTGTTTTTAGCAAAGTTTAAGTGTTTTTTGTGAATTTTGCATTACACGATCACCTTTTCACCTCAATGATTGTGTTTTATTGATAAACCAATTATTGTGGGGTGTTTTGGACTTGTTCACCACCAATCAATGTAAATCTCAACTAAATGTAAATATTAAACACAAGAAAGATAATTGAACGCATGATAAAATTTATTTTTAATTCTTTCGAGAAATAAAAACAACTCTTAACATTATCAAATGCCGTGACAGTCGCTTATTTATGTTTGGTTACAAATTGTCTTGGTAATTACTTGTTAATTCAGTGATATCTTGAGGTGATTAAAGTGTTAATACACACGGCTTATCGTATATAATAAAATTTCCCTTGGATGCAATACATTCATAACATTGCGATAATTTTATTGAGGTACCGTCGTTCATCTTCCCCTCTTTCGCCTTTTCCATCTATATTTCGTTTCGAAGTGCCTTCGTTTGGTGCTGGACAGGGAAGATATGAAAAAAATTAATCGTAAACACCCGCATTTTTGTCTCCCTTTACTTTGGCCACAAAGCATTAGAAGTCATAATTTTCTTTTTCGTTCTTCCTACAGCCCGAACCAGTAAGCCGAGAATCCACCAATCAGGATTTGATTGTTGAGCGCAAAAGATATTTCCTCTCTTACTAGTTTATATGCAGAATAAACATTTGGCAGGAATGCCTTAGTTATCTCTGCGGCAATGCTTACATATGTCGAATACACCATCTTGCTTAGCCATAAAATAGGATCTCATGACCATTTGATAGTTGTTTCAAACAATTGTGAATTGTAGACTAAACATAAAAAGTCAATGACCAGTAATAGGAACTTAAAATATGACAAATCTTCCAAGCTAGAACACACCTAGTCCAACAGTGGATTGTGGTCATGCATATGAAATCAAATTATACTTGTATTTGAATAGACCAAAGCGTTACATAATAAAAAACATTGAACATTTTTATAAATAGAAGAAGCCAAACATTTGTTCTAGTTAGCTCAGTCATTAAAAGGTAAAACCCATAGCAGTTCTTAAATATTTATATATCCGAAATAGAACGTTGTTTTGGGTATAATTATGGGCAAAATATACTATCATGATACTTGATATGTAATGAACAAAGATATCATTGTCTGAGATCGTTCGCCCAATCAACAAGGCGGCGCCAACGTGTTGATCAAATGATACACTTTGGTAATCTAGACACTGGCCGAATAGGGTTCTCACGAAAACAATGGTATTGAAAGACCTTTGAAGAATGATTTTATTGTAAATGAAAATTATTTACATCTATTAAAATGAAAGGTTTCAAAATTATATAGTACTCTTATCTTTAATTAATTTGACGTGTCAACATTTTTAATTATAAATGGCACGGATTAGAGTGCGTATAATGCTGCCATCTATTATTTATATTGAAATCTGTTTAGATATTAAGTGAACGAGTTATAAAATTCAAGTAAGGTTCATGAAATCAACATGTTTAATGTAACATGTCGTTTTTTTTAATGTAACAAGCGTTTAATTAATATTTTTCAGGTGAATGTTTTATAACGTTTGCATACCTGTGTATAGTTGTAGGATTGGTCTGCTCTAGGTTACCTCGTAAATACTGTTAATAACGATGGGAATTATTTTTTGCAATTTGGTTTTACTATTAAATACAGTGTACATACATTCATTCGCTCACGCCTATTTCCCGTAGGGGTGGCAGAGACCACAGATCTTCATTAGCTACGATCTCGGCACACTTTCTTTGTTTCATCCACACTCAACATTCTGTTCATACAAGTTCGCCGGTTAAGGTTATTTCGTTCTTATTTGAAACAAATAAGTTATAAATAAAAAACACACTCTAATCCGAACCATTTTTAATTACCAACGTTGACACGTCAAAATAATTAGAGATGACAGCACTATGTAATGTTGATACAACGATTAAATTTACGATATAAAATTATTCTTCAAAGATCTTTCAATAACATTTGTTTTCGTTCATTCACAGCAATCGCTGACATAGATTGTGGTCTCTTTACGCAGAATTCGTGAGAAGCCAATGCAGCATCCCGTTTAAACTGCAAGTACGGTCACGATGCGCTCAAACTTTCCTATCTATTTGAAGACTTGTGTAATGCGCTGCTCTGCTTTTAACGAATCGAGCTTCATGGTGCATATTATTGAACTTTACAACGTCTGACTCAATATTGTCTATAGTTGTTTGAAAGCAGTTGTTATTAAAGTAAGGCGCTTTGATTATTTCTAATTCATACATTAAACCTTTATTACGTTATAATAAAATTATCCGAGAGCTCTTGCTTTTTTCTTTGAATATATTTTTGTCAAGTTAAATGTTCACATTTGAACACTTGACAAAAGAATTGGTGATCACAGAGACATCACCCCAATCATTACTCCATGGTCTGATTAGAAGTGCCTGTGATTATTTGATTACGCCTAGACTGCAGGCTTTTTATGATGATTGTAACACATGGTCTTGGATCGCGCAGTAGTCAGGCTCGCCGAAAATTTATCAGCATGTACCACATGTGATTTTGTTAGTTGAGGAACCAAGATGTGATTTGAACCTTGTGTTCTGAATCTGTCTTCCAATCTACATTGGGATAAATTCTGCAGTATGCAGTCCAACTCATGGTGTGTTCAATGACTGTAGAGCTCGTGGTAGAATGTTAATTGAAGAAATATAAAACTGAACGTTCAGCTTAATTCGGCGTTTGCACATTATATTTATAGAAGACTATTCTTACAGTCTGAGACGTGTGTGCCGGGTGCGTGAGCGCAACGGATGCGGCGGGGGCAGCAGCGTGCGATGCGCTGCTAGAGACCAGCATGGTGGGCGTGGGTGTGGCGGAGGGTGGAGGGGGTGGGGGTGTCGGTGGAGGCGGGAACGGCGCTCCCGACGGCTACTACGGCGAATACTACGCACCGGAGTATTACGTGCCCCAGGAGATGTGCCAGCATCCGCAACAGCACCCGCAGCACGCGCACATGTGCACTGTGCACACAGATTATAGTAAGCTTTGTAACATTTTTTTCATTCACAGCCTATACATGTCCCACTGCTAGGTACAAGCGTCCCCATTTGTGAAGGAATGCGTGTAGTTCCCATTACTGTAGAAACCCAACACGCTTGTTCTGATTAAATAGTCGGGGTACCCAGACTGGGAATAAATACCTGTAGGCAATACATATTCTCATCCCAATGACCTGATGAAACTATGCCTTTTCTGGCTCATAGGCATTAAAATAACGATCTTTAAGACAATGTACTGTCAAGAATATAATGAACTGCAATTAACATATTAAATGGGTTCTTCAATTGGGTAATAAAGTAAGATATTTAAAGAGTCGTAAAGTGTAACAAGATTTACGATATAACTTACGATCGCTTGCACTACGAGTTACTTTCGTAATAGTCCGTCTTCTACTCGGGGCACAGCAATTAGTCATTACGGTTTTCTTGCTCTTTTGCAACTATGTGTCAAAAAAATACAAAACAGCGTTAGAAATAACGCTCATTAAATTGTTTTTAAAGTATTCAAATTTATTTATTTTTGAAATTGTGTTAGTCCTGCCATGTAGACTTCGTGGGTATAAGTTAAACCTTAGATAACAGAAGGTATGTTATCCTTTGAGATTCCCTTCCTAGAATAGAGCCACACCATTTCTTCCCGTGGGTATCGAACGAGGCGACTATGAAAACAAATTTCGGTAGATGAGCAGCAGTTTCTGCTTGAGACTAAAAACCGATCTGCTATCCCCAATTCACCCACCAAGTGTGGGGATTACGGTAATATCCCTCCAGTCTCTCAGAGTGTCGACAAGTAGTAGTTACATGTGAGATGACTTGACGCGCATTAATTTTCCGCTTGATATTTTCCCCCATTAAATTTTAAAAGTGTAAAATTAAAAGTTTATCCTGATTCATTTCCTTTTTTGTAATATTTTTTATTATATATTATATAATTTATTAACATTACGTATTATAATGATATATTTCTTCTCCCCTCCGTCTACTTCCTTCACTATTCTACTATCGGTAATTTTTATGTAATTACCGATAGAAAAATCTGCCATGATAATAGGATATAATGTTTTATAAACATTTCTGTAAACAGACGGTAATGTAAATGTTTGGTAATCACAGTCGTACATTAATGCTAATTATACCCATCTTAAGAGTTAAGTAATATACGATTGCGTTGTGAACCCTCTTACTTTGCGCCAAGACAAAGAACCAAGGTTTTGGAATTCCTCGCACTATGCTCAAAACTGCGGTCAGATTACATCGAGCCGCTCGAAAAACTTCAGTTGACGTTTCCGCTTATAAATGATGATGCTCCCACAAAAAGCAGTTTCTGCGAATAACCGAATCAAGTTCATTCATAACAGAGTTACGAGGCGGAACGGTCGTCGCTGATGGTAAAATTAAGCTCAGCCAACCGTCCGTGACGGCTAACTCCACTGTCACATAACCACGACCGTAAAATAAAACTAAAATAAAAAAAATTGTGTTAATACTACATTGCCCACGAAGTAATTTTGGTACTTTTTTAAATTTATTTTGGACGCACGACCGATTGGCACAGTGGCGGGGCCCTCCGCCCGCGGAGTCAATGGTCGCGGGTTTCCCGCATAAATATTTATTTCGAGTCTAGTAATCCCCCCAATCCGCATTTCCTTTCCTGCACTTTCCTTTCTTCTCTATCCTTTCCCTTCCTCTCCACCTATCCACGGTATGCCGTGCCAATGGATGTGTGACTAATGGCGAGCTTAGTCGCAAGCGTGCCGACCGCCCCGGGACCGGGCTCCCCCGGGTACTATGGTGCCTTATCTCAGCATGCAGGGCTCTGCTGGGGATGACCTCCATATATATATATATATATATATATTATATTTTTTTAGAAAAAAAACTATATTTATACTGATGCAATTTCGTAGTATTTTGTACAGCATACAGCTGTACTAACATACAACTATATGCAAAGCCACAAAATTCTTAACAAATTGTATCATTATAAATATGTACTTTTCAATAAACTAACAATCAAAATGACTTGCTGGGCAATCTAGTGTTAATGACAATGATGATCTTAATTGTTAGGTTATAGATACGAATTAAGTATGTATAATGATTGGAGAAATAATTGCATTTAAAAAAATAACGAACATGTAATTGATTATACAAGATGGATTGCGATTTACAGATGTTTGATTGACTATATGGCTTTCGGGTTAAATGATTACGGGTTCGAGTTCTGTATTGGAAATAAATTTAATAGTAAATTGTTATGTTCGTCAGGTGGCATGCCAGTGGTGACGTCAGCTGCAATGATGCCGCCCATGATGCCGCCAGTGCTGGAGGAGGGGTTGCGGCACTACTTGGTAGCACACCCGCACGCGCAGCACCCGCACCACGCGCCTCACCATCAGCCGCCACATCACCAACCGCCGGCACCGCACCACCAGCCACCACATCATCAACCGCCACATCATTATGTATGTTTACATTTTTTCATTCATATCATGTTATAAATTTACCTGACTAGATCATGCATAATATCATTTTTTTCTTTCATATCACTAATATATGTCTAATAATGTCTTCATGGTTCATTACTTAAGTTGAATATAAAGTTAAGATTTTAAAATAATTAAGACAAGAAGTTTGTAGACCCTAAATTTTCGCGTTGTTGATCATAAAACCTAGATAGTATGGCCTTACGCCGTTGCCTACTTTTGGATATGATATGTAAATGGAACGGAAGTGGAAAACGTGAGAGAAAAGGAAGTGAGGTAAACTCAACGCGTGCGTCATGTTGAACGGAAATAATATGATATCGCGGAACATTACGAAACCTGGACAACATGCAAAACCTCTTGAGACTAGGAAGACAATGGGAAACACGGACAGGCAGTAAACATAAACACAAGAAATGCTTTTTGTACGACAAATATATTTATTGTTTTTCTATCGCTGGCCTTTCTATATCTCGCTTTCTTTCATTGGAACCGATCAATAATTAACCGGAAGCCACATTGGAGCGCGTTTTACGCCTGCGGTCAGCGGTGAAAACAATAATACGAAATGAACGGGAGGTGCCACGCTGGCGCAACCGGCGTCAGCGCGGGCACCGCATCCACCAGCTGATAACGTGACTTTCAAGCGTCTTGACAATTTTTCAAATTCTGTTGATTTTTCCGCGCGTTTAACCTTGATCTCCAATTTGGTGTAGTAAGAACAAGCCTTAAATTAAACATCAACATTGTACAGTTATACTATAAATAAATAAAATATTTATATAAATATTTTATGTATAAATATAATATATATATAAGTAAATAAAATTCAATTGTTAAAAATATGAACTCCCTTTTCCAAAATGTAATTTCTTGTGAAAAAAAAAATTCCTTATTAAAACGAAAGTGCCAGTTTAGAATAATTCATTTTTAGATAATAAACCCGCGCAAATATTACTAACAAACCGCACGACACACGTGGCACTACGTCCAATGCCGCAGATGCAGTCGCTATAGTCGAAAAACTATCTACTCGAACTTCTACATATATAATACTTCTTTTTCTTATTAACATACATTGAATTTTATACCAAAAATTTACATTAAGAATAAATATATTTATAACTTATATATCGCAATATAAAGTTTAAATCTCAGACATAATGCTAGGAGTGCAATTATCTACTATTTACCAAATAATAATTCTATTCTATAGTCATGCTTCATAAATACATTCCCTGTTCGCCAGTGTTCAACAATATAACTTAAAATAAAACAATGTAGCTTATTGAAGAATAAGATATGGCTCCATTAATTATTTGTCGGCTGCTTTTAATACGCTCATGTTTAGTGATACATAAAATTTCATTCACCATACTTTATTATAGTGAACGAAGAATTTATCGAATTAAAAGGATGAATTATTAAAGGTAAAACAATACTTTGAAAGCCAGTCACTTGTCAAACAACCGTTCCACAGAGCATCTTGTCACAAATTTCGTTTCCGCACTGTGAATTTTTTTTACAATTAATAAAGAAATGGACTATTAAATTAAAATAACATTTAAATATGACACATATAATTCTAATAGTCGTCATATTTTAACCTTTTTTTAGATGTTGTAATAAAGGGGCTAATTAAAAATTTGTTCATTGTAAATATATAAAAAAATCTTGCAGACTTACGTGCAAATAAAATATTATTCTAGATTATTTGATAGCCAATTGTGTTTTAGTAAGTAAAAAAATTGTTTGGAATTTATTTTGGGTGTTTATGAAAGCATATTATCAATATATCTATACGTTTTTAAGATAAGAAAATCAACCAAACAGTGTAAATAAAGGCGAAATGTAATGATAATGTATGTACGTAATACATTAAATAATAATATAAAACGTGTTAAGATGGCATTGGTTTGGTGCTTCTGAAAACTGCGTCAGTGGTTCATCGTCTGTGCAAACAATTCCCGTCGATTTATCGATTGTTTCGATATACGTATGGAATTTTTTCTCGAATTTCTGTGAGTGTTTTAATTTAACACAGAAGTTTATTTTTCGCACACATAAGTATATTATAACAATCTGTCGTGGACCTATAGCTAGTAACATTAAGTCGATGCGATAGTGTTTGTACGCGTGAGTGTTATCGCTGGCGAACGTGTTGGTTGTACGTGGCACTGAAGTTTAACTTTGTTAACTTTTGATTATTAAATCGCCTAACGTGTATTTGATAATGGATAAGACAGAAAAGGATAATAATCCCAATGAAGATAGACAAAAGGTCAGTTTTAGTAAACACTTATAAAATTTAAATTCTGTAGAAAGGCAAAAAATCTTTGTATGTTTTTAAATAAAAACATTACAAAACAACGTTAAAAATATTTAAATTACCTTTATTTATGTACTTTCTATAATATTTATTTGGCATGTGTAAACCATGGTAAATCCTTAACATGTCTTTAGTTCTTATAATGTATAATTAATTTAAAATTGAATAAATAATTGTAATTATATGGTGTATGGAGTCATATTACCCCTTAAATCATCAACCAGCCTATTAGCATTTCATATGTGTAGTATTCTAATATCCTTGATTCTCTCAAGGATATTAGAATTGGTACAGAGTTATTTAAATTCGGACCTAACCTTTTCTTAAGTAAAAATAGGTAAACATTTCCTATTTGAAATTGTTACTTAAAAACTTTTATGTTTATTTTTAGGGTCCCACAAATGGTGCAGGAGGTCCTCAACATTATTATAATCCAGGGTATCCAACACACTATCATCATGTGCCTCCTCATCACATGCAACATTCTCCACCACCACCTGTATATCAAAAAGATGAGAGAACTCAGCGTCAATACTCTAAACTTAAGCAGAAACTAGAGCGAAAACATACTAATAGAAATAATGGTATAGGTAAGTGATTATTTCTTTTTCCAAAGTATTGGGAGGGGAAAAGGTAAACTACTTCTTTGAAGTCAGGTTTCTCAGAGAGTTTGGCAATTTTCCTGAAGCAGTCGGGACATTTATGCTACAGACAAAAAATTGCCACAATTTTTTAATTTTTGTATAAAATTTACATTAAATGTGGTTGCAGCAGCATGCATGTTTTATGTGGCTGCATTAGATGTACCAAATCATACTTAAATTAAATAAAAATATTAAGTGCTACTTCTTCAGATTACCAAAAATTTATATATACCAAAAAACTATGTAATATTTGGAACTGCCAATAATATTATTAATATAATATTATATATATTATATTAATAATATTATTGGCAGTTCCAAATATTACATCTAAAACATCATTCCAAATATACTTTCCACCATCTCAAATTAAGAAATATTTTTCAGAATCTTATCATTTTTATTCCCATATATTGTTGCCCATATGAGAATGCTGAACAGATGACTCAGGAGATGTCAAAAATATTCTCACTGTATTTTACTTCTCAAAATATTCTATATCTCATTGCTTTTTCATTAGTAAAACAATGTTTGCTTATCTTTTCCTGCTCTGTCTTTTATATTCTTCTATGAGTAAATTTGAGAATTTCAACATAGTTTCTCGATATCCCTGAATTGGATATCATCCTTATTTATAAATCACATCATCATCTTCCAACTTCATAATTTTATTTGTCAAGGTAGTCAGGTACAATTAATAATCTCAGACTAATAGACTATGTAGCTGACAATAACATGAAGTAATGTTATAAATATACTAATTGACATATACTCCTGTCATTATTTTTAAAAAAATTGATATTAAATGTTTTATTTAGTCCTTGAAATACTTGCATCATTAACATTGCTTTAGCCTTATAAATCAAATCAACCATCTGTAATGCAAAAAGTTAAAAAACAATGACGGGTAAAGAACTCTGCAAATATTTATTTTTAGTAATATAGTAATTTTCTACGAAATAGAAAATCTTATGCTAATAGCAAATGATATATATTCCATAAAATAATAATTATTCAGATTTTTTTTATGTTAGCATTATATATAAATATGTAGTTTCTAAAATGAAATATGTTTGTTCATCAGAAATAAATTCCGGGGCCAGTACACCTTCACTGTCACCACGGAAAGAACTAAATGGGAGAGGTGGTGGTAGTGGCGGGGGATCTTCTGGCGCCTGGTCCGAGGGCGAAGGCTCATCCGCTGGAGCTTCTGTACAAGGTGATGATGAAAATGACACGCAAGCATTCCTTGATCTACTAACGGCTACACGCACGCCACAGGTTTGTTAAAATCTATTCAATTAATATTATATATCTATTCTATAATATATATTATATAAAGCAGCATTGCCACTCACTGATTGACACGTTATTTGGGAAATTGTAAGAGATGGAGGGTAAGTTTTTTCTAGGAAAATGTTCCGATAAGGCTCGAGGCTCGAATGGTATACAAACCTTAAAAATCTAAACCTGGTAAAACGTTTTTCGACGACCCGCCCGAACCGTAATACCTACCGGTGTCGCCCTTGAACAAAAAATGGTGGCAAGTGCAAACACATTGGTGGAGCCGAGAAAAAAATCCAAGATGGCCACTATGAATGGCTGTGGCTGTGTCTCTGTCTGTGTGTACCTGAGTAATTAAAACAAATCTTCAATTCCTAATTGGCCTGCCCTCATTTTTGAGAGTGGACTGTTAGGGCTATATTGAAGACATTTCTCAAATGATCTTATTAAAAAACAAAATATTGTTTACAAATGTTTTATTTTTGCTGAGCAGGCAAACGAGCATGCGGGTCACCTGTTGGTAAGCGATCACGGCCGTCCATAAATATCCGCACCGTTTGAGGCGTCGCAGAGACTTTTTTGAATACAATACACAGAGAGATGATACATCTCTGCGTACGCCGACGATTCGGGATGCTCTCCGTTGGATGCGGTCAAATGGAAGGAGTTGGTACTTAGGAGCTCCAGCCCAGAAATGAGAGCTGTATCCCTATAAAAGATAATTGCAATTATTTTAATTGTGAGTTACAATTGACATACGTCAATCAAATTAATTTAATTGCAAGGTGCAATTAATAGTTTAATTGCGATGAATTTAATTGTAATTAATTTAAATGCAATTACTTTTTTAGTCAATTAACAAGATAATTGACAAATTATCGATTAATGCCGAACACTGACGTCACTCGATATGTCAACGCAATTAATATTTAAATCATGTTCTTTTTCATTTCATTTTCATAAATATTTTTTTTTGAACTAAAAAGCAAATAAAACAATATTCTTAAATTCTTATTTTTAATATTTCAGGTCAGCGATATAACCTCTACGAGTGCTTTAGTACAATGGAACTCACCATTGCCTGAAGGGGTCACTTTACCCAATGTTGAATTGACTTACGATTTACTTCTGGGTGATAGAGGAAGATACAAAGCTATTTACAGTGGACCATCACTATCATGCCGGTTAGTATTGCATTATCATTCATTATAACAGATTTTTTTGTTAGGAGTAAAAGATTTCAAAATACAAGTTAGGAAGTCAACATCATCCAGTATATTTTTTTAGGGAATAGATAGGCAAACCAGCAAGTGGGGTGGATCAACTGATGATAAGGAACTACTACTTCCGATTGATGTCTGCAATACCAACGGCACTGCATATGATTTGCCTACCTTTGGTTAGGAAGTAAAAAATGGGTGGAGAAAAAGGATTTAATGAGAGAGAAAGGACCTTCTCCTTTTTGGGATTCTTAATGGGAGGGGGAATGAGGAAGAGGAAAGGAATAAGGCCTTTAAATCCCTGCAGTCACTATAAAAAAATGGTAAAATGCTTAACCACAATATTCTGTTAGAGTGTAGTACTTCCTGAGTGCTACTATAGGAGGCATATAACATCAATATCTTTTCTTAGGACCTATTTATATGTGTCCACGCGGCTAAGCGGCGCGGCCGCTTTACAATGAGATTACACGAGATCATATGCATCCAATTATATGAAGCGACCGGGCGCGCTTGGGAGTTTGTACCTGCTTAGCACCACCCGCGGTAAACGGCCACGCCGCTTCATATAATGCGTAATATTACAATATATTGATTGACCACAGAATAATAACATTCTATATTTTCGATATTTAAATACACCAATTAAAGTGATCACTCCGGGATATATTTGGCAGCCGATAGATCACGAGATTATTGTTATCCTTCTTTTTTATTTTTACTTTATCTGTTTAAATTTATTGTATTTCATAATAAGTAACCCTATTGTTAAAATGTAGCCATGCTGTCCGCAAATTTAAAGAGTTATATAGTCCGGGCGTTATAAATTTTGTTATATATTACTCTTTAAGACTGTAATTTGTTTTTGTGTCTAATAAATAAATAAGTAAAGCGGCAGAGTCGAGGACGCACCATTTCGTCGCGCGGATGCATATAATTAGTCCTTTACACTTAACATTAATGGAAGCGGACCTGTACCGCAACTTTGTTAGCGCTGTATTGAAATTTTAATTTTTTTTTCAGGGTAAGAGATTTAAGGCCGGGTTGCGAGTACTCCGTGTGCCTGCAGATCCGCGCCGGAGAACATACGGGGTCGGCGAGCGAGGCCGCCACGTTCCGCGCCCCGGCCGCTCCCCCCGACCGCATGTCGCCCGCTCGCGTCACGCACCGCGCTCGCACTTCCCTTCTATTGCGTTGGCAACCTACAAATGACAATGGAGCTCGCACAATCTATTATATCCTCGAGATGGACTCCGGTGATGGCTTCGTCGAACTAACCAAACCTCGAACGCGACAGCACACCGTAAACAATCTACGGCCTCAAACGAGTTACCGCTTCCGTATCGCCGCTGTGAACGAATGTGGTCGCGGCGAGTGGAGCGAGGAAATCGTCGCTTGGACAACGGGATCACCACCTCCCGCACCACAGCCACCTACTCTTGTAAAAGCTACTTCAGACTCACTCTCACTCGGTTGGGAACGACGTGCTGAAGAGGAATTCACCCTTCAAATGGACGATATTCACCGCGGACATGGATTTCTTCCCATTTACACGGGCGCCGACCAATCCTACGTATGTTTATGTTTACGACGCGCTACTGATTACCGTTTTCGGTTAAGGTGCGAAACTAGTGATGGGCAAGGGCCCTGGTCTCAGGATGTGACGTATCGGACTCTACCAGAACGGCCTGCCGCTCCTGGGCGCCCGACAGCACGAGGGAAGATACACTCTCGTGCGTTTAGATTACGATGGGATCCACCGGGGGACGACGGAGGTGCACTAGTCGAGAGCTACACGCTGGAAATAGATAGTGGAGAAGGCTACCAGTGTACATACCGCGGTTCCGAACGGGAGGCTCATTGCGATCGTTTGCAGCCTGGGGTACAATACCACGCTCGTGTGCGTTGCGCCAATATAGCTGGAGAAAGTAATTGGTCACCAACCGAGTCTATTACTACAGAAGCAACATGTCCTGGACAATGCTCCGTCCCAGAACTGGTATCGGAGCCTCGCGCTACCTTAGCAACCGTCCGATGGCGGCCACCCGATTGTACCGGGGGGACACCTATTACGGAATACAGGGTCGAAATTGTTAATATGGATGGAATCGTTCGTCTTGCGTATTCGGGACTGGAATGTGAGTGCATTATTCGCGAACTGCAACCGGGTTACGAGTATCGACTGTGGGTCATCGCCTGCAACAGAGTAGCCTCCGGCCCGCCATCATCTGTTCTCGAGTTTCACACAGCTGCAGCTCCGCCTGAAGCGCCGGATTCACCCCTTGCACACATCGAAAGTCCTAAGTCGGCAATCTTAGAATGGAACATTCCTCGAGACAACGGTGCACCCATTCTTGACTATCGGCTCGAAATGAGCGCACCGAACGTCGACGATTCATTTACGGAAGTTTATCGGGGACAAAATACGATCTGTACCGTTTTAAAGTTGACACCCTTCTCACCATATTTCTTCAGAGTGTGCGCAACGAACTCGGCAGGACGCAGTGCTTGGTCGGGCATTCGCGATCTACTGACGCCTCGGGCCCCGCCTGGTGCACCATCTGGAATACGGCATGAAGCGACCGCGGACAGCTTGAGGTTGCACTGGCGTTGTCCCGCCAGCCATGGTGCTGATATATTGAGGTATCGCGTCGAAGTCGATGAGTCTACGTTTGAAACGGAGGGGCCCATAGCGGAACAACTTGTCGAAGGCTTATCTCCGGACACTGTATACCGCGTTCGCGTGGCGGCGTTCAACGAGCTTGGCCAGGGAGATTGGTCGGAGGAGGCGCGAGCGGCGACAAGACCGAGGCCGCCAGCCCCGCCGCAGATGTACTGTGCACTGGCAGCGCACAATCATCTGAAACTGGAATGGAACGGTGGAGCGGAAGGCACGTTGTACAGTATCGAAATGCGGGCGGCGGATGCTCGCGAGTTCCGGCCAGTGTACCGTGGAATCGCGAGGAGCTGCAAAGTGAAAAAGCTGCGCGAAGCCACCGAGTACTTTTTCCGAATCCGTGCGAGTGACGAGCGGGGCGGTCGGGGCGCGTGGGGCGAGGCTATGAGTGCGCGTACGCTGGCCGCGCCCCCACCCGCCCCGCGCGCGCCCTCGCTGGTGCCGTGCGCCCCGCGTGCCGCCACCGTGGCGTGGGACGCGCTCGATAACGCGCACTACGTGCTGCAGTGTGCACGCTCCAAAGACGTCGTGTATAAACAGGTTTGTTGACATAATCTTACTAATGATCTTTTGATGAGATGAATGATGATGAATGAGATGATTTCGCTGAAATTTTGCAGAAGTCCGAAATGCTCGCGTAGCTTTGATAGGCCGGCCCCAGGCGAGCCCCGAAAAGCTAGTTACAAATTATAAAGCTTAGATTAAATTCTAAAATATTTCTGTCTTCTCAGTACGATCGCGCTGATAAAACATGGTCTCCCTATTTTAGCATAGATCAACATACATACATACTTATTGTCACGCCTGTTTTCCTTAGGGGTAGGCAGAGATCACAGATGTCCATATGCTACGGTCCCCGTATACTTTCCTTGCTACCTCCACACTCATCACTCTCTTCATGTAATCTCTTCGGTTAAGGGTACTCTTGACCTGACCTTTCCTAAAGACTTCGGCAATTTAACGATCAAAGTTAGCATTATTACTTTGAGATACACGTTGTATTCCCAGGTGTACGAGGGCACCGAAACGCAGTACCAATTGGAAGAGTTGGAGCAGGGTGCGGAGTACTTGTTGCGCGTGTGTGCTGTGCGAGGCGGTTTGGCCGGAGCGTGGTCGGCAGCTGCGAGGCTGACGGTGCCGGCGGCGCCCCCGCTCGCACCCCGCGTGCGCCGCCCCCGCCCCGCGCGAACCCTCTCCCCGCGACACGCCGCGCTCCTCATGGCCGGCGGGTTCTTGCTTCTCGCTGTGCTGGTGGCGGTGTTGGTGCAGCGGCTGGTGGAGCCGCGCCCGTGACGAGCGCTCGCCGCGGCCCGACCGCGCGCCCTTGCCCGCCTCTAAACCCGGCAATACACGTTGAGTGAGCTTAGGCCAACGCGAGCGAAATTGATACAAGGCAAGCACTACTATCTAGACCTGTGGTACTCAACCTTTTTCTTCATAGGGGCCACGAACACGTGTTAGTCGTGTTGTCGCGGACCGCAAAAAATGTAGATTTTTACACAATTTTAACATGTAAATATAGTCAAAACATGTCACGATTAGCAAACAAAGCGACACGTACATGGAAGTATGGAAGACAAGGAAAGGGGATTCCTGCGGTCTCACTCGCTCGATACGGAACTAATAATTCCCAATGCAAAACATCGTTAATTCAATTCAAACATTTCATTTGTCGTATTTACAAAAATACTAAAATGACGGGTTGCTGTGATATGATCAGACGTCTGCTGTAAATTAAAAAATAAATGAATAAATTGCCGTGTATTACGGCGTGCCGTGTATTAACGTATCAATATTAGCACTGCACACTGCGGCGCAGTAGTGTTATGTAGTACTTATTTACTCAGAGTGCTCTCAAATATTCTTATGGGCGCGAAATTCAAAGTAACCCCAGATGGGCCAACCACAAAAACCCGGCGGGCCACAGTTTGAGCTGATCTAGTCGTTTGACAAGTTTGCTGCCAACTACAACTACACTGTTGGCGAAGCGCACGCGAGCGTGTTTGATTTACATAGAAATCCCGACACCGCTTGTTAGTGAAACAAGTTATCGCAAGCTACCACGAGTTGCGACAAGCTACGTCAAATGTGTTCTATATACGTTGGCGCTTGCCTTCGCTCAGTCAACTAGGCAATAGACACCGAGCGATTGCAAGGCAAGCCAGATACGCTGTCTATACGTTGGTATTGGCCCTCGCTGGCCAACGTTCGGCCAACATGTATTGCCGGCTTAACTGAACCCTACCCATTGCACTCCCGTCGCGATCAGACCGATTGTCTGTTCGTATGTTTCACACGTAACGTATCGAATGTACCGTCGTATCAAATGATAGCCATCTGCGTGTGAGCCTTGTCCAGTTTGCTCCCGTCGCGTTACGCTTTATTAACAAACTCAAACAAACTTTATTATGGAACTGCACGCCAATTACGATTTCAAACCTTATATACGTAACGTATCACTGATTATTGGTTATTTCATCTTGTTCTCCGCGCTCTATCAATTGTGCAACTCATTCTAGGTCTATCAATAAGTCTTCGATGAGAGTTAAAGTTACAGAAAACGTGTATTTTCCCCGTGACGGATGCGATCTGGACGACACTCACGTAAGAAGTGCACTAATTAAAAGTTATATGGATATATTGATCGCAGTGTTTTAATGTTTTTGCATTGTCTCGACTTATCGCGCATTTTTTTTAGAAGTAAACGAATTTATGAATGCTCCATGCTTTTAAAATATAACCTTGTGAGCTTATGGTTTCGTATTGTACAAAATATATATTTCTTTTCTTTTAAATGCACTATAAGGAAATGTTATTGATATGTATAAAGTAGTCAATTACATCATGGGGAATATATTGCCACCGCAATGCAATATTACTTGGCGCGAGGTAACCACAGCTGTCTCATTATTTTGCCTAGATTTGAACTATTATGCATAACGACGCTTGAAAGATAAAATAGAACAAGTTATTTAATTGATAAATATGTTAATATTTTAAACTTCATTGCGCAAGCGAAAGTAATTGTTAAAAAAATTAATAAAATCAGCATATGAAAATCCAACAAAAGATCTATTTTTAATAGTTTAACTGTATTTTTTATTCTTTTGAGCGTTAGGATTATTAACATGTCAAAATGTCGCGTATCCTATTCTGCCTTTCAAGTATCATTTATGGTGTGCGTGAGATATTCTCCATTTAAAGATATATTTTATTGACGTGTATTTACATCGTAACGTGATGTGTCTCTGGCGCGCTTTACGGGCTAGCACATATTTATTATAAATATTACTATATAAATAGCTCTCGAAAATTACTATATATATAGGCTTCACATGTGTAAAACAATTAATGCGTGTAGGTGTGAAGTCGCCATAAATGAGATGTATATTTTTAGGAAGTGTTACACTATATTATATCTAATTTGTTATTTACGAACTCATCAATCTTCCTATCTAGTCTATTCTATTGTCTTGTCTTTTCATTTTATCGTATCGATTATGTAGAATACATTGATATACTTTGTATCTAGTGAAATGTATTTTATTTTAGCGATTGAAACGTTACTTCAAGCACTATTGCCGTTGGTCCTCTCCGTATGTTTCCAATACATTTGATATTTTTATAAAGTTTTTTCAATTTGTCTGTTGCATATTTTTATGATATTTAAGTGTAGCAAGTTAAATCATGGTGCTCTATTATTATTAATATTCCGTTTAGAGGGACATGGCCCCTCGTTCTGCAACGAGTTTCCAGTATGTGTACTGTGATCACTTCCTTATGCGAATGAGACTGATTTTAAAAAAAAAATAAATGCTTTCTGTCTATACAATTGTTTTTAAACGCTTTTGTACCAGAGTTTGACGATGTACCCAAACAGCGCTAACTACGTCGGCGACTGTCGACGATACACTGGGCGACCGCGACAAATACACTAAAGAGATCCATATGTTTGTATTCTGAAATATAGTTTGATAATATTGTAACAAAGTAGTTATTCACATTGTATAATTAAACATTATCGTTATTATTTTAATTAATAGAACATGACCCTTTATTAATGACATTATATTATCTAGAATAATTTGTTAAAAGTAGAGATTATCAATTTATTGAGATTGTTACCACCCGGTGAAAATCAGTAGTTTTCAAATACTACAGGATTTGGGGGAGATGGCTTGAAATATATTATATTAAATGTACTATGAGATCCCATATTGGTATTTGTTACTTTATAGGATTATATTAGAAATGTTAAATCAGTTCATATTATTAATATAATTTAAAATAAAATAATTTCATTGTAGGTAAGAAAAAAAA
Source organism: Baronia brevicornis (assembly GCA_031353405.1). Lineage (NCBI taxonomy): Eukaryota > Metazoa > Arthropoda > Insecta > Lepidoptera > Papilionidae > Baronia > Baronia brevicornis. The sequence continues at coordinate 233,863 of JASFAT010000661.1, read as the reverse complement.
TATCTTTGTATTCGTTTGTTTGGAGTATGTGTAAGGCGTAATACATATATCGGATATACAATTAGTCTTTGATGTTCTTAATGTTTTAAAGAATTTAATGAGATGTCATTCAATTATACTATTATAAACACATTGTTACTATTACATAGGCCTTATTGCATTCAATGTTTGCTAGCTGAAGCCGTCGCTGTAATGTTGGTGTTTGTTTGTCATAGACATAAATTTCGCCAACTACCAACCAAGTAGGCTTAATTACTTCGTAAATATATAATATTTACTTCTGTGATCCGCTTTACTGTCCTATTTTTATGTTTTTATAATGTTATCCAAAACATTCCTAGGTCTTTTGCTTAACAAGGTGTTTGGAGGAAATTGTTTTAGGTTCTTTTTTTTGTATAGAAAAATTCACTTGGTGCCCGTGTAGCATGGCATGGCACCACTCGGTCGTAAGCACAGCTTACGTTTTTATAACGACTGTTAATTTTCGAAAATTTTTAAAGTAACTATGTGCAATTAACAATTTTATTATTTATACGGCTTTATTATAATATTTATTTTTAGAAATTATATCAATATGTGTATGTCGTGTAACAATGAAGGAATCGATGTTCCTAAAAGAGTTTTACGTAATTGTACTATAATGCAATCAAACCGCAAGCTAAATTGTGTACCACAGTCAAGCATTCCAACTTTATTCCACTGTAAATAGGCCTAATGAATTCTACGACTTAATGTACATGTTGCTTTTTGTATGGAAATGTAAATACATCCGGTATTCATGAGCATGGCGGGGAAGATGCATAGTTAGATATTGGACATGTATGCCGCTGGAATTCATGTGTTGACACTAGATGTTTTAAATAATGAGATATGATAATGGGGATAACATCTCATATTGTATTTGTGTTTGAATTAGTAACGTATAACGAAATGTATATGTTTATGATATAATATTTGATGATGTTATGTATACAATTTATTAAACATGAATATATCAATAAAACTATATTTTGTGTACTATGAATCTTTTATTTTATTTTTCTATAAAAACCACCACAGAAATTACAGCCGATAAAATTTTATTCGTCTGTCGAGAATTAAGTGAATAATTTGTCTACTTACAAGTAAGGACTTATCGTGATACGACTAGAAAATATTTGTACTATGAGTATTCACTTCTTACAAATAATCGGTTTACAAACAACACAACTTGCAATTGCCTAACAGTACTCTTTATGCAATATAAAGAGTAATACATTTCAATGAATTAGCTGCAGCATAGACGATCACGTAGAAGGGAACAATTGGCACAATTTGATGTTTTCACTGTACACTTCTGCGTAGTTTGTAATGAAGGAATCTTCTCTGGTTGATACATGGTCAATGCAACCTTTGAAATTTTGGGGGAATATTTTCTTCACCGCAGGATTATCTTCTTCATTAATACCACCTAAATTTAAAAAAAGATAATAACCTAAATTTAAAAATACAAGTTACTGGTGGAGACATTATGATAATTTACAATATTTAAATTATTAATATAATAATTAACTTGAAGATCGTTAAATATTTTATCTTTGAAATACCTCACAATCTTGCAGAAGCATCCTTAATCGATGATCGAATAAACATATATCGACGCAAAAAGCAAAAACGTAATAAACCGCAAAATTATGACTTACCACCAAAGCCGAAAAAGCTATTTCTGAAAAAATTGTATCTGACCACTTAAAAACAGTTTAAACGCTGTACAAAATTTTCTATTGGTCGTAGAGCTGGGATAATCACTATTCAACGCAGTATTTTTTCTGATCCAAATAAGCTATAATTTTTTTGCAAAAATGTGTCATTCACAGCGTTTTTGCTTCATTGCGTCGATTATGATAACCATGTAGACATGGCTGAGCTTTAAAAAGTAAGGTACAGATGTATACAACAGACCCGTAAAGTAAAAAGTAAGGAACTAAAGGATTATTTTATTAAAAACAAAAGCTTCGAATTTGGAATTAACTTTCATACCCAGACTTTATTAAGTACCAGTTATATAGGTTGGCTATTAAAATCTTAGAATTAGCTCTTTAGAATTATGTAAATGCTCATGGTAATCCACTATAATGGAAAAGAAGTTTACTAAACTTCATCCTATTGCGATGGCCATAAAACCCTTTATTTGCAAGTTCAATGAATAAACATATAAAAGGTTAAATGATAATTAAAATAACACACTCACCTACAAACATATGGATATCATTATATACGGGATTTTCTCTCAAGCATGGTTCATCGAACAAAATTAGGTGACTATCAATAGTAATCGTTACGTTCTTCTTTTTTAATCGTATAACATGTTTGTGCCACTCGCCATCGGCTAAAAAGCCAGCATTCGGCAGTAGCCTGGAAAAGTGTCTAGGAGTACTTGGATAAGAGGCTTCATTGTGGTGTATAATTTCGTGTACATCACAGTGAATAGACCAAATCAGTTTGAGGTATCCGTTCTCAAGTCCAATACCTATATAGTCGAAATCCTGTAAAAATGTAACAATAATAAATTAAATGTAAGACACCTTCTATCTACTAACATCATATTATTCAATACATAATTTACAACATAGGAAATATCTCAGGTTTCTAGCCTTCCACCGTTTAATACTTTTTATGATATCTGGTAATAAAATGGTTTGATAGGGATCATTATCATAGAAACAAATAAAATAAAAATAATAATATAAGGAAGAAGATAGGTTATTTTTTATGAATACGCGCGTGTGTGTGTGTTTAAGAACTGTATTTGCATTTAATATCTATACTTTAATAAGTAACAATTCTGGTCGAAGCAGATTTTACGTTAATTAATAATTAACTCTGGGCACGGGCTACCGCATTTCTACAGAAATGGACATTAAAGGATCATAGGGCACCTAAGCTCGGAATAAATACCTGTAAGCTATACATATGTGTATTTATCTCGATGCGGAAATTGATCCCGTGTTCGTTTGGGGCCATGTGCTCTATTCTCTGAATTCATTCAAAACAAAACACGTTTTCCTTTTTTCTTCCATCTTAGTATTAAAAAATGATGAAAGTTGGGATTTATTAGGTTAGCCTAGGTTTTTTTACGCGGGGAAGAAAAGGTTAGGTTAGTTTAAGCTGTAAGAAATTTGGGGGAATTTTACATTATTTGATGAGTTTTCGCTTGCGTCAGGCTACAGAAAAGTACCGGCGTTTAAAGTCTTGAAAGAAAAACGCAAATAAAAAATTATTCAAAGGTGTATATATCATTAATGAAGTTATAAAATTGCGTTAATGGGCATCAACCTCCTTTTCAAATGAGGAGTGTTCCCATAACCTTCGCTTAGCAGGTGGCTTAGAACCGCACATTGATTATTATTTACGTAAACGCTTCTAAAAAACGACGAGTCGAAATATTTTATAGAAAACAATTATTACCATATCAATCCACAGTAGTAAGCCGTTAGGTTCAGCGGTGGTAAAATTGAGTGTGACGTATGTTGGAGTGGAGGTCAGTTTTTGCTCTCCTGCATGACGGTTGACGGTATCCCGTTTACTAAGAGATAGTAGAGAGTCACCGTCAAACTGCGGTATTGTCAGATTGATTTCTGAAATAAATAAATGCTTAACACTAAAAAGCACGCAGACTCGGAATAAATACCTTTTTTTTATGGGATAGGAGGGCAACCTGTAGACTAATATATATATATATATATATATATATATATATATATATATATATATATATATATATATATATATATATATATATATATATACACAGGGACTGCAGTGAGCGCTGCACAGCACTGTTACAGCTCATTACTCACGAATCACTCCAACAACTGTGATAATATTTCTTTATTATAAAAATTAGATTTGAGTATTTAAACTAATTCATCTTCATCTTGTTAATTCTATAAATATAAACATTCGGGTAAAAAAACGTCTTTGAACTATCTTTCCAAATATCATAAACAATCATTCTCATAACAAAAGCACGTTTGTTATGAGAATATATTGTTTATCATATTTGGACTTACTAAATATATATTTCTAAAACAGTAACATTAACGACAAAATAACTAAAGTTGAAAATGGTTGTCAACATGTACCAGTTGTTGTTATACGCTTTCTTACTAAACTATCTTTTCGGAATTTGGCTGGGGTATAGATAGTAGTGCCTTGTATCAATTTGCCTACACTCGAGCCTAAGCTCATTTAACATGTATTACCGGATTAATATTTATTAAGATTTACGTACGGTGCTGGCAGTATTCCCCGACGTACGTCGCAGCGCAGACGCAGCGCGCTCGCCGGCAGCGGCCCGCGGGCGGCGCGCAGCGGGCGCTGTCGCACGCGGCACGCCGGCAACGCGGCCCGCACGACGCGCCTTCACAAGCGTCCACATTGCGACCCTCTACGTAAATAACACTATAGTCCAGTCGTGTAGGTCAAAAATAAGGATCAACCTCGGAATGAAAGATAATAAACTGAAATTTTGTATAAAGCTTTATTTTAACCCTGTAAAAGTAGTCTCAAGTCTCATAAAATCTCGTGTACTCATCTTATGATATTCAAGGTCAAAGGTAAAAAATAAAACGTTTTTTTAAAATCAAACCGTTTTTGAGATTGAGAGTGTTGAACGCGTAGCGCTTAGCTATCTACAGATAATGTAAAGTCAACCATTAATCATATTATATATATATATATATATATATATATATATATATATATATATATATATATATATATATATATATATATATATATATATATATATATATATATATTACAAAGAGTTTCTTAAACAATTTAGGTAAAGCTTGTGGAATTTGTATAATTTATTGTTGGTAAAAAAGTTCCCGCTTAACTTTAGATGACACTTAGATTAACACTTTTAGATGTTTTTTCTTAAGTCCGCTGATTATATGATGATACTTCAGATTATTAGTATAGGCTCAAAATGTGCCGCTCTTATTTATTGTTAATATTATTAAAATAATGTACCTGGTACACTTAAAAAATTTTCAATTTTAAACGTTACCAAAAGGACCCGAATCTGAGTAGAAGACTTACTATTTTGCTTCATCTATTAGACATTAGAACTGAAGATTAAAAATAGAAAACTATATTACTAGAAGTTGACAGAGTTTATTACTTATCATCTACGACGGAAACTATTTCACAGTAGGTACTAAAAGTATATAATAGGTAGCGCATACAAACCTTGTATATTTTGTTGCTCCAGGGGCAGAATGATATTATTGATATGCAGTTTTCTGATACAACCTGCGTACGATTCTGGGGGGCCGGACATTGCGTCGAATGGCACTGTTGCCAAATCCTTCGCCCCTCCTGAAAATCATTGGCTTAATAAATATTAACTGGAAATAAAACTGGCAAATTTGTGGTACGTATGAATTCATAAAACGTAGAAATTAGGACTTATTACACTACTATGGACTGTTTGTAAGAGCGTCCTTTATTCTAGAAAATCTAGATAGACGATTGTAACCGCTGAAAGGTTTGACTACCTACTGACGAGACAAAATGGCAGGTCTTTCTTCGGCGTATTCAGATTTAAACACGTACCTACTGACAGAAATTAGACACAAAAACTATTGATTCCGTTTAATTCTTTCGCAACCTACAACAGAGTTTTCCAAACATTGATCAGTTCCACAACCAATTCAATCGATTATTACGTATAAGTCTATTATAATTTATCATTTGAAAGTCCTTTGCCGTGCTTTGTCATTAATGGATTCGGGGCCTTGTAAGACGGGAAATGCGAAATAAATCGTCATTTTAAAGAAATATATTTTTTTTACTTAATTTATGGCTCACAATTTTGGTCATAGTGGCTTCCACATAAAAGGTCGCTGTCGCAGACTTTTATTTAGAACTATTTAAGACAAACAATCCTACGGTACATCATCTTTGTGTAACTCCAATGGTTTAGGCAGCGTGCGCCAAGATAGTTCTCATAAGCCAGATTTTTTTCCGACTTAATTGACATGTATCGTTATATTACGACCAAAATTACATAAAATCATTACAAATTGTAGCCTATATGTTATTCCGATGTATAACCTATATTACTGTCAAGTGTCATCCTAATCCGTCCAGTAGTTTTTCGTGAAAGAGTAGTAGGATAGGATATTGTAGGAACATGAAACAAGTTTCATACATATTTTTAATGAAATCACATATAAAAGCACAAAAGGAAAATATTTTGAACTTTGAGTTGAAATTACCCACCTAGTACAATAGTTGCTTCGCTAGCGGTATGCGGGTACGCATGTGCCAGCATTGCCTCAGTGCTAAGTGTACCGTCCACCCAAACATAGAGTCTCGAACCGTACCGGCCCGCCTTTACACTGTGCCATTGCGAGAGAGATATAACCACACCACTTCGGACTAAAGACGTTAGACCAGACAGGCGGTCTGAAAAGAGCAATTAGGAGAGTACAATTTACATGCTGTATAGTATTCATTCTTAAATTTATTTTAAAGAAGTCTGATTAATAGAGCTGATTAATAGGGTAATTACATAGTTTCCGCAAAGTAATTACAAGATTACAGTCATAATTTTTACTTGCCTAAGATCCGCGACAAACAAACAAAAATAGAAAAAATAATATGTATTTTGTAAGTGTTAATCACTTCGTGATAGTGGTTGGGTGGAGGAAAGTTGCTGACGGTCGTTTTTCGGTAAGACTTAGTTTACGTTCCCTGGAAATCCACTTCCTCCAGTAAAAAATACATAATTATTTTTTTTTCTTTTGTTTGCTTGTCGCGGATCTTAGCCAAGTAAAAATTCTGACTCCTAACATATTGAAGAAGTTTAGCAATGTTTTGGTATTGAATAGCATAGTTTAAAAATATCAAACACATATATTGTATTGTATATGTGTTTGGTATTTTTCAACAATGCTAATAGTGCTTGTGCTAGGAAAATGTGGTTTTACCGTTGTCCAATGGTAGAATCGAAAGTCGTTTCGTAGAAAGTAAGTCGTTACTAACGACTTTACGCGCAATTTTTAACAGAGAGCTATTTCTGGTTTGTTTCACTGACATTCACAAAATCACAATCTGAACAACAACCTAATCTGCACAAACCTACATTCTAGTGAATTTCCCAATTTCAGCCAATCCGCCTGGGACAAGCCTGACGGGTTAATTTCCGTTCATCCAAAAACGGGATGACCCAGAAGTGAGACTGTAAAAAAGTGAAATGGACTGTAAAATAAGTGTATAAACGTAACAAAAGTACCATAGACTGAATTCGTCTTAACTTAACGTTGTACTGATTTTATGGATTTAACTACATAATATATTAATATAATTATAACAATAACTTACCGGTCCACCGGTATTCCAGTAAACCTCCTTGGAGAGATAGTGCAGTGTAAAAGTGCGGTGTCTCTATGAACATAACTAATCCACGCTCCTTAGTCGGTTTAATTTCCGCTTCAACTGACAAACTGACGCTAGAGATGGGGCGACGTAAGATTTGTAAGTAAGATCTAATACCCTTGAAAAGGACATCGATTGGTATTACATCTGAAAATATTACAATATTATAATAAATAATATAATCGATAAAGTTTGGAACTAACTACTGGGTTGCTTTTCTTTCATTTTAGGTTACAAGAAGTACGTATCTGCATCAAGCTTCATGTTTATGGGAAATAAACAGGAGTGTTGTCTAATTTTCATCCGCCGTTCATAGATATTTATAACACTATAGGCAATACAAAAGCTATACAAAATACATCGTATGATTCATGACGCATGACCTCAATATGTAGTGGCGAAATCGTAAACTGCAACTGAGCACAGTCATAAGTAACTTCTGTTGAAATATACGCTTCGCGTTCACACGCGCCTTTTACTCGCACACTCTTCTGGATCCTAAGTCCTCCTGTTGGGGCATAGGGCAGATACGATGTTTCTCTATTCTGTTCTAGCGGACGCTACGCGCTTTACTTCGCTTCGAGATGCCGATTTTCTACGCTTTAGATATAACTGTAACCCGCCATATTTTTGTTTTGGACTGTGGGTTCCAGTCGAGTGCTTGTTTGAGTATATGGGTGGCGTGACGTCAGAGAGTGTGCCATATCCACTTCCATTTACGGCGGCGTATCTGCACATTTATCGGATCTTCATTGCTTATTCTCCAAAGTTCAAATATTAATAATCATTTATTCGGCACCAAAAAGTTGCAGGCATACGTTATAATGTAGAGTGAGAATAACACTTATGTGGCGGGTAGTGCTTGAACTAGAGGTGAGCCTGTATCTCAGGTCACTAGCCTTCCACCCCTTATTTCTAATTGTGTATTTATGTCTATGTTAAACATTGATTATAACAGAACATATTTTACGTTGGAGTTGAAATTTTTCAGTTTTACTATTTTAGAGTGGTTTTAGATTGCCACCGAGGCGAAAGCGTGCAAAGGCTCCTTTAGCTTTGACGATCCTAGATGTCACGTCTAAATTAGTCCCTCTAGTTACCGACACGATACTCCCAAGGTATGTGAACTCGATAACTCGTTCTACTCGCATACTACGCCACGCCATTATTGACATTACATCCCCTCACATCTGATATTACTTTACCGAAGTGCACGAAAAGGATTTTCGTGAAATTATTTAATATTTATTGTGCTTAGAAGCTGTAGGTACCTACTACAGAGTTATATACTTCGGGAACAAAAGATACTACCTCTTACAAAGTCATAGTACCTTGTTCGCAATTATCCCCGGTCTTGCCGTAGGGACAGTCGCAGTGAGCGCGCGCATCTGCAGTAAGCACGCAATGTCCACGACACTGCGACAGTGTACGATCACACGCGTTTTGCTTGGTCGCGCACGTCGCACCGAACCAGCCTTCGTTGCAGATACATCTTTGCGGAGAGAAATCTTATTGATAAGCCTCTTTATTTTTCTAAATATTTTATTAATTATACATATTTTTAATTTAAGACAGAATAGAATAGATATTTATTTTTATTTAAAAGAAAAGACATTAACGCTTTAAAAGAACAAGAAAAATATACGAACAAATAATTAGAAATTGAAAATGATCTCCAACTCAGCAAACCTTACGACCTATATCCGCAACGCTAATTTTAAAAAAGGGGCTATTGATGATGTGACAGACATCATTAAAAGATGAGAAAAGAATGAGGAGAAAAAATTACCGGCGTGACGCTTGCATAGTCGCCGTGTAGAGATTGTGTCTTGCAGAGAAGTGGTACCAACGGAGATTAGATAGACTATATTTATTTAACATAATGATCAACTTATATACCTGATTAGTGGTTACATATATATTCGTGATTTTTTTGTAATGTTACATATTAGTGATTACATACATACTACAATATTATTTTAATTTTTTTACCCGTATGTGGCGGGTGAATGTATGCACACGCCTTTGGGTGCGTTGCAGGAGCGCGCAGTACATTGGGCGACCCCACACTGTCCTACCCCGCGACCTCCCACTGCCTTCCCAGCGCCCACCGCCTGACCCGCCACTTCCCAAATACATCCACGCCATCCACTGTGTAGCGGCAAATCGTGAGGCAAGTCGTGGAAATTCTCAGAGGGATGTCCGCCTAAAACAGTACACTCAATTTATTGACGCAGCTTTTCCAGTCCTTCTAAACTAGTCCTTCTAGACTTCGAAGCGGAGGCTGCTTATTTTCTTACTAAAAATGACAAAATTGGACAGATAAGAAAAATATTTAATAATATGTATTTATTTAAATTATTTAGAAATAAGATAGATTATCCCCAACTTGTCTGCAAAGTTTCTTGTTGAGTTCTGAGAAGATTTCCGAACAGCAAATTAACAAGTTTGTGGCCACTTTTACGGAAAACCGTCTTGGGTTTGGTGGTGTAGGTGTTAAGCCTATTCCTAATATAGATAAGGATTTAAATAAATATAGTAATATGATATATAAATAAATCCCTTTGCGAAAAATACCGGCGGACTGGCAGAATTCAAACGCGGAATAAATATCTGTAGGTTATATACATATAGTATATTGATTTATTTATCCCGATGCGGAAATCGGACAAAAAGCGGAAGCGTCGTCACTATGCCAACTATGTTGTCGCTAAGTTTTTGGTTGACCTATAAATAAAAAAAAAGAAATCGCTCACCGATATACAAGTACGGTAGGAGCGTCATGCGGTCGTGGTGCGGCGCTGGTGCGTTGCCGGACACGTTGTGCCGCCCGTCGACGCTGAGCCCGGCGCTGCGGCCGCGCCGCCACACGCGCACGGCGTGCCCGCTGCGACGGCCGCTCAGTGCGCGCGACGTGAACACGCGACGCGGCCCTACACACATCAACATCATCATCATTTCAACGAGCGGCGTGGGCCTGCGACAGACCCAACGTAGGAATAGGTAAAGGTTTGGTCAAACAGCGGACGGGGCGGTGTCACACTGCGGGCGCAATGATCCCGCTAACATCGCGCCTAGTGCAGCAATTAGTGACACGAATATGTGCTTTCGCTCCGTCCCGCCAAGCTTTTGTTGTATTCCCGTCGAGTTCGGACTCGACGCGACCAATAGTCGAACGCCGAGCGCGACGGCTCTGTTTGACATTCTCTATATTATCTAATGCATTATAATTGCTCACGTCCCGTCACCATCAGCAGAGGGGGGGGGGGCCTCTGCTGTTTGACCAAACCTTAAGCCATATCTAGACGACGCGAAGTCGTTAAAGGACACAGATATATTTATGTGAGCGGGACTCAACCTCGCAACCATTCACTCCGAAACACTTAGGAGCTTCGGCAACCTGAACCAACTGGATCCCTTTATCACAACTTTGCCTATTTACTTGAAGCAATCGGTAAATGAAAACCTACACTGTTTGCAAAGTACTGTTTACTCAGTAAAGAGTTATAAAGATATGTTTTTGCAGACTACATAACACTGTTAGTTAGTGTTACTAACAGTAAGTGTGGATGAAGCAAAGAAAGTGTGCAGAGATCGTAGCAGACGGAGTTTTGTGGTCTCTACCTACCCCTACGGGAAGCAGGTGTGATGATATGTATATATATATCATCACGCCTGCTTTATTGTAGGTATACATATATATGTATAACTACATATTATCACACCTGTTTTATTATAAGTTTCAGCTTTTATAAGAATTTAGGGAGATGTAACTCTAGTCTACTAGTCGCAAAATAGGTATTTCGGAACCCTTAAATGCTACGGCACCCAGTTAGATAAATTTAGGGATGATTTTTATATTTAAAACTTGAAAAAAAATACCTACCGCTTCCCATGTTCCACGTCAACATAATGTATCCCTTTACAAAAGTCAGGGCCAAGTGCTGGCTCCGTGTGTCGTGCCGACCGTTTTGTCCGACGAATGCCAGCAACGCGATCTGTTCCATGTCAGACGTTTGGAAGCGTAGTTTCAAGTCGAAGCGGTCGGAATTCATTGCGGCCGGAGACAATGGGTAGATAAGGTACGATGATATACCACTGCTTATAGGTGCTAGTGACGGACGAGTAATTTCGACATCTGGCAACATTTAAAATTTAATAGATATTAATTTTGATTCAACTGTGTTACTATTATACATGAATTAAATTTAGTCCATACAACAGAATATAATAAAAGACAAAACAGAATATATAAAATAAGGTTTTTTTCATTCATAAATTAGGTCACACGTTAAGGCGGAATTCAGAGGGTGAACAACATGTGACATTGGGTAACCGTGAGTGGGGGGGGGGGCAATTTAAAGGGTTAATTCTAAACTTGAACTCAAACGAAAATCTTTAAAATATTCACCAATTCTTTTTTTTATGGGATAGGAAGGCAAACGAGCAGACGTGTTACTTGATGGAAAGCAATTAACTCGCCCATAGACATAGGCAGTGCGGAAGCGTTGACGACCTTTAAGGAAAGTGTCCTTATTGGAGTGGGAGGGAAGAGGGAGGGGGTAAAGGGTGATTGGCCTCCGGAACTCCGCCGCTTACCGTACGAAGTGCGGTAGGTAAGCCACCACTCAGACGCCGGTTTTCTGGGGGAGTGTGGTACTTTCCTGTATATTATACCATTCTTGACAAAGTATTCGTCTGCAGCGTGGCTCTACCTCTACGTGGCAATTCTATCAATATTTAAGAAAATATATAAGTAATGTTGAAAGTGGTGTTTTATTTAAATAATATCTGAATGTAAAATATCAAAACAGGTGACGACAGACCAGAGGTAGGGTCACACAAATGTGATTATATGTGACAAGGACGGAGTATTATGGATGCCTCCATTTATTACTTGTAAAATATATAACAATAATAAGTTTTTAGGTCTTTTAAACTTCGTTGTAACACTATATTAGGACCTCAAATCTTAATATGCGTACGCGTAAATTGTTTACGTATCCTGGTTGATTATAAAACCCAACCTTTCGGAACCATACTAGAACACTGACAATCAAGTACTTGTCAAAGGGATCACATCAGAAAGGTATTGATATATCCCCCTCCTCAGTCGTACATTCTTGGCGCAGTGGTCGTGGTCATGGATCGTCTAATAAAGTCGTAGCGGCTACAGCGAGGCTTCTCTGTCAAATGTACTATACAATATATATATACTCATACTCGCGCCCGGGACACAATTCCTTTTTCACCCCCCCCCCATTCGAAAAGCATATCATATTATATGTAAAATATACTTGCAAATTAATAAACAAATATCGCAAATTAATAAATCGTTTTAAAATTACAAACAACAACAATTATAAAGCAATTTTTTGTTTTGTGGAACATTTGGCGCCCCTTTATGAGTAGCGCCCGGGGTATGATGCCCACTCTATGATTCTCACAATATGATTGCCCCCTCTCGTTACGCCACTGACAATATATTATTATTATAGTTGATAAAGAAATGTACCATAACTGATATAAAAGATACGGTACATTTCTTTAAAACAAAGATTAACAATTTGATAAGTTAGTATAATTGGCGTTAATTAAAATATCATCTTACTGTATTCACAAAAAATTCCATGTTTGCCGTAAGGGCAAAGACAGAGAAAACCGCTGCCTGGATGTCGAACGCAGCTGCCGCCCGATTCGCATGGGTTATGATCGCAAACGGACTGGTTGCAATGCTCTCCCATCCATCTATACAAATAAAAAATGATTCTTAATGTTTCTATTACTTCATTGTCACTTTTGAAAATATGTTTATATGTTCAAAAACCTCCAAATTTAAAAACAAAACTAAAAAAAAAACAATAAGCGCAACGCTCTTTTATCGACGTGCCAAAGAATTAATCTACTCACTGTCAAAGTTTACTGTTGTTAGTCTAGTTTGTATTCATTGTAATATTAGTTATGATTGAGTGATAAAATATTCGTTTAAAAGCCGATATTTTTGACATTTGTAAATCATTTTAATAAAGGTACATATTGACTTATTGTAAACTTAAATATTTGTATGCTGTATAATGACAAAAATTGCTTTTGCGAAAATAATTTAGTATTATGCTTATAATGAAATGGAATATAGTATATCTATACGCAGTACACTAGTGAACGAAAGAAATTATGTGTTATATAGGTATAATTTATATAATAGGCTGACTGCATTGATGAACGTAGGCAACCCAAAACGCAACACCTAGTTAGTTTACTATTGCCAAAACGCGACTCCACTTCAGCATTTGTTTACTTAAGCGATTGTCAGTTATTTTACAATGTTATGCACAAATTAAATATATGATTTTATTTTATATATTTGTTTAACTTTAAACAAAAACTATACAAACGAAATTGATGGATTGGGTGAATTCTATACCTACCCATTAGCGCAAGAACACGAATAACCACCGCCATGGTCAGTACAAGTGCCACCGTTTACACACGGACCAGACAAGCAAGATAAGGAAGAACACTCAGTAACTTCATCCGCGTTAAATGCGCTTCCGAATATTTCACGCCTTTCACCGTTGACCTGGACACACAAACCAAACGATAGCAAAGTTTTGGTAACCAGTTCAATTTTTTTATGAAAGCTATAGGCAAAAGAGCAAGTGGGTGGTAAGTAGCCACCGTCCTTATACAATTGCAGTACTATTAGCTAAAGGTAGTTAATGGGAGGGGGAAAGGAATTAATATTTCCTTATTCAGGGGGAAGTATAAAAGGGGATAGGAATTGGATCCCTGGATTTTTACTCTTGCCGTACGAAGCGTTGTAACACAGTAAACTGCTATCTTTTGATTATTTGTGCTACAATGCCTGTGTATATTTTTTAAGGTCTGTCTATGCGAGGTCACAATACAATGCAGTTGCCATGGTGCTAATTATATGGTAGTTTTGTACATAAAGATCAAGCCACATCAACACAATCACGACACCGTGATATAAATAACGTCCAAGTGTAGCTATAGCGACATCTACATTCTATATTTACATACTATTACCGTGAACAGTCTCTACCACTATTCTGGTTTAATTTTAAACTACACTTTTCTAATATAATTTTAAAATCACATACCTTTAAGTCAGTAATGCATCCGATGAACGGTATCTTATCAGTGAGGTTGCTATCAGGAATATTACCAAAATAAAGCATTGCATTGGGATCTAGAAGACTAATATTTGCTACTTGTCCGCCGCTCATTGCCACTGTGTCGTTAAGTCGGAGAGTAGCATTGCAATGTTGCTCCTTCAAATACAAATCTAACCTTGAAATCCAATGTAAAATAGAGAGTAATATTGTTATATTTTAAAACATGTTATTAAAATAAATATCACGAGCAGGAAAAATTCTGATATTGACCTTAGTATGGACTACACTTCTTTACTTCATTATTATTATTTTTTCTAATTAATAGCACTTAATTTTATTATATTTACAGTAATAGTGCCACCTATTTTTATAAACAAAGCCATGAAATAATTAGGATTCCATTCTGGAATTTTACAAATTTTCCGGAATAACATTTATGAACTTTGATTATTTGGTTCAGTGGTTAGAGTAAATGTTTTCCCAGCCAAAGGTTCCGGTTTCAGATTCAAGTTGAAACTAATATTTGTTCGAACACAAAAAGTAATTCGCCGAAGTTTTTAAATATAAAATAGGCAGTTGTATGCAATTTATTAATTTAAAATTACAACTAGTTATTATTATCTTCGTCGGACTCGATCACACGTCTATCCCCTGTAGCTTATTAATTTAGGCACTTAGCTAATTAATATTCTTGGTTGATATAACACGTTTTCATTTTCTTTTTTTATTTATTTCATTTTTTTATGGGTCGAAATTCCTCCTGCTCGTGAAGCATGCACAAATCATTTCATACCTTGTTTCAATTTTCATCGGATACCCCTTATTGACGTATATTTTCAACTCACTCAAAAGCATCGTTTGATAACCACAAGAAAATTTGAATTTCAATAGACCTAAGTTCAAAAAAAGTTCCATGTAAGCCCCTTTTGCTATATCCACGTGCATTATGTGTCCATCGGTTGTCAAAGTTTTTGCACTAAATTCTATGTTGATCGATGTTGTGTTATTTAAGCGGTGAATAACATAAGAATTTACACCGAAAGCTGCTGTGTTGACTGTGATTTTCTCTTCACAAAATCTTCCTCCGTAATTGAACGTGCAATGACACTTGAAATAACAGAAATCGATAGAAAAACAAACGTTGTTTATCGAACATTTCAAACTTTAAAGCATTATAAAAATCTTTACTTACTCTAATACCATGTATAGTGTTTGCACAGCTTCCATGATTATTGCACAAAGAATCTGTACATTCCGATTGCGTAGTCGTGTAAAAATGCGTGGTTTTATCAAAAACGGTTGTTGTGTCCACTACATCAGTTGTAATATACGTAGATAATGTTGGGACATCTACGGAGGAATACTCTGTAGGAGCATGTGTAAACATTTTTTCCGTAGTAGTGTCGATTTTAGGAGAAAATGTTGTTTCTTCTATGGCTGGTGTTGTGGCAGCACTTATTTCTTCGAACTCAGTATTATGAACAGGATCTGTTGTATCTTTAGAAGGAGTATTTGTAGTAAATGAAATTGTGGTCTGGGTACTTGACGCAGGTGTCTCCTGATCAACTGAATCTGTTAATGTTGTTGATTCAGTGGTATTTCCACAGGAAGCACATTCTGATGTTGTTTCTGTTTTTGAGTCTCCAGTCTCCATTGACTTTTCTGTTTGTGTTTCTAAAGTGATAACTTTGGTTGTTTCCGCTGTAGTCGATTCTTGTGTGATTGATGTGATATCCGTCGTTTCCGTGCTACTTGTAACTTTACTCGTCGTCGTGAATAATAAATAACTTTCAGTCGTTGATACAATATCGGGTATTTTAGATGTCCATGGCTCACTTTCCGATATCGTCGTAGCACTTTTTGATATTGAGTCATTATAGTTTTCAGGTACTGTTGTAGCAATATTGTCTGTATCTGTTATAGCAAGCGTTGTTAAATAAGACGATGATATATTTTCAACGGAAACAGTTGGTCTAACGAATTCACAATTTAAGGTATTATTTTCCAGTATTAGACATTCACATAAGGGCCCAGTGAGGTTTGGGGGACACGAACATGTGAAATTATCAACACCATCAATACAAGTTCCCCCATTCATGCATCTAAAATTAAAGAGACAATAAGTTATTTAACTGAAATATAATTATATAATACACATTATAATTATTTTTCAAAATATCACATAAAATATTTAAATTCGGAGGTAACCTTGGGCCAAGTAAGCATTCATCGTATTGTAACTCGCAGCGTTCGCCGTGATAATCAGGAACACAGTAGCAAATCCTCACTGCGTCTTCAATAACGCAAATCGCATCGTTGCTACACGAGTTTTCATCGCAGAATTCTATTTGAACTTCACAACCCTTACCTGTGAACCCTTAAAATTGAAATTTTTTTTAAATAAAAAGATAAATTTACAGCAAGTCCGTTACCAGGATTCGTAAGTTCATACGTAGAAATTTTTTTTATTGAAGAGCAGGTAAATGAACAACAAAAAAGTAATTGTCTTTTTTTATGGGATAGGAGGGCAAACGAGCAAGCGTGTCTTCCATAGTTTGAGAAATAATTAAATAGTTTGAAATAAATTTATATAACTATTCTTATCTTAGGTATAAAAAGAGGTGTTTTTTTCGGCATTAAATATGGGAAAAGAGTTTGTTTTGGTATCACGATTTCTGATAATTAGTCCAGCGATATGCTTCTTTGAATATTTAATGTGATAGGAAGTCAATTGTATATTACTAAAATAGATGCTTCTGGCCATATTTGCTTCAATAGTGGCCTCGTCTAATACCCACGGGAAGAAATGGTTGGCGCTATACTATCCGGTTATCAATCAGCGGTTCTTAAACCACCCGCCAGATGTTCCCCTCCATTGATGAATTACAACTGTTATGATTTACTACGACTGTTATGATTTACTATGACCTTATAAGGACATTGCATTAGGTTTTTTTAAAATAATGAGTATTATTTAATATAAGATTTTATACGCGTACCATTTTAAAAACTTACCATATGTACACGCACACATGTAATCTGCATGGATGTCGATGCAAATTCCGCCATTTTTGCAAGGGTTGGATTGACATTCATCGATTTGATCCTCACAAAATTTACCGGCCCACCCTGTCAACAAAAAAATTTGTTTGTCATGTTTGTACATAGACGTATTTTATTTTTCCTAGTATTCGAAAAAACCAATAGGCTACCAGCAATAACTTATCTAGCCCGTACACTTCTAAATCATTCATCCGATTGCGATAAAACTTTGATAATATGTTGCTCAAAAAGGCTTTTAAATAGTACCTACAATCGTTTTACAATTCATGGCGTCCTAGTTCTTCGTAATAGTATTAAAATATACTGGTAACAACGAGTAACACACAATATACAAAATTTTTCAGTATTCTGTAATTCATAATTTTATACTTCACTTTCCTAATATAATCGAAAAAAAATAATTGTTTACCAAATTGGTAATGATAAATAACAATGCATCTATTAATTGTATAGTAATTCAAACCTAATTGGTATCCATCTTATTTATTAATAAATTATATCTAATTATTTATTCTTTTCATTTATTATGAGATTTATTAGATACATTTTAATATTTCAATATTGTCGTGATGAAAAATCCTAATTTCTAAAAACTGCAAAACAAATTTATTTCTTAAACGCCATCACCGGTTCTGCAATGCATATGATGTTGATAATGTCTGTGGCGGTGTGGACTTTGTCGTTTATTTTCTTATCCCATAAAAAAATAGGATTTATGTAATATTTTCTTACCTGGTAAACATTTACAAAAGAACTTAAAGCCAGGCCCTTCTATACATTGGCCTCCGTTGTGACAGCGAACTTCATCGGTGGTATTGCACACAGCCACGTCCACCTCGCAATGTTGACCAGAAAAACCGGGTATGCAGTGGCAAATGTACTCGTTGGTCATGTCGATACACGTGCCGTTGTTTAGGCATGGGTTCGATTCGCATTCGTTTAAATTGGTTTCACAATTCTCGCCTGCAATTAATTTTTACTTCTTTTTCGTTTAATAAAACAAAACATTTATATAACTTTATTCTTTGTAGGTTTTTTAGCTCAGTTGATTGTCATTTATTCAAATTCGATACTGTGCAAAGCGACCAAACCGAATCTAGTGTAGTTGCTATTATATTTTTCGTTAAAATAACAGAACATTTAAGTTAAAGCCTAAGCCAGGAAGATTTTTTGAAATTGACATTAACTTATGTTATTTGTGTAGTTCCCATGTTATCTGTGTTTTTATTACTTTAAAGTTAATTTTTAATAAAGTAAATAATTAATGAATTATTTCTAATCTATATATGTACGTATTTTTTAGAAATCTCAATGTAAATAGCAACAACATGCTAATTCATTTTTTAGTGCTTGCGATCTAGGGTTCGATTCTTGTTACTATTGAACTATTGACTGAACCATATTTTCTATACAAAGTTTAGATACCATATAATTAACATTAATTGCAATACTAATAGTAATTACATAACTGAACTATACATCATGTGTCAGTACATGTAATTTCTAAATATATGTATATATTGTCACGCCTGAAACCCGTAGGTGGAGACCACAGATCTCCATCTGCTACAATCTCGGCATACTTTCCTTGATTCCTCCACACTTATCATTCTCCTCATGCAAGCTCGCCGGTTATGGTATTTAACCGGTGAGCTTGCATGTTAATGCTTAACCTTGATCGTTTTAGACACATTCTGACTTTTTATAAAGGAATGCAGGGCTCGATTAACTTCATTACCAGCTTTCACTTGCCTTTCAATGTCATCTGCAAATTTTCCATCTCTTGTAAACAATGACTCCAAATATGCGAACTCATTCACTTGCTCACTTTTTTTCCCGCAATCAGCACCTCACACTGCGTTGTAGTATTCTGTCAAAAACCATCACTTTCGTCTTACTAACGTTCATCTTCATTCCTTTCCTTTCTAAAGCTCTATGCATTTTAGTCATCATCTCCAGCAAGTCAGTTTTCGACGAAGCCACTGCCGGAATACCTGTTTGTCATTATTGTAATTTCTAATACAAAATAGTGTGTAATTTCTAACCAATAAAACCATCAGAGCACGTGCAGTTATATGAAGCGATGCCATCAACACATGTGCCTCCATTTTGACATGGATCAGACCAACACTCATCCCAATTCGTTTGACACTGAACTCCTGTATAGCCGTCTACGCAGTAGCAGGAGTAAGTGCTAAAAAGAGAATTATACATTTAACATATATTTATTGCCTCTATTATCGAATAACATGAAACGATGTCGATAGGCAGCGGTAATCACTTTGCGACCCGTATGTTCCTTTACCTGTTCTGTTTTAAATTAAATAGTAAGAGGAGATACTGGAAACAAATTCTGTTAGATTCCAGCTGCGTGTACCTTTAAGCCTTGGATATAACGGGCTTAGCTAAATTTGCCATTGCCAAATAATACGCGCTTTAAAAAACCTTTTGTTAAAGCGTTTATTCTTCAGAGTGTGTTGTATTATCGACTATGTACATTTTCTTAATTGAGCGTTTATAATTACAAAAAATAAAACCTTACCCAGTAATATTATATTGTGATTTTTTTAAATCTTTAATCTCAATTGCTGAATAGGACGGGCGTAACGGTCAAGTTTTTGCCCAGGTTCGAAAAAGGTTGGTATCCGAATCCCCCTCTGTCCGCCAAGCGTGGGGTTACTGCATAACCCTACATTTCTTTAAGAGGTTAATGTTCAATACTGGACTGTATTGATGATGATGATCACGACTTTCAAATCGTACATATATATATATATATATATATATATATATATATATATATCATATATATATATATATATATATATATATATATATATATATATATATATATATATATATATATATATATATATATATATATATATATATATATATATATATATATATATATATATATATATATATATATATATATATATATATATATATATACATAACTAATTCGATCGAAAAATAAATAAATAGTTACAATAATTTTTAATTAATTCAAGGATTTAAAAAAAAATTGGAAGCTATAAAATTGTTATATTTAATTGCTTGAATTACAATATATTATAAACTGAAATATCTTTTAAATGTATCATGTCATTTAGATATCGATTTTTTAAGATATTATAATAATCATTACCTGTTAATATCATCAATGCAAATACCATGTAAGCAAGGGTTACTCAGACAAGCGATTCCACTTGACACCACTGGAACTAATGTTAAAATCCACCATAGTGGATATAACTTCTCTCCTTCACATAACATTTTGTAATTGTACTCTTAAATGTTAACACTCTAAAGTATAAAGCATTTTTGTAAAGTTAATGCTACCTTTTTTGTATATAATATTAGTAAATGGTCGTAAAAGTTGAACACTGATTAATATATTTTATTAAAAAACAATTTTTAGTAAATTAAGTGTAATTATATCTACAAATGGTCTTAAAAAAGTTAAATACTATTTAAAAACTACAGTTTTTGTAATGTATTTCGTTAAGGCTAATACTCAGTATAACTAGGTATCATGGTTAAGGTGTGGTTAACTCGATTTTTATCAATTCCACTGTCACCATAGCGACCCGTAAATATACAATACAATGTAGGTACTCTTAAGTATTGACAAATTTCCACATGCTCTACATTGGACGTTCGATGAACTGGTATTTTAAAATTTTTAGATTTGTGAATTGATAATTAATTATTTAACTTTAGTAAATTAAAGAATTAAAGAAGTTAATTAGATTAAGAAATTAAAGAAGATAATTGATAAAAAATTAAGATAATAAAATGTAAGTGCGTTATTGGCTCCATTGGTGTTCAATTATTTATATAAGTTTTAGCAATAAGATATGCTGTGGATTTTTAAATAAATGAATAAATAATACAAGATATTTATTAATGAAAAATGTGAACTAAATTTTAGTAATAAGTTTAAATGGTAACGCCACAGCACTGTTTTTTCCCCTCCCAGCATTTTTAATTTACGATGATGTAATAATTAAAAATATGTATTAGTATGTTATCAATGAATTCAGTTTTAAATATTCCCGCATTTAACGGTTAAATTGCAATTAGCCAATTGCAGAACATGACGTATATAGTACCCAATAGTATCGCCGCAATACTGGATCATATGTTGGCAGGTGTCAATTTATCGCATGAACCAAAAGCGCAGCAAGCGTTCAGAATATAATAGTTATTGTAGCTCTAAAACAGAGTTATATATTATTGAAATATTGTTACAAATTTTAAATTATCTATTTGTAACTATATTAACTCTTAAATTTATTTATTTATATTATAAAATCGAATTTATTTAAGTTTTTTTAATTTTAAGTTAAGGTGACTAAATCAATTTACTAGGTCTTCAGAACGTTTCTGAAGAGCATTCAAATTATGGCAAATCTCGAATAGTGACAATAGTGCTACTCAGTTACTTGTTTCGTTAAGTTCTTTCTGATGCAATTTATATCCTATTTTATTTTTCCTGTTCTTGCCATACATATGTATAAAGTCTGCAATTAAATATTGTGTGTCGTCTAATGAAGATTTATTTCAAACTAAATTGATATTCTTTGTGCAAAAATATGGATCCGGGTATCCTTTGTTTCCACCATTGTGATCACAAAGTTTTTTGTACTATTATACCAGAGAAATGTCCAGTTTGTCATCAAAAACTTGATAGATACGATTATAAACTTTTGCCATTTCGGTGAGTCCTCATTTTTATAATATTAGTTACATATAAAAAGTCTATTGCCGAGCGACCTATTTTCTTTTCAGAGTTCCATATCCTTTCGTGAAAGCCTCTCAGCATCCAAGAGCAATCGTTATGAAGCCAACTCATGGTGATTTCCTTAAGTAAGTGTAACGACTTTGATACTATTTAAAATATGAGTTAACATATTCTAAGAATGTGACTCACATCCGTTTTTGATATGGTTAAAGGTTTGTTACTAATTGTATTTACTTTTCAGTGACTATTACAATTCTAAGGACTTACATATAGGAGTCACCAATTCTCAAGGTTGTGTCATAGAATTTAGTGAAAAGGGTATAAGGGGTGTTGACCCCATAACAAAAAAATGGAGCTCTTTTGATAGCTCAGGCTGGGATCAATGTCTAATGCTGGAACAATTTGACGAGTTGTGGAATGAAATTTGGGATGGTGTACTTTTACCGTTGCTGAAGACGAACAAAATGTATTTTTCAATAAATTGTTAGCCTTATTCAGGCTTACACAAACAACATTTAGTGTACGAACGGCCATTTGGACGTCGGAAAGCTTTCAGCGTGCCGTCGGTAAGTGCTATCGTTATTTATTTTCTCTCCAGGCATGCTATAGGTAATCTTCCCTTTGTTTTGTTTGGCTTAGTGTAAACTTTAAAGAAATATATATTATACTTAAAGAAGTATGTCCATAACTATTAGAATATCTCGTCTGAGTAGTTTACAATATTTTCGTTTTCGCACCGACTTACCGGCGAATGTAAAACTAGTAACATGTTAAGGGAAAGTGTGCTATTACCTGTTGTCATCTTTTTTATGTTGAAGAAGACGGGCGTTGGAAAGAAGACGCTGTCTTGATAAACGTAATGCGGAGCGGATTTCCATTCTATGAACGATTAATTTTATTCCATTATTGAATCGTGTGATGTACGTATGTATTACCTTCTCCTTTAAAAATTTTATGTCAAACGTAATGACGAACAGACGTGTTGTGTTTACCTGTCCTTTTATTTAATATTATAATCAATTAAAAATACAGCACAAATGATATAAGACCGAACACGGCATACACTATATACATATGTATATTATACACTAGGCTTCGAGCTCCGATTGTAACTTGTAATAAGAATGTGATAAATCCGAATCGTTACCTACGGCCACTAAATCTTAGACAACGTTAGCGAGGGTCGAAAGTTTGGCAAAGTGACTGCTCTAACTGTCACGAACAGACTTGGCCACACCACACCTCACGGCTTAATCGCAAAAGTTTTCCCAACGATTGGAGTTTTTGTGGAATTGCGGGCGTTGTATGCCCTCACCGGTTATTTATGCATCGCCGAGTGAATTGTTGGCAACATTCGTTTAAATAACTTTTTGGACCACACATAGCGTATTAGCATTCACATACCACCTACTTATTTTACACCAATACTAATTTTTAAAGAAACATTGGAAATATTCTTTCGTGCCTTTTCCTTTCTTCTCTATCCTTTTCCTTCCTCTCCGCCAATCCACTGTCTACCGTGCCAATAGATGCATGGCTAGGGGCGAGCTTAGTTGCAAGCGTGTCGACCGTCCCGGCACCATAGGCACCATAGGGATCGGGCTCCCCGGAGGAGCCCGATCCCTATGGTGCCTTACCTCAACATGCAGGGCTCTGCTGGGGCTGATCTCCATCCTCCCTTGCGGCTCGTGGGATTTACTAAGACGAATTTAATATACCTAGTTTGTTGAAAATGACGGCGACGTGGTTCGCCACCCGTCACGTCCTGATTCTCACGAGGGCGAAAAGCGACTAATGGAGAGCCGTTTCGCTGCGATGAATGGTAGCAGATGGAGCTCTGTGTGTTCTCTGCCAACCCCTGCGGGGGATAGGCGTGAATATATAAAAAAAAACGTTGGAAGTACTCTGTAAATATTAAAACCTACCTAACGCTTACGCTTTGTCTTTGGGGTATTTTAAAAATTTTAAAATTAATGTTGTATAATGTAAGTATACAAATAATGTATTGTTTTAATTTCTTTGTGCAAATGAAACCATTCTTACATTATTAGGGAAAATTAACATAACATAACAAAATTAACATTTATAGATTTCGAGGGAAAATAAATATTTTTTTTCTCATTAATGGAATAATTAAATAATTAATTAATACATAATATAAATTAGTAGCGGCTAAGTGAATTATGTGAATTTTTAAAGTAACGACTAAGCTGAAAAGTTAACGATATTGTTATTTATTCATTACATTTAACTGATATAGAGCAAAATTAGTCAATAAACAATAAAACTGAAGTTACGACGAAACAATAAAACATGATACTGACTTATGTAAGTTGCTTTAATTTACGAAGTTTGTTCATTTGTTTTTGCGCCATCTAGGAACGATTACAAAAACTATGAATATGTTTGTGTTTCATAAATATAACTAATGTTTTTTACTTCTAATTTTATCGTTAGATGGCAGTATACACAATTGTCCCTAGATTAATATACATGCCATCTAGCAAATATTTTATACATCAATAAATAACTGCGAAAGCAAACCTTCGTTGTTAAAAAAGAAACAAGATGGCAGCAGAGATAAACGCTGTTAAATATTTTAATATACAATTATCCAGCATTATATTTTAAACTACATCTAATAACCTTTTGTCTCCTTCATTACCTTTTGCAAAAATGTAAGTTAAATTTTGAAAACTACATTCTTAACCTTACATTTTAAATTGTGTTTCTTGTTAAAAATAATCGTTGGAGACTCAAAGCTCTATAGAGTCCTTCGTTTAGGTACAATAAGCAATAAGTAAACAAATAGGTAATTGTAGTCAAGTACCGAATTCAATTGCTAATGGAAAGATTCAAATCCACTAATAACTTATTCGGATGATATTGTCACCAGCAGCGTCAACATATAAGGTATTTTATACTCAATATACAGACTTCATAATTATCATCATTACTTAACCTTAATTTAGCACTGCCTGTTCAGCTTCATTTCCAATTTGTAAAAAAAAATTACTAAATACTTGTTTCACGATATTTTCATATCTACAGAGAGCGTAATGAAAGCGTATTAGTGAAGAAACATGTAGTTTTAAAAAATAATTCATAATTTTTGCGAAACAATATTTATTTAATATTAATTTTTTTTATACTTCTTGCACAGAGTTAATTTAAATAGCCTGCAGTGTAAAATTTGATTTTCTTCCAATAACTAATCCTTGAAAGTATTTTACAATTAATGTTTACCATATTACAACTAAACGCATTTATTCAATTATTTTGTAAAGGATGAAAGGACATGTTTGCTAAACATGAGAGATTTATTTCTGCGTAGATTTTCATTTATATGACCAAACTAAATATAATAAATGTGATTCGGTCTTCAAATCCTTCCTCTGCATTCATTTATAATAATATATTTTATAAATGAATTCGGGGATATAATGGGGGAATAATAATGATAAAAGTCTTAATCATTATAAAGAACTTTTACTTTAACATAATGGAATTAGTTACATATTGTGCCAAAATTATGTACATACCTGCTTTGTATATATATATACATATATATATATATATATATATATATATATATATATATATATATATATATATATATATATATATATATATATATATATATATATATATATATATATATATATATATATATATATATATATATATATATATATATATATATATATATATATATATATATATATATATATATATATGTATATATATGTATATATATTCACGCCTATCCCCCGCACGGGTTGGCAAAGACCACAGAACTCCATCCGCTACCATTCATCGCAGGGAAACGGCTCTCCATCTTCGTCACGTCACGTCACGAGCCGCAAGGGAGGATGGAGGTCAGCCCCAGCAGAGCCCTGCATGCTGAGGTAAGGCAGTACGAGTACCCGGGAGAGCCCGATCCCGGGACGGTCGGCATGCTTGCGACTAAGCTTGCCCCTAGCCACGCATCCATTGGCACGGCAGACCGTGGATTGGCGGAGAGGAAGGAAAAAGATAGAGAAGAAAGGAAAGGGCAGAAAAGGAAATGCGGATTGGGGGCTTTGTTTTCATAAAAATTTAATTGAATAATTTTTTTATTAGGTATTATATTATTTATAAAAATCAAAATATTCGCCGTCAAACAATTGAGAATTGATGACAGAAACGATAAAGGATCGTCTGACATATAAGAGTTTCACATTGTAAATGTCATGTATAACTCCAACTTATATGGTTTATGGGCCTATATTTCGGATAAGCATTAAGCGCCCTCACTGATTGATACTGACCTTTTAAATTGCGTCACGTCGTACGTTATAACGTGAACATATAAAGACAAAATGTGTTTAAAACGCCCCCGGCTGGTTAGAGAATTTCACATGCAACTGCTTCGCTCTGATAAATCGCCCTATTATTTTAAGATTTGACATAAATGATAGGGATTTTTGCCTTATCGCTTCCGTAACCGACAATCGAGACGCTTTTTATCTTCTAAAACATTTTTATTTATGATGTTTAAAGTAAAGTAATCAATTGATGTAAATGCACAATTGTTCCTATCAAAATATTTATACCTAATATTTGATTAGTAGAGTTAAAAGTACTTATAAGTAATTATATTTTCAGTGATCATTAGCTTTCATTATTAAAATTGTTTCAAGCGAGACTGAAAGCACGCTGTAAACATTTTGAGTTAACCAGAGACCCACATTAGTTAAGGCTTTGCGTAATCGTCATGACGGTGTGTTCTAATGTTTTGATACGGTCGGATTATTAGTTTATGCATCTGCCTAAAAAAGGACCCACCTTATCCAGTATCAATCCGTAACATCAGAGTGGAGCGTGACGGGCAACCCACTCGCGGGTACCGGCTAACCGTTAAAATAAGTAATGACGACTACCTCCAGTGGTTGTAAACCTTAACATCGAAAAACTTTATAAGGATTATATTCATTTTTTTATATATTATATAACTAAATGTACCCGTCAAGCATAGCAAAGCAACGCAAAGAAAAAATGTGTTTGGTTTAAATACACATTATTTTTGGATATTCCGTTTGGCCCAAAAAAAATTGTTTTTTGGTTAAGCACCTTATCGAAGGCATTATAAATTAACGAATTGAACCATTACCTTGGTTCGGAGAGCAAACATTTTGTCACTGCCTCTTTAGAGTAGTTAAAATAAATTTTAATAATGAATAAAATATAATAGATTGAATAATGAATTTATATTACACGGATATAATTATATTTACTCAAAATAATAAATTTATAAAATATGCGTTAAAACTAAACGCAGTATAAAGGGAACTGGTTTATCAATTATATTATGAGTACTAATTAACTCTGGCAATTAACTCATAATCGAGATTCGATTAATTACGGATCAAAATAAAGCATATAAACTCCTTTTATATGACTCTGCAAAGAGCTGACTCATCGTTATTTGACTCGTTCGCGATTGTTGCCACTGATTATAATTGTCTCAATAAATTAATTTATAGTTGTGTGCGACAGGTCATCGATCGATGCTATTTTAACAAATAATGATTTACATTAGTCACCTTAATAATGAGCTACCTCTTTCATTTTTAACCGTGAAATTATATTAACAACATACTCAACTTATGAAAAAAAAGTTTCTTCCCCACCATCTGTATGAGTGGCGATCCGGTACGGTGCGCTTCCTCGAAACTTCTTTCTACGCACCACCACCATGTGGAATCAGCTGCTTTTAGCTGTATTTCTTGGCAACTTCAAAAAACCAGCTTACTCATACCTTTAAGGCCGGCAACACTGCCGTGATTGCTTTGGTGTCGCGAATGTCTGTGGGCGGCGTTGATTGCTTTCTATGATGTAACACGCTCTTTCGTTTGCCCTCTAATGCCATGAAAAATCGTTATCATTAGTAGAAGAACTAGTACATTATATTAGTATCTATAGTAAACCTACTTAAGTTTGTGTATGCCGTTTTTATATATGAAATTTCCGATATCGTTAAAAAAATGTGTATATTAATAATATAATATATTTAACTTCCTAACAAAAAAAATTTGTTTTTGAAAGAAAAGGTTGAGCGCCTCATGTTTCGGCCACAAAACGTGCTTATTAAACTCTTTAGACAAATATGAAAAAATCTTGATTATCATTTAATTTCATAGTTAAGAAACGCTCATTGATTCTGAGCGCGGAGGCGCGTGCGTCACACACCTGCTTCCGTCGCTGATAGGGTTAAATCAATATTTGGATTAAAATATTCAAGCTCCATTGTTTTTTTTTTTACTCTCAGCAGATTGTATCAATAAATCCTCGGCTAATATTTTCTAAAAAAATTATAACTATAAGGATTTACTATATGTATTACTCATTTCTTATAAATATTAAAATGCCCCCTCCCCCTAATCCTGTCTAGATGGACCAAAATTCTCCCTCTATTAAGGACTATGTCTAGCAGTGGACTGCCATAGGCTGGTTATGATGTACCTACATATTTAGTACGTTTAAAATATGAGACAGCATTAATGCATTTTTAACGTTAACTGCAAACTTGCAGGCCTTTCTGATCAAGTGGGTGTTGGTGGTTTGCTGTATTGTTCCGAATAAGTCCTACAGCCAGCACGTCCCACTTTTGTACACAACCGCTTTGAGCTTCTTTGGCTTACTCCCAAAAAGTAATTGTTATATATAACATAAATATTCCATTAAAATGTTCCAGAAAAAATATGCAATGACGACCTTATAGACTCAGTGGCAGAGCTAACGCTTTCGGAGTCGATGGCGACGTGTTCGATTTCGTATCGCGATTAATATATCTATGGCCTACAGGAATATATTCCGAGTTCGGGTGCCCCGCCAATCCGCCTTGAACAACCGTGGTGGATCAATATGCCCGTGCCCAGCAGTAGGACATATATGAGCTATAAAAAAACAGATAATAACTAAGATAGTGGGACTTTTCCCGCCAACTTACATCAGTGACGTTGTGTTCTTATTTCACTTTTATAATCTTAAATTTTTATCAATTATATTGTAATTATTAGTATAGTATAGTATTGTTATGGCGTATTACACAATATAGTTCGATTAAGGTGTATAAGTGAAGTGATTTAAAATAAATGCATGTATCGTGACTTTTTAGGTTGACTGAAAAAGTCCATAGAAGGTTTTGGTACAATAGCCACCATTTTAACAAGATGTAACGTGATAAGCTGACTAGTTAAATGTAGATGTAACGTGATAAGTTGACACTGGCATAATAGTTATAACTAATTGCCATCAAAGAAAAGAACTAAGATTGTGGAATCATCAATCGTCATCATCAACAGCCTGCAGCAGTCCCTTGCTGGACATAAGCCTTCCACATGAAGCGCCACCTTGCCCGATCTTCGGCTTCACGCATCCAGTTTCTGCCAGCCGCCCTGCGCAGATAGTGGAATAATTTCATTTAAATGTGTAATTTAGGGTTTATAATACAACTAAAACATCTGTAAAATTTAATAAGGTAAGGTAAGTGTAATATTACGACTTAAAGAAATATGTGATGTACAAAATATCCCAATGAAAGATTTGCTGCAGTGCACTGGTACAATAGATATTAAGAAGCGACAAAAAATCAATAAAAGAAATACACTGAGATCGATTGGTTCAATCTGACCCTTCAGTGATGCGCCCAATCTTTTTATAAACTTTGACAAAAACAAAATGTATCAGTGTTTATTTGTGACAATTTGCTTTGTCGGTTAGTGCCGATTTACATTTGAAAGGAGTTTCTTTTTTGAGTCAAGGAAAGCGACCTGTAACAACACAGTGAGTTATATAGATAGGTTGAACTATACAGCGTAATAGTTTTGGTACTTTTAGTTTTTCGTGATCTTTATTTTAGTACACAATTCAAAAAATATTTATTACAAGTAATATAAACTTATTTCCACAAGATTATGTAGATAATTATTTCCCCTTTATTAGTTTTTATCCATTTTACACATATAAAATTGAACATGTCTATCTAAACTTCTTTACAAAAAAAACGGGCATCTTAAATCATTGGCTTTTCTATGGATAATATTAATAGTTTTAGTATGTCATTAACTTAGATTACTAGAAATTTATTTTTTCATTGTATGTATGTCATTAGCTTAGATTGCTAGAAATTTTTTTAGATGTTTTGTGGAGGGAGTTGGAAAGATCGTACTCGCCTTTTTAGGAGGTCCCAGACGTGCCTAATGGAGTTAAGGTCTGGGTCACCGCTCGCCAGTTCAAACGACAAAAAGAAAAAATGAATATCATTTTTTTCTTTAAACATGATATTTTAAATTAACTACATATACTAAATAATTCTAGTTATTCATTTTATGCAGTGGTACAGAAATGTAAATTATTTTGATAGATATCCAAGATAAAGTAAGTTGAAAAAATTGTTGGTTTCCTAGAAACGCAGTGATCATTGACCAAATATCTAAATGTCTCTTCACAATACATATCTGAAGATCTTTTAAATTGACAATAGTTATTTTAAACATAAAAAAATTATAGCAATATTTTACATCCAAGAATGATTAGTAATACTCGTCGATATAAATTTAAGAGTACTACTAAATGTGTATAGAAACGAAATATGTATAGAATAACAAAAAGAAACAAGCAAATCAAAACGTTTTATATTGTGTAGATCAAGTATCACGTTGTTTCGGTCTTGCAATGTCAAAACAACCGATTCGTTACGTTGCGGACGATCCAGGACATAAGTTGGGGATAAAGACGTAATCATCCATCAATCGTTTCTCGTCAACGGCCAAGGCGACCGCACACCGCACCCTTTATAAATGTTTCGCTTTAACGTCAATTATAAGGTAGGTATGCCATTTAGACGGAATGTGTGACCGACGTGCAGGCATTAATTTACTTTTGATCCAGTTCTGTGATGTTTATGCTCACAAAGTATACTTAAACTATCTACCAGTTCCACCAGTAGACCACCTGCTAAGCATTTATTATAATGATACGATTTCATCTTAACAACTTTGACTTACATACCCCTTTTGATTCGAAGATGTTAATGTTGGTAGCCTATTGGCTTTACAGCTTTATCGAATACTGGGCCCGCGGCCTCGGAGCCCGCGAGCAAAGATACCTCTATAGACATTGAATCTAAAAGATTTACAATATAATATATATTTTTATCCATATAACATTATAAACTACAAAAGTTAAAGGAACTGATAAAGTAATCAATATAAAGGTGAACCACTATAAACAAACCATCTTTATAATAATTTTTAATGACGGCGTTACACATATAAATACATATATGTACATACATATGTAGATAAATACCTATATGTAAGGCCTACGAGTATTTATTCCAAGTCTGATGAAGATATCAGAACCTCGTTACACTCTCATTAAAACTTTCCCTTCCCATTATTCTTATCCACCTTCATTATTCACATCTTTCTCCTGCCAATATTTACTTATCAAATAGGCAAAGGCATCTGTAGTGCCTATAATGCATACCAGCGAACCTATGGACATTCATATCCAACGTGCATAGGGTGTCTGGGTGCTTACCATCAGATTAATTGCTTGCTCTTTTTTCTGTATATTGTATAAATAATTATTATATATTTATTTTATAGTACTATCTTAATAAACAAGCATATACACGAAAAATACAATAGATGAGTCTATCATGTATAATAAGTGAAGTTCACAGTCCCCATCAGATGATAAAGCATCTGCGTATTACTGCCTATAACCGTGTAATAAAATTACGCGGGAATCCCATGTAAATTCACATGCACAAATAATGTAATTCCATCAACGTGAATAAATCAAAGCTTTTGCAAAGGAGAAATATAATACGGCCTTTGAGGCATAAAACTTGCAATCGGCTTACGTTCTCAACCAGCGGAGAATGGTGGTGGCTACTGCCGTACGCAATCTACAAACAATATGCGACAATCAGCATCGTATGATTTATTTTACCTCCAAGTTCCAAGGAGACGCGTGAATTTTAAGTACAAACTCAAGCCTAGTTGTTATTAGAACAGATATAAAATTTATATATACATTAATATGGTATTTTTTTAACAGCTTATATGTCCCACTGCTAAGCACGCGCCTCTCCATTTCTGGAGGAACCAACGTTAACGCACCACGCTTGTCCAATGCGGATTGGCGGGGTAACCAAACTCTGAATAAATATTTGTAATCCATACAAATATTTATTCCGATGTGGGGATCGAACCCGCGGCTATTGACTCCGCGGGCGGAGGACCCCGCCACTGAGCTAATTGTATGACTTTTGTTAATCATTGTTTAACAAATCAATCCACACTGACCAATAACGTGATCATAACAGGTTTATGGTTTTATTACCATATCATTTTTATGTTGTCATTTTCGTTTCACAACCTCTAAAAATCCCACTGCTGAGCACGGGTCTCTCTATATCTATCTCTCCATAGTCCAATGCGGATTGGCGGACTTACTAGACTCGGAATAAATATCTCTAGGCCATACATTTATTTATTCCGATGTGGGGATCGATCCCGCGACCGTTGGGAGCTGTCTACGCCCGCCCATGGAATCAACGGTCACTTTCATTTACAATCAACAAACATTAAATTTCTGTATTAACTTTATAGGACGTATGAAAATGCCTTATAAAACACTAACCAAAAACGTACTTTTTGGTTACAACGTTCGTTAGTGCTGACTAACTCTACCCTACAATATAACTGATTTTTGTATTCAAAATTTTAAATTCATATTCAAAAATTATTATATATTTTATAGGCATGAATTGAACGATTTGAGAGAAAAATGAAATAACCTAATAAATAACTAATAAATAGCTCATTTCGAAACGGAACTTCTCTCGCGTTAATTAATTTGAAATAAAATTGAATTTAGAATTATAAAACAAACTATAGATATTTGGATTCAAAATTACAAAGGTAATGATAATACACACACTATTCACCCTGTGCAGCGTAGTGGCTTTTACAGAAACCGATTTACTTATTTCCTCATATAATAAACTAAAAATAGTTCCTACAAAAATATTCTACAATACAAATAGCACAAAAATATATTTGTTTATGTTTTTTGTGAAAAAGTAGTACAAACTTATTTTGAACCGCGGTATAAATTAAAATAATGTATAGAATTAGTTTTCACACTCTAATACAAAAAAAAATCTATACAGATATAATCTATAATATCACATTTATATGCAAATTCAGTAAGTCAATAACTTAATTCATCTGCGATCGCTGTTCATCGGGTCAAGATCATATAAGGAAAATATGAAAAGTAATACAACTCATTTATTCATTAACAGATTTCAATATCTCATGATCTGCTTAAAATTGTTTTGTATTTTATAACTATTTAACTCAGAGGTGCCTGACCTTTGAACTTCTGTTTCTAGGTTCAAATTATTGTTTCTTATTTTCAAGTTTTATTATCATGATTTTTCAAAAACAAACTTTAATCTTTAAAATCTTTAAAACTTTAATCTTTAAATACATATAAATGTGGGGAAACAAATGACTCTTATAGCTTTGCGCTTGATTACTACTTACTATGCAAACGTAATTTCCAATTGCTGACAAACATCTTAATCATAAATTAGAATTTGAGTGATTTTCAATCTCAAATTCAATAAATTGTCACATTTTGCTTCAGCAGCATTCCCGGTGCAAAATGGCTGGCTAATCACTATCATCAAAATCGCCGTAACATTTCATTGCTGTACTTGGGCGTCTCTCACGAATGAGACATTTTATCGTAATATCTGCATTACATGAAAGGATTAGAGATCGCAGATTACTTGGATACTTTTTTACTTACGTAGACACTGCTACCTGACCTCTAGGATTTGTTTCCATTATCGCCTCGTATCTTGTCAAGGAAGGTCGAACGAAAAATGACTGACTATATAGTCATTATTCTACATATTCAGATGGCGACTAAAATAACAAATCACGAATATTGAGATATGTACTGCTACAGGCTTACAGACTAAGCAATTCTGTGCAGACTAGAGAGATTTTGGAAGACTAGAGAGACGGCTTAAACTAGCCGTCATCTAAATTTGTAGGATATATAATTTTTAAAAAAAGGAGGACGTAGACATATACATAACATTTTCAGATATCAGTCCATTAAACATTTTATTTTCTTATTTTATAATAACAAAACTGATTGAAACGGCTTTTTTTATGTGGTACGGCATCTGAGCAAATTCAAAGTTAGATATAATCTTGAAATCTCACATTTATCAGATAGTTGTTTATTTGATACGCTTTGAAAAACCAGCTCAGTAGTTCATGTTTATGTATATACATTTTTATCTTATAAAAACGAATTAAATAGATATTTATTTAATTCGTTTTTAAAAGATATAATGAAAAAAAATGCATTTTAAGATATGAAATATTAATAAAAAAGTGGACTAACTAAACTGTTAAGGCAAAATTTAATACGAAAAATAGCTTTGCATTGTAAATTTTTATTATTTTTCTTGTCTCATCTATTTTGATAGCAGAACAAAAGTCACTGACATAGTTCTTCGAGGCAGTAAACTGAAGTGGCAATGGGTTGGTCACATTTGTCGGAGAACTGACAACCGTTAGCGTGAACGACTACCAACTGGAATGCAGGCGGGTGGCAAAAACTGAATATGTTTAACCAAAAATCCGAGTTTGGGAAAAACGTCTAATGGCGGGAAGGCTAATGATGAAGAAAAATTTTAAAATTAATTATTTTGTTTCTCTAATCCTTTTTCATATTGTATATAGTAAGTCGTTCATTATTGTTCTATAATTAATGTGTACGTTAGTAATAATAAAATGTTTATTGTTTTGGAATAGCATAATTGTACTGCCGAAATATTCTTACATTATTTACCTAAACATTTTTAATAGAACACTTTTGACCCCAAAAGCGGCAACTTCGACACGTCGTCGTGGTGATTTTGTAAGATTGTAAATATTTTTATTGAATCTAAACTAATATATAATGCTTTAAAGAAATTTGAAATAATATTTGCAAATACCTCAAAGACTACTGTTTATGGGCATTATAAAATACGTCATATTGCAATAATTTATATAATAAACATCACATCAGAAAGTATAAATAACAAATTAAAAATTTAATGCCATGAATAATCTCATTTATCGCAATTTATTGCTGATCCTGATGCATAATTAATAATATTAAGCGTGAGAAATATGAACGCTTCATCTCATATTTAAATTTTTAACGAAAATAAAAAATATATTATCTTTTAATTATCATAAATGTTAAGTAAGGCTAAATGTTAAGCATAATGTTTAGTAAGTTGATAGACATCAAATTATTAGGAATCTAACTAGCAATTTTTTATACACCTACTTTCATTGTCACTTGAATTGAAAATAATCCTATACTAACTTATATAGAGGACCTCAGAAATTAAAAATCGAAAGTTTGTGGTTGCTCAAGGGTAAAACTTGTACAAAAAATTTAATATGAGATTCATGTTAATAATTATAGTACAAACGCCACTATTAGAAATCAGGAATACACCTGTTACACGCATGGTCGGCCATTTTTTGTACGCAAACCTTTCTCGAATTTACATATCTCTGAACTCTTTGTTAAACCTAACGAGCATTATTATCTCAACCACAAAATGTGGACGTAACCGCTTCTGATTGACAAAGGCAAAACGGAACACACATTTTATGGATTATGGTAAACATGTTATTTCTCTTCGATTGCCAATGTCACGTTTTTAAATCACATTCGTAATTAGTTCCAATAGTTATTTTTAATTATTTAATTAGTATTAACGAAGTTTGGAAGCGATAAACATACAAGCTATCAAAGCACCCGAAAATAAGCAGCCTCTGCCGCTCATGCAAACATCTGCATTATTAAGAGCATTGCAAACGCATCTCCTACCTTAGGGTAAAGATTTGAATAAAGGGAGGGAAAAAAGGTTTTAATGAGAGGAAGAAGAAAGAGTAACGGAAAGGGGAGAATGAAATAAAGGAAGGGAAAAGAATTGGTCCCTCGGATCCCTGCACTCACCGTTCGAAGTAATCGTGCAATGTTACCACTTGACGCGTCAACAAACGAAAGGGTACTTCCCCGATCAAGCCGGACCATTCATTTTACCATGGCTCTATCACTATCGGAAAAAAGGTATTCGAAATTATCTTTAAGAGTATTTCGCGAACGGCGCTTGGACTTAGAATAAATCTCGCCTCAGCTGAATTTCTGCTTTTATACATAAAATCGAGAAGGCGATCAAAGATAACAACAACGAGCAAAGACTATTAAAATAGATTTTTTCCATCATTACAACAGTATTGTTTTTAACAACCAAATGAAATAACTTCAAAACAATTTTGAAAGTATAGTTTAATATTCAAAATATATATTTATATAAATTTTACATGATTAGACACAATTTATTTTACACAAATTATAGTTGATTTATAAAAACCAACGTTATTCTTACATCGTCTACTAACAGATGGCGCCACAAGTCATATAAAATTAAGTTTTGTCTATCGCATAAAATAATAATATTATTTCTAATACAATTATACCATACACTTGCATGCATTTTTGCATGCATCAAATAATAACTTGTAGGTAACCAAAGAGAGACAAATAAGGATCACCTACTGAGGTTCTTTTACCGTTTCTTGGTGGCAAAAAATTAATAGTCAACAGACTGATAGTTGACAAATAAAATCTAATATTTTATAAAGTCGTAATAATAAATTCTAATATGAATATCTCAATAAGATGATTATTATAAAATACGAGTATATTTTTTAATGTATAATAATAGAAAAACGCTAGAAAGCACCTTTTGTTTACCGTATGAATTCGGCGGCTTGCCCGGGATAATACCACACTCCCGCAGAAGACTGATTTCTGTCCCATATTCACTATTATATCTCAACCGATGCGGTCTAGGACAATGAGGCCAAACAATTCTCCTTTTCTCACCTTTCCCTCGACTTTTCAATCGTTTTCTCCCTCTTCCATTCCATTACTTATATCTTTGTAAAAAAGCAGGTGATGTAAAGCAGTAACTCGTATTTTGCAGATATCCGTAGGTAGTGGTAATTATGTACTTACTTGCAGATAAGTTCCTTGCTTGTTGTTGTTCTATATTATGGAACAAACAATTCACAAAACAACTTTACTATTAGAGCACGCACTTAAGATAGTCTTTGGTTATATATAATAAGTGTTCACGGTTAGGTTTTATCATTAACCATTTATCAATACAAGCTTTATCCATGAACTCTAAGTACTGTTGATATTCTAATACTGTAGCATCATAGCAGACCAGTGTTACTTAATAAAAGCAGTTTTAAAAATGTATGCCAATGAATTGTATATAAATATTAAAAGCAAGTATTCATATCGTTCGAATGCTTAGTTACATTTTTTTTTTGTAAAATATAGTTAAGATTTGAAGGAAAATTTCATTATTATTAAAAATAATTATTAATAAAAAAATAAAAATGGAAACAATTTTTGCAGTAATTAGAAAGGCGCATTAAAATAGTGAATTGTGGAGGAGATATTTGTTAAATTAAACCCTTGCTGCACATAAAGATGTTAACGACTATGACTTAAGATAGGCGGGTAAATGATGGCTCTCCTATCGAATCCTTCAATCACCCTTTATTAAGGCAATGAAATGGATTTATAACATCCAAAGCGATTTTATGTCAAAGTGCAGTTCATTGCCACCCGACAATGTCTGCGAGACAATGTAATTTTATGCTTAAATGAACCTCACTTGAAGTGGAACTCGTTCGGAAAATTTTGAATGGCTATATTACTTGCTTCTGTGTCCCCACACCTTTATCCGCAACACGAATTGCAGTTATGCTTTATACAACAACACAAGCGTAACAACTTTCCACAGGTTCCTCTTAGCATAATAAAGCGCCTTTAGCGCTGAGGTGTTTACAATTTTTAAAATTCTGACGTCATTTTACAATTCATATTAATTTTATAACTAACTTTTTATTATTTTAAGTTATTAGCTCTTACTAATAACTTACCTTACTAGCATGATCCGTAGGAATATAAATATAAAAGGTTGTAGAGTTAAACAACAAAAGCTAGAACGTATAAACATTTTTAACATAGGGTTTGATTTTAGTTGCATTATATAGTACTTTTAAGGTGGTTAACATGCTAAGTCTTTAAATTGATTGGTTTGACGTTGGTCAAATTTATAACCAAGAACGTTTAATCGTTATCGTTGGCTCCCGTTTACTAGCTCATACATGGTTCCTTAAATAAATTACTTTTACTTGATGTTGGATTCAAATATCTAACTTAATTTGAGCAAAAAATTGCTCTTACGCCCTAAAATGTTTCAAATGTCACCACCAGAATCAGCAATAAACATATTTAGGAGCCAATTAAAAAGTAATAATCAAATGTAAACCTAGGTTTGGATTTATTATTCATTATGAAATATTGTCAGAAAATGTCTCATTTCAAAATAAGGCTCTTGTGAGATAATGCGTAGTTAAACTCTTGACTAATATTCTACAAAATTAGAAGTTCACAATCATTTCTTTACTAATATTAGAACACACAGTTTAGTAAAAATTGTTAATAAGAATCATATTTAGAAATTTTAAAATATGCTTACATTATTTTTAACAACAAAAAGAAACTTTTTATATTATTCATAATTTAGTTTTAAACTCTTCCTTTGATTTTCTTCCATTTATTTATAGCTAAGAAGTATTTAAGCCACGTTAATGTTTTTGAAAATAAATTCTTCTATATACACGAAAAAAAATATTTGAAAAATACATGTTAAGCACGTAATACTAATTCAGAAGCAGGAGAAGTTTTATGCTTTAATTTAGTTATGCATAGATAAAAACACACTGCGTTCCGTGGTGATTTCGACAAAAACACAATAAAGTATTTATGTTCTCTATAAAACCTTAAGCCATGAACTCATATTTTATGTGAAGCCGCTGAACCCAATTACACATGAATGGTTCGTCATGATCAGAGATTTTTGGGGCCTAATAAAAACTTATGAGAAGATTTATTTCCACTCTAGGAGATGAGGACCATATTCTAATTCATCTTATTAACGTCGCAACTTGATGATAAATTCTATACTAATTAATGAGCAGAAAGGTTCACAGGAATTTTTTTTGTATAATTCTAACTGCTATGCTACGTATTACACATATATTTAGAATTTAATTTACAATAAATAATGTTATATTGCTGTTTATTTTCAAAAATCATATTTATATATTTTTTTACGCGTATCTTATATAATGGTACTTGAGCACAAGACTAGGTACTTGACTGCTGAGTGGAAGAGGCCCTGGGTTCACATAACGGTAGAAAATAATATTTCTCTCACATACAAAATTTAGTTTTACCTGATGTACCCAGATGTACCTATATTAATTTGTGTTGTGTGTTTTAAGTGTCTTCAAAAATCTAAATTTTTATTTTAAATAAATAGGGCTATTTATTGTATCAAGATGCTAAAAAGACTATTTGAAATGTAACAAATATTTGAGTTATGTGAAAACTAATTCCTTTCATATTTACATCCGAATTAAAAAAAAAATGTTTTCCTTGTGTAAAAGTAATATAACTTTATAAGTTATTAAATTCGTTATCTATTGTATGAAATTTAAGTGTCAAAACTTTATTAGTTAGAAAAAATGTGGTAACCTATCATAAATTTATATATCACATAATATTAAAATAATTAGTAGGTATACATTCCAATTGGAAATCTTTTTAGACTTCATGTGAAGCTAATGCCTCGATCGAGTAGCGAGAATTAAAACGAAGTCTTCGTTTATCAATCAGTAAACCCAACGGGAGAGACCACTTTGTCATTGAAGCTATCGTAGTATGGATAAGCTTTAAAATGTGCTTGTTATTTCAAAACAAATCAATTTTTTTTTTAGTATTAATTTCTCCTACATTTTTAATCACACGAGGTAGATATGGGAGCAAATACTAGTAGATGGGTAAAAGCATCCACCTGAGAAATAAATATGAATTAGCGATCTCCAATCCACTCACCAGCAATGGTGGCTACGGTGAAAACCTCTCAATGTTTAGGGTGGCCAATATCTAGCAGTGAACACGCCAATTTATATGATGATGCAAAAATAATAATAATTTATTATAATTATAACACAATCGACTTCCATATTGCAAAAAAGACTTCATTTAAAATTATGCAAAAAAGAGAATTCTCTTCTGTGAACAACCACACTTACCAAATTTTCATGTATTACTTCTTGATATGTGTTTTATTTAAAAATGAACAATGCAAAGACCTTGGTTGAAATGTCATCACAGTCCACCAAAACTATGGATTTTAACTAAGGTAGAATAATAGCATTATATTATATACAAGCATTAGCGATAGAGACATTTAAAATAAAGCAAAAATGAAGTGATATATATACTCTTAGAAAAATCCATACATTCGTTGACGTCTGATTAATGGTACTGAAGGTTCGTGATAAAAGTGAGCAAGTAAATAATTTATTGGGCATATGAAGCAGAAACTTCGTAAAAATAAACATGAATGGTCGCCTTATTGGAACTTGATTTAATGTCGTCAATAAAACAGTAACTAACCTTATATAAATTACTAAACAAATAAATAACATCGGTGGCCATCAAAGTTTATTCCAGACGCTGTGTGCTGTGTCAAAAATTGTAGCGTTTGTAATTCTGTGGTCCCATCGTAACATTAATTTTATGATCAAATATTTATATGTCGGCGGTTTCAAATTATCTTCGCTAATTGGCCTTCTTTATATTAAAATTGTTAAGTTACAAATTGTTTAGGTCACATCAATTAATTCTTGTTTTTGTGACAACTAATCGTCTGTTACTTTTAGACTTTATTTCAATAATTAGTATTTCTTTCAAGTCCATTTCAACGGTAAAATTTCTACTTACTATCTTAATTTTAAATGAAAAAGAGCATCGGCCGAAGCAAGCATATGAGGCCAGAATATTTTTTTAAATGAATGCCATCTTCAACTTGATTAAAAAAGACATTAAATAATTTTATGAACATATAAGGTTTAAAGTAATCAGCTTCTAAAGGAACGTAAGTAATTATTCGGTTGAAGTAAGAGCGTTAAAAGATCAACTGGATTTTATTGAAGACTATATACATCAAGACATTGAGATATTTGCATCGTTATTGCCCACTGCAGACAAGATTTATGTAATAAAGCTATAGATCCATGGAAAGGCAGTGCCTAATCACGGCGCGATCATTAAATCGCAGCAATAACTCTTACATAGTAGCGAGCATACATAAAGACTCATAATTCTTTGTTAAGGTCCTTTGTAACTGGTCACGGAGATTGATGAAGCCTCTCCTTAGGTGGGCCTTGTTAATAAGGTTTAGTTAATTCTTCTTCCGTTGAATACATGGAGTGCAAGGATTTTCTTTTTAAGCAAATTCATTAATACTGTAAAAGTATAATACAAAGTAATATTAAAAGTCTGTTCTTTCTTTAATACTTTTATAACATTTGACCAAGCAAAGAAGAAATAAATTGTACACTCCTTATATATTAGAGAACATGTACAAATATCTATTTTTTCAGAAAAAAATTACTCTCTGAAATAACATTCTCACATGAAATTTATTATGCA
Source organism: Baronia brevicornis (assembly GCA_031353405.1). Lineage (NCBI taxonomy): Eukaryota > Metazoa > Arthropoda > Insecta > Lepidoptera > Papilionidae > Baronia > Baronia brevicornis. The sequence continues at coordinate 191,740 of JASFAT010000661.1, read as the reverse complement.
ACATTGCAAACGACGCTATTGATAAGAATATTTTTAATAATAAATTAGGTAAAAAATATGTTGACACTTTTTTACAATATCTAGTCTATCTATATCATTTTATTGTTAACGTTTATTTTTCGTAGTAAGCTATAAGGACAGCCAATTAGATGACGACCAATTGGCTCAGTAGCGGGGCTACGGCCTACGCAGGCAATGGTCTTGGGTTCGATTCCTGCGTCGGAATATATGTACAAACATATATATGGTCTACAGATATTTATTCTGAATTTGATTATCTCGCCAATCCCCATTGTTGTGAGTTAATATCCGTTCTTTCGGACATAAGGTGGCCAGTGCCAAACAGTGGAAAACACATAGACTGAAAAAAATTAGAGGATTTGTATCGAAGTTGTTTCGTATCTCTGCACACAGTTAGGGCTTTTCTATAAAAAGTGTCGCATATGCTTAAAAACCAATCGCATTAGTAATGTTGGCTAATTATCAATACAACATATGTATAAATTAGAACATTATAAAAACAAGCAAAGACCGACACGTATTTCTGTAAGGCCCACAACGCCTTTGGTGTTGTAGCGGCGGGCGACGGGCGACAGTTGACACAAAACACTTACACTACCCACAATATATACACACACAGAGAGCACACGCACCCACTTTACTATACCTATAAACACACCTCATCACGACGGTATACGGATAAACTTAATTTAGGTTTGTATATGCGGTATAATGAAAACAAATTATAAATAATAAGTAAAAAAAAATATCTTATATCTTTGGCCGGCGTTGATTACCTTAGGACTATAGCACGAAGTGTGTATTTTTGGAATAATGGACAAATAACCACCAAGCTCGTCCAAGGCGAATTGGCAAAGTACTGGGGATAAGAATAAATACTGGCAGGCTATACATTACATTTGTACTTATTTATTCCAATAATTGTCTTCGAAAGCGGTAGCTTTGCCACTGAACTAATTAGGTTGTCATAGACCCACGTTAGACCATAGGTAGCAAAAACGTATTCTGTCTGATCACAAGAACTGGTTCTGGAGAATAAAATAAAAAGAAAATATTTTATACTTAAGTGTAAAACATTTACTTTTAACTGAGGCTTATATTCGTAGGCTCAACAATATGTTAAGGTTTCAGCTTGCTAATTGTTTCCGATCTACTTCTGAGAGATATTCTGTCGAAAGCAATAAATTTGAAGTGTATTACAGGGTATCCAAAACTTATTATTAAAAGAACATCCGGAGTTCTTTTTCTAACTTTTTAACAACACCAGCTTCAGGATATCTCTTGAAAAGTTTTATGTTTGGAAAAAAAATTAAATTGTAATCCTCTTCTTAAAATTAAATTCTTTTATTTTCATTTATTTATGGCAAACAGATGAAAAACTATCGTTAATATAAAAAAGTTACATATTACTTAAATCTTTCGAAAATTATATTTCTAACATTTCATAATTAGAGCAAATCACTTTTAATGATGTATCTCGAATCTATAATCAAATGAAAAATCAATAAAAATAGAAAGAAGATACTGACAATGGTTTCAATACGTGTTTCTTTTCAAAGTATTAGACGTTTATTAGACGGGAGAAGGAATCGCCGTATCGTTAATTAAAGGCGGTAATTTGACATGCTCTGACATCTAATAATATGTTGAAATTGATTTGTGTTCAACGTTGAATAAATTTTGACAGAATCAATAAGCCACCGCTTTCTCACAGATGAGAATACACGATGACGAATAAGTGAAAAGATTTAATTTGAATTTATAAATATTACAAATCAAACAATCTTTTAATACTTCCTAGATAAAAAGCTTAAATAAATTAATAATTAAATATAAAATAAAAAAATATAATTACCCTTAATGTGATTTTAAGAAATTTGAAGTTGATACAAGTTAAGTAAAAATGTTGTACTTGCATCTATTGTAATATATGTATCTACGAGTATGTATTTACATATGTATGTATTTTGTACTAATTCAAAAAGTTTGCATCGATTTAGAAAAAACTAAATTATTCTGCTAGCATCAACCACAAGTATAAAAATAATATGAAACTGAACTATTGAATTTTTTCAAATGAAATATAATATTATACATATGAACTAAATAATTGAATATTTTCAATTGTCTAATGATTATAACTAAAAACTTGATTTTTATATACCTATGATAAAAGCTACGGCATTTTATTCCATAGTCCACAAAATACCCAATCATAATAAATGTTCATTAATGATTATCGACAGAACGAAGGATGAATAATTATAAAGAGAATGAAAATGCACAGATCCACGAACATGACATGAAAGTTACTGGCCGACAATGGCATGAAGATAACAAGACAGGAACCTGTTTAAAAATCCTCTAATCGAATATGGCCTTTATGGTTGTCTTTAACACGATTATTATATTTTAAGAGGTCTCGTGTGACTTGCACTTTGTATATATCAAGGCGATCCTGTTTGAGGTGTCGATCTGTCGAATAATAGCTTTGCGTCGGAGTGATTGATTAATGACAGCCCCGGCGAAAACAGACTGGCTACCTAATTAAATACTCCTGGTGGTACTTACTGACCAGCGCGGCGGGCAGAATATAAAGTGTTAGAATGATTGACTGGAAATTGATGCTTATGCTTTGTTCCAACATACTTAGTTAATAAAGTGTGGGTATTAAATTCAAAGCTATAATATAGACATTTATTTTCATAAGAAATACGCCATGAATGTACATACCACAATATATGTACATATTGTAACAAGGTACAAAAAATGTTGCCAATAACAATAAATATTATTTTATGTTTTTGGTAAGCGTTAAATTTTCAATTTTTAACAAAAAGTTTATACATTAGTACAACACTGGTAACCAAACAAGGCTAGCTAAATGTTTGACAGTCTCGTCCAAATTATATGTCTTTTGCTACTTGTGTTGTGTTTGAATTTATTAAGAAAAAGAATTTTATTAAATATAGGAAAACAATATCAAAATGGTATATTATTATACGTCTGGAAATGTGAAAATATTAAAAAATATCATTATTGACTTTGAAGATACTTCTGAGTTATCACCTGAAGAATATATGGAAAAAACTATTACACAATTGCCTGCAGATGCAGAATCTAAAATAACATGGATTGCTGAAACATTTATAAATATTGAAAAACATGAACAATTCCTTAAACAAGTAGCGGCTCACTTGTCAGAAAAACTATCAAATGACGATAAAGAATATTTTATCATAATTTTACATGCAATAACGTTTCAAATAATGCCTTCTGATATGTTACGTCTTTACAAATGTCTGTTTAACCTCAGTAAGCCACTTTTGCATATTTTAACTAATTTCCTTAGCAATAATGAAGTATTAACATTTTTATCTGAAATAGCACAAACTATTTATGACACTAATTATATTACTGAGAAAATAATTAGCCCGCTTTTTATGTGGCAGCCTTACATAAGTGAAATGTCACATAGTTACGCAGAATATTTGAAGAAAACAGAATCTTTAAAAATTAAATCACCAACTGTTCCAATTCAGCCAAATGTATTAAGTAGAAAAATTAAAAATTTGTCAGTAATTTCACATCCTACTAAAATTCCAGCTACACCACCAAATTCTGTATATAACATAAAGAAAGGCATGTTAACGAAGGATACTATTGACAAAAGACTAAAAAATATTTATGAAGATAATAAGCAGCGTGCATTAATTCTATTAAATGAAGTAAAAAACAAAAGCTATGGAGGTCAAAAACCTGAAAGTAAAAATAAAATAAATCCTAGTGTTGAAAATGATCCAGATATTTCGAAGACACATCTATTAAATTCAACATATAGTAGGGCAATGCCAGTAAAGCCAGTAGCAATTAAGCAAACGGCTGCAAATCTTAAAAGATTTAAAAAAATAATTGAAATATCTGAGCAAGAGGAAGTTCAGTGGCTTCAAGATTTAATTGGTGACTGCAGAAATACTGCTAAAATACAAGAGTTGGAAGACTATGATAGGCAAGAACGCGAAAGGGAGAGGTTACTTGACATAGAAAAGAAACATTTGTTAGGACAAATTTCGTATGAAGAAGCAGTTATAGCTAAGAAAAAAGTACAAGACGAAAATAAAAAAAAATATGAGGCCTTCCTTAAAGAAAAAGAATTATGGGTTCAAGAAATCGAAAACTGGAAAAAAGAACAAATGGAAAATAACCGAAAAAATATAGAAAGGCTTTCTTTAATAGAACTGAATCTTAAGGAAGCCAAAAGGAAAGCAACAGAAGAAAAGAAAACTCAAGCACAGCAGATTAAACAAGAGTCTGAATTACTATTGATGAAAGCTTTAAAAGAGAAACAAGAAGAACTAGAACAAAAGATTCAAATGATTAAGGAAATAAAAGTTTTAGCTGCTATTGCTAAAAAAGCAAAAGTTCCCAAGATCATAGATTTGACGGAAACATCTGGGTTAGGCTTATTTTGTGAAATGTCTATGGCAGAACTGCAGGAGCGAATAAGTGCGATGAAAATATGTCTTAAAGAAGAATTAGAAAGAAAAAAAGAATTTATAAAGCAAGAAAATATTAATGTGAAGCAAGAGCTTGAAGAAACTAGAGAAAAGATTACAGATTATCTTGCAGAAAAAGCGTTATTAAGAAAGAAGAATAAAAAGCCTGTTATAAAGATAGATACATCTTCGAAAGAAATTAGAGATTTGAGACGAATTTTAGAAGAAAAACGAAATTTGCGAATAAAACTGAGTAATTATTAAAGAACATAATTTTCTTAAAATTGACGGTATCCATTAAGCCGCTTTAGTACGTCTTTATGTCATAAAATACATCTTATTATTTTATGTTCATCACATGATATATAAATTTTATAACTGATATTTTTTCATTTTGTGATTTATGTCTAATTATTTACATTATAATTTACAAGAGATGTATACGATGGTTATAATAAGTACTACGACGAATATCTGTCCACATGCACATTTTACACAAAATTACAATTGTAATTAAATTGCTGATACTGCACAGGTCGAGAGCACATCTCAAGTGAAATATTATGTTACGACTAATGGTGTCTTCAGGCAGTGCCGATCGATGCGCAAGCGTGAATTGGTTGCTGAACTTAATTACAATATGGCAAAGGAATATTAGTGATTGAAATTTATAGTTCTGACCTGTCATTTACTATAATTAAGGGTAGTTCAATGGCTTCAGTAATCTAATGTCATAATATTATTGCTTTTTATTCTTGAGAATCATTTTTATATTTTGATTTCCTTTCAAAAAATATATGTATAGTGTGATATTTCGGAGAAAGTGCGTTATATGTCATTTGAGGAGCATCATTGACTCTCACCAATATTAAATCTCCCGTCTGTGGTTTAGTAAAAGATGGGAGTACACTTCTCTTAAATGTCATATTAAAACCATTTTAAAAAAATATTTATATGTTTACAATTTTTTAAATTCAAGAGAAAGAAATATTTTAATATTGTTCATACTTTAGAAACTGGACAAAAATGGTCATGTGCTTAGAAAAATATAAATATTTTTAAATTGAAAAGAAAGCATTACTTTTTTCAATATTTATTTATTTTTCGCTATAAGGTTACTCTATGATCACTCATGATATATATCATTTAACGTTAACATAGTTATTTAATAAAGTTATTATTATAAAATTATGAATGCCCCTCATTGACCTCACAGTGGAAAAAAAAAGAAGTTATGTATTATTACCTAAGACCGCACAATATATTATAACCTAATATCGAACCAAAAGTGAAGTGTTAACGACATAAATCATACAAGATTGGATTTGCTAAGCACACACGTGTCATTTTAACATCAACATTATACTACAAATTACGTGACAACGCTCTCAAAATCCGAAAAACCTAGTCGATATCATTTGGATTAAGGCAATAAATAAGCCGAGGTTGCCTGTTCATTTGTATCGGCGTATAATTTAAATTCTTTAACGCCAATGTTCAAGATTACGCGGTGAGATAGAGACGCGGGCGCCCGTGTCGTGGCGACAACCACCAAATAAATTTATATTTCCGACCGACACCGAACCGACTCCTCTCTTTGTAGATAATTCGACCGGTAACGTTGAATGACTCTATTAACAGCTTCCCTTTTAGGGATAAATGTCGACTTTAGGCTGTGTTGGCGTGTTACCGTATGTATAGTGTGGGTTCAAACATCAATAGTGCTTATATCCTTTGTGGCAACTCATGTTTCCTTTTATAGCCTCCCTTTATAATATCTTCATTACAATTACATTAAACATTACGGATAATATATTTGCTGCAATGATTATTATCATTGTTTGTCATTTCCATCTTCATGGTTGATGAATAATGTATTATACATAGTTATAAATGATGCTGAGGATTCTTTTTACAACAGACGCAGTGTTTATGATATTACTAGAATTCTTGTTAACTATTCCAACTAAGTTAACAGTGCTGAGAAAATTTCAACAGTGGTATCCCATGATCATGTAGTAGTTGCCTCCTTAAGTTTCCACCCGTGCTTGCATGCTTCAAAACAAGACAGCTTACTATTTATTTTTGTTTATTTGTATTATATAATATTATTTACGTTTTCATATTTGTATAGTTGTAAGTTATTGTAAAAAAAGTGTCATGAATAATGTTTTCTATTTCTATTATGATTATAATACTAATATAATATAACTACGTTTTTTTTTTTCAATATACTATACATAGTTTTATTTATTCTTTTTAATTCCAAAACCAGTTATTTAATTATAAAATATTTTTAAACTTCATGTACAATATATAAAATGAAAGGATTTGTAACTGTGCCCAACTGCATAAAGTTTAAAAAAAATTCTTTTCCATAGTGTGGCAATTAGAGAAAAAATTTATGCTAGCAATAAACTCTATATATATATATATATATATATATATATATATATATATATATATATATATATATATATATATATATACATACATATATATATATGTATATATATATATATATATATATATATATATATATATATATATATATATATATGTATATGTATATAGTAATGCCATTGAGTTGATTTTTTTAAATCTCTTTTCTTCCATCTATACTCGTGCAACTATAAATAAATATTGAATTCACGCTGCTAAATAAATATGTGAAATAAAATCGAAGAAACGACTACGAATAAGATCCATCGTCTCAAGATTTACCTGATAACAGTAAAACGTCAATAACCACCTAATTGGGAGAGAACACTCTGTCCACAATCACCGACCCTGTCCCGAGTGAGAAACAAATAAATATTGTAACACACATCGAGATAATTTGACCGATAACTTAATGTGCTTACATTTCGAATCTGCTCATGGTTTTATGGGATACTACCTACAATATTATTACAATTACATCACCTACTTTATTATTTTTGACCTTTATTATTAAATAAAATTTTGAACTAGTAATTTATTACATAAGATGGAAACACCAAATTTAAAATCCAAAAATGGCCAATATATTATAATCAAATTCTGTGAATACGATTTCATTAAAATTTATTCTGTGTGAAAAAAACACTTAATTTAAATAATTTAGAAAAAACCAGCCGCAGTAACAAAATATTACAAGCATTGATTTTAAAATGTTTTATACTGAATACTTTACGTAAAATAATATTTGTTCTGAATAATTTACCCTTTATGTATCTTAATATTCTTATCTGATGAGTTTGAGTAAAAATCTTCGACCGTAATTTGGATTCATATGTTCGTTATTTTTATTTTAACTTACTACGGGCTCCTCTGAGGTCTTAATTAAATTATAACGTTTAGTAAAATGAGTATGCGACCTTTTAAGACAGCAATAGCCAAGGAGATGTGAATCGGATAACGTAGGTTTAATTCTTCCGACCATTGAAGTAAACGACTTTTGGTTTTTATAATTCATGACGATTTTGCTGCCTATCAATTGGTATTTGATCCCATAGCAGCATCTTGCATCACGGGAAGAGATAGGCTACCTGCCCTTTTCTATGCCATTGGTAATGGCAAACAATGCGAAAAAAATGCATAGAAAATAATTGTCTGAAGAATTGCTTCTTTATTTATTTCTATTCATTTCACAAAATATCTTGTATAATTACTAAATTACCATGTTTGATTATTTACAAAAAGTGTATGAAAATGCAATGTATAGAATACATTTTAAATAACTTGTTATGAACTTCCTACGATACGACAAACATTTAATAGTAAGATAATCTATTTTAAAAATAATACTCATTTTACTTGTATCTTATTAAATCAATATTAATTGCTTTATTTTTCCAGTCTTACCCATCACAGTGTGTTGATTAAGAAACCGTTAATGTGTATATCCGATTCTGAAAACATTAGCAAACTATGACTTTATTTCATTTATTACATTAGTTAAATGTATGTTTGTGTATATATATATATATATATATATATATATATATATATATATATATATATATATTTATATATATATATATATATTTTTTTTTTTCAAGGTCAAAAGTAATATATACATATATTTATTTGAATAATAAAAATCAATCTGTGATCCCCAATCCACGCGCCTAAATTGGGGTTGGTGACAACACCCGTCGATATTTTTTTATGGGGTAGGAAGGCAAACGAGCAGGCGTGTCACCTAATGGAAAGCAACCAACGCCGCCCATAGACATCCGCAGTACCATAAGCATTGCCGACCTTTAAGGAAAGCTTAGACTTATTTTTGAAGGCTCCAATGTCGTATCAATGCAAAAAAACACTGCTGCAGGCAGCTAGTTCCACAGAGTAGTGGTGCGTGTAAAGAAGTTTCTGGAAAAACGCACCGTACTGGATCGCCAGTCATCCAGATGGTGGGGATGTTGAGGGAGGTACCAGCAATTTACCGTTACAACTGTACTAATGATGATGATAAATACATATCTTGATGAAAATTTAATGCATCTGAGTTATGAATATTTTTTATACAATTGTATATATTTTTAAATATGAATTACTTATTAGGGAATCATAAAGTAAAAATCAGATATAGAAAAATATTAGATATATTATATATTAAATATTAGATTTCAATGAAGTATTTTAATAGTCATGATATATGATAGGTGGTGTGCGAGGAGCATACATACGTCGCTCCCAACCCGGTGCTTCAAAGAACAAAATTTATTGTTATTGGTGCAACGCGCGTACATGCATCCACACTCCGCGGCTATCACGAACGTACAACTTTATCGGAGTGCCGCACTATTCTGAAACAAATGGAGCGCTTCGTCGTTCGTAACTTTTTTATTCGACAATCAAATATTTTGGTATCTACTAAAACTAAATGCGATGATATCAATGTCAAAAATATATGTTAAAATTAATGATTTAACTTTTTGAAAACGTTATGCAGCAATCGATTACCCTTCACCATTGACTTCGAAAGCGTTAACTTCGCCACTGAACAAATTAAGTGGTGGGTCAAATATCTTGGATTCTGCTTTACCTAAACGCTATGATAACATTTACAAAAACAACCTATAAGAGATAAATAACCTTTTGTAGATTTAATGGACTCCACAGCTACCGCTTCTGGAATCAATCATCAATAATTCCACTCTCGCACCAGGTAAATGTATTTTTGGTATACAGGTATTTATTCTGGGTATTTGGTATCCTATCAATTCGCTTTAATAAAAGTGATAAGCTTCAAAAATAAAAAGACCAGCACTGGGACTTGGTATCTAAAAAATAACTTTTGTATAAATGGAAACCTAATATTTCTTAATATAGCATTCTTAGAATGGCGTTAACAATATTAAAATAATGCTAATATATGTACGTATAAAAGGTTAATTAATAAAATATATTGTCTCCCTAACGAAGCTTTCAGAATAGGCCTGTTTTGTGCAAATAATCGTAATACGATATTACACTAAGAGCCTCACGGCAATTTGTTAATGATAGGCACGTATCTGCATAATACGGACATTCACTAACATTGCTTAGATAGGCAACTACATTTTAACAAATTATAATATTGTGTACCATAATGTCTTAATATAATTTTACCTAAATATAGAAAGTATTATACAATAATACTAGACAATCATAACCAACAGAAGAACCAGATTGATTCAATATGATATTCAAACGTAAGAAATAGTAATGTCTAAATTTCAAGATATGGTCCGCCATGTGTTCTTTACAGAAAAACGTTTAGAAAAATGATATGTATTAGAGAAGGTCTATGCCTTATGTAGACACGCTAGTGAAAAAATTAATATCGATTTGTGCCAAAAGTGGTAGTGCCCAAACTTTATTGCTATAGACTATATGTGTAAGTAAAGTAAATAATTTTTCGATTTGTTACTGTTCGCCACGATATATCTAAAAAACTCCTCGTTTAAAAGTTATTTGTGTACGTATTTTCCAGAAATTTTTGCACAGACGGTATTATGAATCGCAACTGTAACTTATAGTTTCAAATATGTACCACACAAGCACTCTGCTTAATAACATCAAACATTATAAAACAAGACATAGGCTTAAAATATTCCATACTCTTTTACTCTGGAGACAGGCCCTTGGCCACTAGTTGAAAGTTAAGGTGATTAAGAAATTATTATTAAATAAGAAAGAAAAGCCAAAAGTAATATGATAACTAAAATATTTAGCGGATGTGCTATTAAAGCTTTTTACGTTTCATATGCATTAGAAATATTTTAAATCACTTTTGACCTCAGATAAAATAAACAAAGCCACAATATTGGCTTTTTGGCATTGGCTTTTTGTGTACCATTTATATTTCAGTGACTTTCCCAATAAGTAACGCCAATATTAACTAATTATATGTAGAGACAATTAATGAACCGATCAATAAAACTTGCCCGTCTGCCTTTGCGAATTAGTATCCGACAGTTGTATCGCAAGTCCATAGTTAGCATTAAAGGACATTAATAAGATATCTGACATACTGACATCCGCTTTAAAATCTTTCACGTTTCTAATTGATACATGCTTAGAGTACAGAAGTTAACAAAAGAAAATCATACGAAGATTTACAGACGCAGTCTCGTACCCTGATCTTGTTTTTGCATCGACTTCGGCTTTCTCTGACATGATTATCGATATCCGGGAAGACGGAATCGGGAATTTATTATTAACAATGGAGAAAAAAGGATAATTACTTTCGATGGTACGATTGTAACAATTGAGAATTAAGAAGTGTGTTATTATTATAAAGTATCAGGGAAAGGAAGAGATGATTACTAGTCTTGCTAATGTCGATTTACTGTTTACCGGGTGTATGATAAAGAATCGAACACTTGAGATCTTTGGAAATGTAAATTTTTTATTTACCTAATAAAATATATAAAAGATTAGCTTTGATTATTTAGGTATTATCGTCGTAGTTACCATCAATTTAGCCATAGAAGTATACTATTATTGGACATTGAGATTTGTCTGAAAGAAATCGCTATTAGTGATACGACCGTCCTTTGCTAATAATGCCAAACAATACTATAACCAATTATTTTCTAACTTCTTTTCTAGCATACAATAAGAAATACATTATATGTTTCTGTTAAGATCCCTCAAAAGTGAAGTATGTTGCCGTGTTTCCCACACATAGTGGGCCGATTGGAGACCTCAGATTGGTTTTTGCTATTCAGGTAGACGCTGCTTCCTATCTAATGCTAGTATTTGCTTCTATAATCCACTCGTACGACACTCACTGCAGAAATGGTGCAGCACTATTGTGTATGAGGAGCCGCACGGTAATAAATTTAATAAGTTTTACTATTGCGACGACAAGGGTCGTGAGTTTGATTTTAATATTAAAAGGCCTACAGACATTTGATATGAGTATCGGTGTTTCTCCTTGTCATTTGTTTATAATGGTACTCAGGTCACAGGGCACCCTATTATAAAGTCAAAGCCTCATCATGTATCAAAAGTGTAACTCATTTTATCATTTTGTCATCATTCTTTTTCAAATATATTATACGTTCGCATTTACTTTTGTTCGCATAGATAAAAATATTTGGTGATCTGTTATTTTAATTTCATGTAGGCTGTTATAATAATTTTATCTAGGCGATACAAAAAAAGAAAAGAACACAATCTGTGACATGCGTAACATATTTATTTGCATCCCAAAATTTATATAATAATAATAATATACTATTGCAATTAAAAAAGAATTTTCTTACATTGTTGTGATAATTAAAATGAAACAAAAAAAACATTTTGTAAATTATGAGTTTCGGCTATCATCAGTTTTTCTGTGCGTCCTTCTTCTCTTATTTAAATAAAAATCGTATACTATATCAGCCACAAATAAAAATGAAAGAGCTCTGATAATTGATGTAATGAATGCAAACAAAAGGAACACTAATGAACTAGGTTTGATTTAACTAAGCTTAAATTTCATATTTTTAAGTTCCATATTGCTTATACATACATTCTATGTATGTATTAGCAATATGGAACTTAAAATTATTCGATACAGAAACCAAGTTAAATGTTAATTTTATCCAATCATGATGAAGGCATGTGTACAAATAGCAATGACAAGTTTTAAGAAGTTTTATACTATGATACATGTTAAATTTACCATTATCAATAATACTAACAATGGCCTGTATAAAGTAGGAAGTCATTTATTACAGTAGGCATTTTGCTGTATTCCCTTTTATATTGTACGTTTCCGTGCTTTACTATAGGGTTTCCAGTAGAGCTAGTTCTCAGTGTGTGCTTAATAAGGTCATCTCATTTCTTCCTGTGGGTATCGCACGAGGCGACTATGACTATGATAATACGAAAAAAACGCAGCAGCGGTCTACCTTAATAAAAAAACCAATTTGTGGTTCTTCATCCATCCATCTGTAAGGAAGATCAATGTGTAGTAAGATGCCATGACTCTACGAGTGCCAATATCAAATTGGTGACTATTTATAAATCCTTATATGTAATAACATATGTATATCAATTTTGAATTTTCAAACTTAACATCCGATGTCGAAAATAAATCATAATTTTGAAAGTTTTTGTTATAAACAATAACTACGCGAGGAAGAGATGAACACACACCGGCATTAGATTGACAGGAGTCTAGCAAATATGAAGTGTGCGTGCATTACCCGTCTATATACTATTCTGGGCACGATATGAGATAACTTACTAAATATTGGCAGTTGTATTTATTATTGCGTAATCCATGTAAACTTTAAAAAAAATGAGCGTCGTTTAACTTAACTTTTAAGTAGTTAAAACAAACGTTTAGAATAAAGCACCCGATTGTTGGAAAACTGTAATTTAATAATGTGATTTGTTGTCTTTTTGGCCTGGATTTGAACCCTGAACACATATTTACAATATTATATAGATTATATTATACAAGTTCAGTAACCATCAAGTCAAGTGATTGAAACAAACTTTAATATTATTATATACCCATAAAGATGACCTTATATCCTTCTATTTGACGTATATAAAAAGTATTTAAAAGCTTATGTGTGGTTAACTTATATGGGATGTTGGATTAAATAAAAAAATATAACTTGAAATACCTTCCATTTAATTGATTGTCTTTTTAAATTAATAGGTACGCGTGTAAATTTTCTAATATAATTTACAATAAAATATCTTATTACAGTAATAAATAGGACACTATATTGAATCTAACTACAATTACATTTTTGTATAAATTTAAACATCGCTGTTTTTAGTAGTTAAATATTATATTTTAACATATGCTTAATATTGGTATATTATTTACATTTTTAATGATCATAAAGAAACGATAACCTGTTAAAGAGGCAACGACTGTCGATCTAAACAATAACAACTTTAAACAATACTATTATATTTTCATTAGTTTTGTGAGTAAACTGCAGCAAACATACACTAAAAAAATTTACACTAAATATTCATCATTCATCCTTACGTACAGTGAGATCCAGCCAAAAGAAAAAATAAAAAAATGAGACACAATTTTATATAATGAGGAGGCCCATGAAAATAGAATGTAGTAAATATTTTTGATGTATGTATATTATCGTCGCAAAGATTTTGTCTAATGCCTATGGGTACTCTCAATAAACGTGTCTAAATCGAACTTTTTTTCTTCTCCACCTCCAATTCTTACATTTTAACAACACGACGTCTGATACACGTAGGAACTATTGTATTACAAAAACCGTACCTTTACCCCTGTTACACTTTGGTGATATATATAATTATTACAATAATTATAACATAGACATAATTCGTATAATATTCATAACATTTCGTACCATATGAATATATAACTTTTAGGCCTCAAATTCTACTAATTACTATACTACTTGTAGTAGTTGTTGATACAAGTTCAACATACTGACTTAACGCAGTAAACATATAACACAACAATTTACACAAATAATTATTTTAAATACCACCTACAATACATTACATAATCGCAAAATTAATAAATAAAGCGAAATCATTTGTGCATTATTTTATTCGCTAGTCATACATACATCTCAATTACATTAATCAACAACTTAATTCTCTAGATGCCTATACGAATATGTTTATGTACACAATTATATAAGTAGACGGGAGTAACTAACGCCCTAGGATACAATTTACATAAATATTATATTCGGAATGTCGACATTCAAGTTGGACGATTTTATTAGTTACAAAATTGTTAATAAATAAACTTTATTGAGCCTAACTTCAACGGTCGTGCTTTGTAAGCTGTAGAGGCAAGTCACTTGAGGTCAACGGTCGCTGTCGACATGGGCTAGGAGATCTCGACCTGCTCTTGTTTTTCTGTTTATTGCATTCGTCTTCGCTCTCGTCATGAACGTTTATCTCCTCGTCTGAATCGGAATGGGACTCATATCCTCTTGCGAGCTGTATTGATTGCGCTGCTAAAAGTGCCGCAGCTGCTGAATGTGGTACGAGTGCTTTGAATGCACTATTCTCCAACGCAGGATGAGATTTAAATGCACTTCCTTCGAAGGGTGTCTGGGATAGGGCCTTCAGTGCATTACTGTCAAGTTGCGCTTGATGAGAGAGAGCTTTCAAAGCGTTTGTGTCTTGATGTGACAGGGATTTGAAAGCGCTATTTTCGCCACCCATTTGAGGCGTGTGGTAGGGACCTTGGCTGGGGGATAAAGAACGCGAACGGGATCGGGACGGAGAATGGGGGAAACGGTGCGAGGGTGAGCCGCCACCGCGTTTGAGAAGGTTCATGCGTTGGTGGCGTCTCCACTTGGCTCGTCTGTTGGAAAACCAAACCTGTCAGTAACGGTAAACAAGAGTGATTAGTATAATGTTCTCGCAACGTTAACAAATTCATTTGATGTAAATCGAAATTAAACAATATCTCACATTTGATTATGACATACTTGTGTATTTTATTTGTCAAGTTATTATTTAAATATGAATCACGTATAATTTATTACATGCATATTTTACAATATTTAATATATTTACCTGAACACGGGCTTCTGATAATGATGTTTTAGAAGCCAGTCTTTCTCGTGTTGAGACGCAAGGATAATGTGATTTTTCAAATTCTTTCTCCAATTCTTCCAATTGATCTGGACTGAATGTAGTACGATTCCTTCTAAATTTTGGTTGCTCACCATCAAGAGACCCAGAATCATCGCCGTCTACATCTAAAACATAAACTGTAGATTAGATAAATAAAATGAGATTTTTTCTTCCCTTTGTTTTTTCAGCGCACTGTTTTTGACGGATCACGCTTGATTTTTCTGTGTGAAAGGCAAATATACATAAAATTAAAGTTATGTATATTTGCCTTTTGATTATGAAAAGACTAACAAACGAAAATGCTTACAAATCATTGAATTTTACTATCAAAATCAGTACTCTACGGAAGACTGAAGACTTGTCTTAATTTTCTGTTATTGTTTTGCTTGTCGCGGATCATAGCTAAGTAAAACTTTTGACTATCCACATAAAATACAGGAGCTAAATCTGGTTGATATGTGGTGAAATCTGGTTGACATGTTGACCAGCTGAAACGTGGTTTAAACAAGACGGTGCCACATGCCACATAGCACTTCATCTCTCGTTTTTGACCAGTGAATTGGCCGCCTAGATCGTGCGATTAGATGCGGTTGGACTATTTTTTGTGGGGATACGTAAAATATCTTGTTTATGCAGATAAACCAGAATCGATTCAAGCACTAGAAAACAACAAACAGCAGACGTGTTATCGGTGAGATATCAGCCAATATGCTTGCTAAAGTAACTTAAAATTGGACTTCACGTATGGATCACCTAAAAGTAGTCTTGGCCAACATTTATATGAAATAATCCTTAAAAAATAAATGGCAAGGATTGATTTTTAACCCCAATAAAAAATTTATATTTACAATTTTCCTGTTTTTTTTTTAAAAAATTTAAATCCAAATGCTTAAAAACTAATATAAAAAGCATACATTTAAAACATATTTATTCTAATATCACAGATCAAATTTAATTTTCCTCGTTGCGGATTGTAATATGCCTATCTTAAATTCAGAATATTATTTGTTAAAATTAGTAATAATCTTTATATTTAGGACAAAAATATCAGCAAGTCCATAGTGCATTGACTATTTTTCTATTTTATTTCTACTAATAATAGACTATTTTTGTTCTTAGACTCGAAATAAATACCATACTCGAAATAATAATAATATTGGAATTGAACCCGGGACCTTTGCCTGCGAAAGCGATAACTACGCCACCGACTCAATTAGGTCATCAATGCTATGTGAGGGCAATGATATTTGGTCAACATACATATAGTCGTAGACATTAACGACCTCCACGTAATAAAATTTGCAAACACGGTCATCGACATATTCTAATAGATATAAAACGACTCTAGAACACATGAAGATTAATTCACTAAATTGAAAAATAAGAAATATATTGTTTAGTTACCTACTAAACCGCGACCAGATGACAAGAAACCCTGTTGTACATCAGGATGCGGCACCCCTACACCTGGTGCAGGAACTCCTGGAGGAAGTGGCAGTCCACCGGCAGGCCAAACACCGCCACCTCCCCCCCAGGGGAATCCTCCGTATGGTGTAGGTGCTGCGTATAAGCCATACCCTGCTGCTCTTGCAAATTCCGCAGCTGCCCGTTCCGCGGCTCTGTTTCTTAGTATCCTGTTGATCGAAGACACGCTAGGAGCTGTCGCATTCGTGCAAACTCCTGGGAAAGATCATTAATAATAAAGTTTTAAGCTAGCTATACATACAGCTACATAGCTAATAAATTGAAATTTTTTTTACGGTTTAAAAATGCATCTTCGAATAATATTGTTGAATTAGATCCCTATATTGTATTATTGCATCCATTACGCATTCAGTTTTTGCCAGCTGTCTTACGCAGAATCTCGTTCCAGAAAGATGGAGCGAGATTCTAGGGAAATCTCCTACTAAGTTTGTCAAACGCAATCTATATTCATTCCTGTACAGGTTTATTTCAAGTGTTGTTCATTATCCGAAGAACGAGATCAGCCCACTGCCACTTTAGTCTACTCATTTGAAGAGTATTTATCAGTAAATTTAGTTCTCCAACAGATTTTTTTATTTTGAATCATTTCCATCACAGAAACTCGAGGTGATAGTTCTAATTTTCTACGCGACTTCCAGTTTTTAAAACTGACTTGCACATCAATACAGCAGTAACAATCCTCTGCTGGATCTTGGCTTGGCACATAAATGAATTAAATCGAAATATTTGAAAAAATACAATCACATAAAATATATACTATATTAGAATAATTTGGTAATTAAAGTGATCATTATCACTAAGAAAAATTATTGCCTAATAATTTAAATTGCAATAAATTCAAAGGATTTTTGAGTTATAAATATTTTTAATTTAAAATCAATTTAAGTTGTATACCTGGTTTTAGATAAGATAATTATGATAAAAAGTATTTTAAGATTTCTGAAATAGTAAATGGAGGAGCTGAAATATTAATAACATCACCAGTTTCATCATGCTACAGATTAAAATGATGACGACAAAAAGAACATAACATGGTGTAATTAGTAAAATTATTCTGTAGTTGCAGTATTTGTGTCTATTTCCAATATAATACAAGACCTAAGGCTATTTATGGCGAGGTCTACACAATCGGCACGCAGTATACATAATTATAGCGGTCAGTGATATTTCTTAAGCAACATACAGATAATTGTAATGTCAATGAGTGAGTAGGAGTAACTTGAAATGGATGCGTCATTTCACATGCGTCAAAATCACTGGTCATAATATAATAATAACATTTACGTGTCTAAATAGACAATATATATATATATATATATATATATATATATATATATATATATATATATATATATATATATATATATATATATATATATATATATATATATATATATATATATATATATATATATATATATATATATATAATATAAAATAAAATAAGTTTTCGCCTGACGCCTTGTAGATAATATCTATGTATTACGGTTGTCGTAACCTAGTAAAAGAAGATAACTAATAAAAGATCAGAATGTATCCGTTATTAGTTAGTATCGTTTATATAATGTTTTATAATATTATGTATGTAATATGTATCCATCTCATTTATAGTTTTAAATATTTGAAACTGTTTTACCGCTTTTAGTAATAGAATATATACAAGCTAAAATGTTTTAACTTATGTACCTACATGGAAACATCTTATATCTATTTACTATATAGCTTGTGCTAAATCAATTAACAAAATGTTAAAAATTAAGAGGCAAATTAGGTAGAGGTAGACAATTTGTGAGGTATGAGAAATGGAAATTAAATACTACATTAAGGCATATGACAATGAAAGAATAACGTAAATGGGCGGAGTTATTTTATCAAACAACTTATATCTTAATTTTGTCCAATATTGTAACAAACTGAACAGCATAGTCGTGAAATATTCAGCTTCGGAGCTAAGGGATTATTTAATTATTATTATTATCGTTTAAAGATAAATATTTGTAGAATTAACAGGAATTAAGTCTTAGTCTAGGTATTTGTCATTGTTTGTTGTGCTTTTATATAGTAGCCACGTAACTGTTATTTAGTTAAGCCTAGATTTATTAATATTTCTATATTTATAGTTAGGACATATTGAACTAACGCTGTCGCTAGTGTGATATCAGCCTAATGCGTGCAATGGCTCGCGTGTCAGCGGAGCCTTGCGAGAACCATCCCATGTAATTTTCAGGAAACACTGCGAGTAAGTGGCATAATTTAATCATAGCCTGTCCAGCTGTAATTGTAGTACAATTCGTTGTTTAGCTACTGATCAGCGACATTGCTCGTCCATTGCGGTATTTAGAATAACTCTATACGTTATATTGTTCAGTAGTAAACACCTGCCTACATATTATTTATTATTAGGAAAGTTTTTCGATTGTTACTTGGCCTGGTTTACATGCTGGTTGCCAACCGTAGTCTGATAGCTTTATTACTACAAAGATCACTTTGATAGTATGGTGGTTGCGATAACCATCGTAGACTAAACGAAATTAGTTGAAAAATCAACGGTGGAAAATAGCAAGATAACTTTGATGGTGCGACTGGCTTCTCATCGTGTAGCCCAGCAGTCAGTGTACTTTTAAATGTACAAATCATGTTAAAACACAATCAAAATCTTTTTTTCCAAAATTAGCTTCGACAAACAAAACGGAGACTGTGATCTTCTCTTTTTTTTTATTATTAAGATTGTAAAATGTGCTAAATTTAAAATATTCCAATTATTTTTAAAATGGTACAGCTACTTTGTAGTACAAATGGGCTGGCTAGATCGACGAAGTAATACATCCTCCCAAAATATTAACGTAATGTGATAACATGTTTCTATGTTAGCGCATTTCGTTCGGTGCAGGGAGCTTTCCTTTCTTTTGCCTTAACTTTTCACCACTCACTATTGAGATCTTACCGTATGGTAAGTTATGTATTTGCAATGTCCTTAATGTCGTAGATGTCCAAATGAGGCAGTAAATACTTATCATCAAAAAATAATACCGATTTTTAAAAACTGTACCTACATCATCGACCAAAGTCGTGACCATTAAGCAATTACAGCGGTACGGTTTTGTTTTTATTCAACTGTTTACAGTGCTTATAATTACTTAATATTATATAATATGTCTAAGCTCAATTCAATTTAACATTTGATTGATTTTATGTGATTCAACTAAGTTTTAGCTCGGGTATTTATACCTCTGACTTTTTATTTATTTACATTTTATAGAACAAATTTAACAAGCATTCGGCGGACAAGAAAAAGACAAGAGGGAATTTGTTCCTTAAACCAAGTTTTTTCTTCATCGTACTCTACTAATTCAGAATAGTGTTTCTTGATGGACTGTCCTTCACATTCTTTCAGATGTGAAAAACCTTTCCCTAACATAAAATAGTAAAGTAGATCTGAAAAGTTCAACGATGATTATTACGAGTGTACAATTTTAGATCTTTTGTACAATATATGTTATGTTATGATGCTTACCTATAACCAAATTCAATTTTATAAGTTACTCAAATTTAATAATTTTGATTTTTCGTTGAATGAACAGAAATTGAATAAATTCTAAAGATTTCACCACGAAAGTATTCGTAGAAACATGTTGAAAAATCTGACAATTGTTTTTCTTTGCCTACTGTCAGATACTAAAAAGGGGATGGGGAAAAATCAGTAATTTATTAAGTAATTTAACCTGTAATAGTAGCCAGGTGAAAAAAGGTAATGAAGTATAAGCAAAGATAACAGAAATAATCTCTAAGTAATTCCTGTATAAGCACACATGGTTATTATAAGTCATTCAGAAACAACTTACAAAGGAAGTAAAGATCTAAATATTCCTTTTAGCACAGCAATAAATAATATACGAACATTAAATTGACATAATCATTGTCACTACAAAGTTCAAAGTTAATTATGCAACATTCGAAGCAATTTGCACGTATTTACTTAAAGTACATCCAGTCAATTTGCTCATTATTATTTGAACTAGTCATTTCTATATCTAACAATTACATTCAGGAACAACAATTCAAGCTAATAGTTTAATGAATGTTCTACACAATATCTTCAAAGACATTACAAAAGAAATAAATATTTTAATTAATGCAAGCAAATTATGGTGACTTAAGTGTTTATAAATATACTTGACTATTTTATATGGTTATTTTATATTATTTTATATTAATATAAACACTTGAAATGTATACTGTTTCGGTATCACAATTATGAACATGTAAATAAAAAAGCGTTGGAATTATTCTTCTTAGCTAAATTCAATACGGTCACTGTTCGTAATGAAGACCCATTGTCTGACCGCGAGCCCATCTACGCACACAAACGCATAGAACAAATAAAACAAGAAAGGAACTATTATAATTTACTCAAAACACAAAGCCTTATATAGTCCAATAGTTATGATCAGTTGCGCGGCCATCACTTATTGTTGGTTCGTCAAAATCACAAAAAGGTAGCTTCCACACATAATTTGTTTGCTTCTAAATCAGCGCTTTATTATAATGCATGTCTTCTATACACTAAACATAGTCGAATATTCAAAATATTAAATGTACGTCAATCGCTGACCTGTCATCACTTAACATCCGATCCACAATGATATCTGGAACAGCTTTTGAAAAAACGGAACCGTTGAAAATTCACTAACATTTGATCTTAAAGCAGGTACGCGCTGCTAGTAATTTAATTTCTTGTTTGTTACATTAAACAAAAAACGTGAATGGCCTTTAATAGTACAGTTAAATTAAATTTTGCTTTGATAACAACTATCTGTTTAACAACTTTTTATTGCCCTTGCTTTTATATGTGTTTTATAATTATGAAAGGTGAAATTATTTGTCAATAAAACAAACACATATAGAGTTTAGTTATTGTGAAATAAATTTTTATACGTTTTTCTGTATTGATATTCGCAATGGTAATATTAACACCTAATCGCGTCTGCGTTAACACTAATCTGAAAACATGTCTATAGTTTTCGTTCATATTGTGAAAAAAATGGTACCTTTAGTACTGTAATGTGCCCGCCGTACTACTTACGGCGACACCCGGGATCTTTAGGGGGGTTTTTCTTCGAATAAAATTCTTCAAAAGGATATTAATTTATTCTTGCATTTCATTGTACATTTACATATTAATTATACTTTAATCACACTATCAATTTATATTCTATATATCAATATATTATATAAATATAAAATTTGAATATTACAAATGTAAAAAAGTAATATAATATAAAAGGTTTTAACGCATTAGTGATACATTTTTGAATATATCACTACAGTACCTCATTAATAGGTCCATAATAAAATAAAAATTTGTGTCGTCAAATTTCAAATGTGCAAGCGCAGTGTGCTTGTTTTACTGTTTGCTTTGAGAGAGATCATTATCCTTCAACAAGTTGCAGGTGGGAATACGATATCTATAATTGTTCTTTTAATGATTTGGGATCGAACACGGGCTCCTAAATGCCTAGTCACGGTCATGCAATTTGTCTAAAGTCGTTTAATCATGATTAGTCACAATAGGACCGCTTCTATTAAAAGGTTTAGATATTTTAAATAAAAACAGCTCGTTACGTTCGATCGCTACAATAACATGATACGTTCTCTTCATGAGATTTAAAGACAATATATAGGATTTTTTATCATGTACAAAGGCGTAAGTTCAGAATTTTACAATCTTTAATTGTCGATTTAAATTGAGTCCGCTTTTTGTCGTTCACATTAGATATGTTCCCATGAAATCCTAATAAAAAGCGTATGGTTTGAAAATCTTAATGTTCGTCTGGGGAAGTGATGTTAAGTTGGTACCTGCCTAAAAGCGTGGCATGTTCAAAGATAAGACAGTCCGGCGCCGTCTGCTATGAAGTGTTCAATCGGGTTAATTTATCGATAATTGACGAAAAACCTTTTTGTTTGTATTGCCGGGAAGTAACAGTAATTGTCACGCCTTTGAAGATTTACGTCCGCTTCTAAATTGAGACATTAACAATCGGATCTCGTGCCTAATGGTTCGGAATGAATTTATTTATTTCACTCCGTCCAGCTACTTCGATAAACTTGATTAGGCTCACAATAATGGAAATGGATATTAAACTTAAACGTAAAAACTCGATCTAATATTAATTGCTACTAACATCTGATTAAATTAATAATAAA
This sequence comes from Baronia brevicornis, assembly GCA_031353405.1. Taxonomy (NCBI): domain Eukaryota; kingdom Metazoa; phylum Arthropoda; class Insecta; order Lepidoptera; family Papilionidae; genus Baronia; species Baronia brevicornis. The sequence goes on along the minus strand of JASFAT010000661.1, from coordinate 168,455 downwards.
AGTTTACCAAAAAGATCAAATTGAGTATCTAAAATAATTAATGAAAAAGTATCATGAATAAAAATTAAATTCAAGGAAAAACATTCAATTATTTCAAATTCGGAACTGCACTGAGACGAACGTTCCAGTAACCACGTCTCCGTTCAACGAGTGGAACCAGTTAACGAGTGAGTGGCGTCACGTCATCTAAATGAATTATTGTTGGCTTTATGGGGAACATAAAACGATGAGATCGGAGGCAATCAACCGGCACCCGCAGCGTGGACCAAGTAAAAAGGTGTCCACGCCAGTAGGGGGCCACGCGTAGCAACCGTTGCGCTAAACGCCTACACCGCGCAAACGCTTTACTTCCATTTGCAATTAGCAAGGAATATGTAAAAATAATAAATGAGCAAGGCAGCAACCCTACTAATATTATAAATGCGAAAGTTTGTGAATATGTATGTTTGTTACACTTTCACGAAAAAACTACTGGACGGATTTGGATGAAACTTTACAGTAATATATAGGTTATACATCGGAATCACATATAGGCTACAATTTGTAATGATTTTATGTACATTTTTTGGTCGTAATATAACGATACATGTCAATTAAGTCGGAAAAAAATCTGGCCTCTGAGAGCTATCTTGGCGTACGCTGCCTAATCTATTGGAGTTACACAAAGATGATGTACCGTAGGATTGGTTGTCTTGAATAGTTCTAAATAAAAGTCCGTGACATCATATATCTACCTTTTATGTGGAAGCCACTATTACCAAAATTGTGAACCATAAATTAAGTAAATATATATTTAAAATATATATTAAAAATATATATTTAAAATATATATATATATATATTTAAAATGGTCTGTCACGAAACTTAATGTGGCAGACTAAATTCCACGCGAGCGAAGCCGCGGGCAAAGGCCACCAATATGTTTAATACAACACCAATTACAAAATTGCAATGAAAAAAAAATATTAGATACATATTTTTTGATATTTATTTTTGAAAAAAATATTAGATACATTGGCCTAGTCAAAGGTATAAAACTTTCGGAGTCGATAGTACCAAAGTGATCGATGAAGCCAATTAGGTCGTCATTTTAAATATGTTTCAACAAATGATAAAGTAGCTCACGGAGCAACCTAATGTTTATGGGTCCAAAAAACATTAAATGCCGACAAGTTAGATCCGAAATCATGACCGTGACCCTCGGAACGACAAGCAACATTGTGGGTGTGATACACTGCTGGGAACCAATTTAATGCTGTAACAAATCAATAAATGTATCAGTTTATTGGAAGCTGTGTGAAGATCGATTTGATTTATTTCAGCCGAACAATATAAGCGAACGTGAACCTTGTTAGTAAACGTCAAAAAGCTATTTAGTTTTATTTCTAACGATTTAGGGGCCGCTTTTAGTTTCTCATTGATCGATAAAGAAGTAAATAAAACATCAGAAATTCCATTAAGATGCATCCTATTTTTATAGCAATATAATATTAAAGCAAAAACCCATGAAAAACATTAAAAATACTTAACACACACACACACACACACAAACAAACAACATCGCCCCTAATAAAAGTACACGTCATCAGTTTTGCTAATTAATCGGCGCCACCAAATTATTTGGGCTGCAGCGGCCAACCCATACTCATATATTTTAAGGCTTAAGAATGCAATTAATCAAAATGTGGTCAGTAGCTAGAGCCGCCCGTAACGCCTCGTAAACCGATATCGATTTAGTCGATAAGTTGCGCAAGTTATTGTACGAAACTGCCAAGTCATCATTAACAAAGGCGGTAGTGGGCACCTTATTAAAATTTAGACGGTTTCGATGAGCCGTTCTGTTTTGATAACTGCGCTCCCGAAAGGCTATCGACAATTAACGCGTGAGTACCTACCGCTGAACAAAGAGTCGATTTAATAACAGATTTAGTAAGGGGAGTTATTATAATATAGAGTACTAGTTGTATCAGTATGGTTACATATTTATAGTTCTTACATACATACATACATACATACATACATATAGATCTCTATGCTACGATCTCGGCATACTTCTCTTGCTTCATCCACACTCATTATTCTCCTCGTGTAAGCCCGCCGGTTAAGGTTACTATTGACCTGACGTTGCATATTTATCGTTCTTATTTATTGAAATCACATCTTTAATAAGTCTCATTATTGTAAATATAAAGACAATCTCGCTAAATGTACATGTAAATCGTTTAACAAAGAGTAATTTATTTTTAAAAACGAAGATTTCTATTTGCACTTTGCCCCTACTATTTCTAAAAAGTTAGTGTCTAGTGAAATCTAAGGTTTGTTTTATGCCACTCACCAAATAGCTATCCGAGTATTCCGTGTCGAATTCCTTGTATTTTCATTATTTCATTGAAGTTATTACTTTTTTATAAAATATAACCATATTGTTTAATATAAAAGTCCACCCCATTTCTTTTCATGGATACTGTCCATGGAGATTATGAAAGCATATATCAATTGACGAACAGTAGCGTCGACTTGAATAATAATAATAATATTCGAAATGTGTACTCCAATCTGTTTGCTTATTGAGTTTATATGATTAACAAATTGCGTAGGTACTGCCGCAATTTGTTAACCATGTATAATTTTTGTTGACATCAATTATGTACGGAATCCCAAGAACTACTATCAATAAAACTGTGCCACTATAAAATGTACCACACTACAGTTATGAAATTTAATCAATTTGGCAAGTTTCATAAGCGAACCGAGAATCAGGCACGAGTCACTACAAAAACTCACAGCATTGTGCGAACAATCATTTTGTTCCAAATTTGATTAAAATTCTATTACCTATGATGAACAAGCCACAGAGATAACAATGTATTGCAGAAACTGTCAGTCATAATAAATATCTGTTTATATGCTTTTCTGTTTTTTATTATTTAAATTTATATTTTATAGGTGTAATTGCTTGTTTCTTGTTTCGTGTTTTTCTGCTTCTTTATTTATTCCTCGATCCTTTCTATCTATCTTTCTTCCTTTCCTTCGATCTAAAATATGTTAAAACAATACAACATAATTACAAACATCTGAACACGTAATAATTATATATGATTATGATTGTTGTTGACCAATAAAAATTAGTTATTGAATTTTAACAATAAAAATGGCACCTCTAGTGACTTCATATTTCATTAGAATTATTAGCCGTGAGGGCTTCCTCGTGAGCAGGTGGTCTGCTCCGGTCAACACGCTTTGATATACCGAAACCATTGTCCGATCTAATAGAATCAATCATAACTGCGGCTCGACGACGGTTAAGAATTTGTACGCTGAATCGAACAAAGCCTGTACAATGTTGCTTTGAAACGCAGTTAACTGTACTTCGAAAATACGAATGTAAACGTGACAGAATTGTATTTATTATTCATCCAACTGCATTTACGACAAATATGTGAGCATTTACACAAAACGGCTGACACGACATCGCGTGCAATTTTCACATACAACGGAGGCATGAGCGCACCCTGCGATCAGCCAATTATTTTAAACACATTTCAACAAATGACGATAATTTCGGTCAACCACTGAGATATGAAAAAATAAAATAAAAAGCCAGTTACTGAACAATAATTTCTTCGTCTCTCTGCTCATAAGAAAAGCAGTTCATGATTTCCAGCTTTAAGTTAATTATCTGTATTTTGTGTTGTCTTTCTCACTTTTTTTTTACACATTAAGATAAGCAATTGTAGTTGGAATGAAATATGTGGCATATTTCATGATTATGTTTACAAAATCAGTTAAAAATAAGCATCTTTAACTGATTTTCCACCAGACGATTAAATAAGTTTCAATTTCAAAATTTTACTTCTACCCCTATTCTACCTACGTTATTCTTGAGAATTAAGTTTGATATACTGATAAATATCTGATAGAGTTTCTTAAACGAATACTTAAGAATATTTTCGAATAGAACTTGAATAATTATCTAATAGTATGATAAGATACAATGTCGATGATAGATACCTGGTTGAATGCCACCTCGAATATTCTTCATGGCAAGTGGATGAAATTTTTCTATTTTTAAAGATGATATATATGGCAGATTAATATATGTAACCCCTTAATACATTCACATAATATTGCCCTTTCTTTTCAAAGTATCTTCCTTTCTTTTAAAGAATATTATTTAATATAGTATTGGGATTTCATGTTAATAATTTGTATAAAAGCTATTTGTTTTGTTTAATCGAGATCGCATTCAAGTTTTGCATTCTTATCATATTGCATGGTTGATAATTAATACACGTGCTTCATTAAAGATATCCGTTTGATCTGATTAAATACTTATCTATCAATATAATACGATTAGGTCACCAACAATGCCGTATCGTCAACGCTTGTACAACACCGTTTTACATAGAACTTAATTGAACTTGCTTCCGGCCATAGTGCACACAATGGTTGAAATTAACGACAATTTCTACGGTACGTTTATTGTTCAAACAAAATTAGCTTGTTAATTTATCACAAGAACGTTTTACTTTTCTTAATTATTTTATATTGTTTATTGATATATTGTTTTCATTTATTTTGTTTCTATTATTCCAAAACTTTTTCACCTTTATAAGTAAGAACTGCTTATATAAATTTTTTCTACTTACTTCCTGAAATATAATATTAATCAGAGACAAAAGATTATAGAATACTCATATAATAATTATATATATTTCCATACCTACGTAATAGGTGCCTCCATCATTGCTCTTTGATTTTGGTATTTTGTTGTTGATGCTATATCTTTATTTAAGTTACTTTGTATTTCTTTAATAAGTGCATTTCGTGAAATAAATTTCTTGAAGGAACTATATTACATTTATAATGAGCCATAAAGCCCTCTGTTCTTAGTACTCAATGTGATAAATATTATTCACTAAAATAATTTTCATTTTTAAATAATTTTCTTTGGTCCTGTGTTGGAAAATGAGCGATGGCGTACTCTTTACAACCTCGAGCTATATGAGCTGTACAATGAGCCGAATGTCATCAAAATCATTAAGATTCGGACGCCTTCGTTGGGGTGGGCACGTGGTACGGAAGAACGAAGCTAGGGTACCCAAACGCCTACTTAACGGCAAACCAGGTGGTCGTAGAAGCCGCGGAAGGCCTCAGATGGCTAGATGGAATGGAGGACGACTTAAGGACCATCGGTGTGAAGGGCTGGAAGGAAAAAGCTAAACGAATATCCAACTGAAAAAATTTACTGGACCAAGCTAAGGCCCACCCGCAGCTGTAATGCTTTGATGATGATGAAAATAATTTTCTCTTTCAAATTTTATTACAATATCTTTATATTTTCTTTAAATATATCTACTCTATTTAAATAAAATATAAAGATAAGTCAAAAATAAACAATAATTAAAATCCATACCAAGATTACCCTTGATATTGTGAAATGTATCACAAAGTATCGTTTTAAATTAGTGTTTACGTATTGATGAACTCAAAAGTTATGGCGCCTGCTGTGGATTTTATGACTATGAAGCAGTTAAAGCAGAAAAGATTGTGCTAAACTGAGTTGTTTACCATAATCTTTTCCATCAAGAATGTTATCGTCTCCTAATCCGGTCCCCAGTGATATCGTAAACCAGAAATGATCTTGTAAGCGAAACCTGTTTCACAAGTGATTGCATGCACCCTACCACTCAATGCTAGAGAAAATGCGAACAGGAAACATAGCATTCTGGAAAAACGTACATTTGATTTGTATATACGTAAAGAAAATTCAACCTTATACTAAGCACTTACGATTTGATAAAGAAAATCAACTAAGTAGGCATTAAGACGTTTTTTAAAGATAAACATGTCGGTTATTGTCACGCATGAGCACAAGAGGTGTCATTGGTGCAATTATCGCAATTGGCTCATTGGCCTCCGAGCAAGACGCCCATCATGGTTTTCAATATAAACTGTATGTTTTGGTTACTTGGCGTAGAATGTTAATATGAAATGGCGAATTTTGCATCAAGAATACCCACTTTTATACAAAGTTTACACTAAATAGCAAATACTTATAAAATTATGATTTATCCATATATCACGTCATTTTATGGTATTTCGCTCCAAATTAAGAACATTATAAAATTTAGTGTATTATTATATATAGGAAAGATTAAAATTTTATGAATCTATAACTCAGGTAGTTTGATGATTTTTTAATCAAAAGGAACTTCCTTAATATGATCAAAAACAACTTTTTACGTAATAATTAAAATGATTTAATACAAATTCCCAAAACGCAATCTCTACTCCAGCACTCGTCTGGTCCAGGGATTGTCGGATCTCTGACAAACGTGACCAGCCCATTGTCACTTTAGTTTGTTAATTCGAGAGACTATGTCGGTGACTTTGGTTCTCTGGCGGATTTTTTCATTGCGAATCATATCTACCAGAAAAACTTCGAGAGCTCGAGAAATAACAATCGAATAATACTACTGAATTACTTGAATTTATTTCAGAAAACGAAAAACATGTACAATGACATACATAGGTATAAATAATGTTCTAAAGATTTCGATAGTTGACTGTTTTTCTTTTTTATATATTTAAGTAAATAATAAAAAGAGAAATTATTTAAAGTAAATAATCGAACCTAAATAGTAAACTATTTTTAAACATGAGTTCATTAATTATATTATAACATAAGCAAATTAGGATATTTTTTCGACTGTCCGAAGAATTTTTGTGAGTTCTTTTTGTTTCAGCATTTAGAAAGAGTAATTTTATAAGACATTCAAGGACAGACTTCATAATATTTATTTTTTAAGGCCGTATATGTAACTGATAATAAGCATTTCATTTTCAACAAGCAAATTCATAATAAGCAAATAAAATAGAAATAGAAAATGTTTATTTGTGCTAGTTTTTTTACAGAAATTTAATGCTAAAATTAAAACCTAAATAGATATTAAGTGTAACATTTATAGGGAGAGAGAGAGAGAAAACAAATAACAAAAAAATTAGTAGATACCTAAAATGTGTTACAAAATGGTTTTTGCTCAGTATAAAATAACAGGCGATCTGTTGGAACACATGGCGCTGGTTTTCAGCAAGAACCGATGTTGCCAGATTGTGTACCACATATGCATACATATATACTGATATAAACACATACACATATACAAACACATACATCCACATATACATAACTATATCAATCAATTAATTGGAATTTAATATGTCACCTACTTTTCTAATACTTGTTGAAAATTATCATCACTATCGTCGTCATAAATATAGCCTTATTAATTCACTGCTGGACATTGGCTTCTTACAATCTTTTGGGATATTGCCGCAAACCTCATGTTTGCTGACCGATTAGGGATCGTAGAATAAAGTTATTATTCAGGTAACCGGTGCCGTCTGTCTACTGATATTTCCTTCCGTATTAAATTGTATGTCATCCACGAGAAGAAATTTTCTGATCAAATTATATAACAAATTGTTTATAAATATTTAATATTCCATAATTTATGTTAAAATATGCGCATACTATAATTTTATGTGAATATCAAACCAGTATCTTTATATAAAAAATAAAAAAACAAAACATAGTGTAAAGGTCTTCTGTTTGCTCATAGTAGCCTTAAAACCAATACAGCGTCTCATATTACAAGATATCCGCTGTCGGTAAGCCGGCGGCCATTTACTAAACTATTAGTTATTCGGGATTGCACTTCGATGGCTTTACCTACTGACCTCCCCGAAAATATTTGACACTAAATATATAAAGTTCATTACACAAACAGTCAAATCCCGTAATTGGATATTTTCCACTTAGTTGGCACACGTTGGCCGCGTCAACTTTTTTAAGACATTAGACGACCAATTATCTGTGGCAGGGCTGTCTCTTACAGAGTCAACGCTCGCAGGTTCGATCCCCGCATCGGAATAAATATACATGACCTACGGATATTTATTTCAAATATGGGTGATCGGAATACATCAATCCTCATTGGTCGAGTGTAGTGTATTAATGTCTGTTCCTCAATAAATAAGGAGGACCGTGTCCAGTAGTGGGAGATATGGGTGTGGAAAAAAAATAATGGCATTTGTTCTATAAAACAAATTAATCAACAATACAGTCGTAACAGACCACTATTAGTTATTGGCCACCCTCAGATATTGGGAGTCTTGCTGTAATCCCAGTTTTTTTTTTATATTGGGGATGGCAGAATGCTTTTTGTTACTCTGTTATACACTGCTTCCATTTCTTGATATTTGCTATATTTCTTGATATATTAACCACCAATCTGTCATCAAGGTCTTAATACTATTAAACTTATTAGCAATACATTGAAGTGGTAGAAGATACTATTTACTAACTATTCGCTTTTTTATAGAAGCGATAGGCAAACGAGAAAGTTAGCCATGTGTGTGGACAACAAGTGGATACTATATATGCGCTGCGATAATGATGCCGTAATAATCTGAACAATGGTTGGGTAAGAAGGCGGTAATGGGAGGGGAAGGGTTGAGTTATGGAAGACGATGAAGAAGATAAAGGAAAGACAATTCATGGCCGTACGAAACACGGTAACGCAGTGAAATGCTAAAACTTGACGCTGATACTTTTATCAGCGTCAAGTTTTAGCATTTCTATCACATCACATCAGATCACATCCTAACAAAGGTGAGAGAGTAAAGATCTAGCTCGACAAGCTAAACTTTTACATTCGTATGGAAACTGAAAACGGTAAGTTTTATATCCCTACGTCTATATAGAACAATGTTGGAGATTATACTCTATTAAAATGATATAGATTTCAAGATACTTATGCTACTTTAAACTTATTTACGTTACTTTGTAAAATATCATAAGGTGCCTACAGTATCGTAAAATATCCACAACAATACTAAGTGTTTATGTGATTTTTAATAGCGTTTTAAGGCATGAAATGTATTGCCTCCTAGACTAGCTTGTATCACATATGCGATTTTAATTTGATTCATTTCATAAATGTATCTCTACAGTTATCGTCTATTTATATAAAGACCTTAGAGTATGTTGTTTGTTAATCCTCATAAACAGCCTACTCTATGAATTTTCATAAACGAAGACAAAATGGGTTTCTCCCAAACATGTTCTTTCTTCAAAAAAATGATTAATAATCAGCTACGTAGTCAATATCTGCGCTAAACAATATTAAAAATAAAATTTTGCCGTTTATTTCATTTGCCTCTTTCTTAATTATCATAGTCTTCAGACATATACTAATTAACTTTATCATCGTAATGCTTTTGTTGTATATTTTGTAATTTTTATGTTAACTTGATATTTTACATAGTGTATTTACAAAGTTTAAAATATTTAACCACTAATTTAATATCGTTTACTAGTATTAATGTATTCAAAGATTAATAATATCAAAGTATGTCTACTTTATTTTATTAGCGATGTCGTATACAAAATTTAGTAATATTTGGGTTATATACGTAATGTTATGAAATACCCTTAGCTGAAATGCAATTTTTTTTGTTTAAAAAACAACATAGTAAAAAACATTCATATCCGATTGTTTATAACAGATATTTTTACACCACCAAATAGTATCAAAAAGAGTAATGAAAGTGCTTAAAGTATTTGTAATTTTTATAACAAGCACTGATTTTCAATAAAGTCCCTAAAAATTTTTAAATTTGTTCATATTGATCATGTTAAAAGAAAATATAAAGAGTGTAAATGAAAATAATATAAAGCTTTTTGTACGCGGATATTGCTTAAACACAACATATTATATATCTATCTATATGTCTCAGGCATATTATAATATTATCCTTTATTACTACGTAACAATACGCGCGTTAGTCAGCAGGCATGAGATCAAATGAATGCGCACAGTTACAACTGCCCGTGCAGTCGTGAACGCTTCTGGCGTTCTCAGTGTTATACGCAACACGGGAAATACTTTAACATGAGTATCGAACACAAATACGTCTATTTGTATACAGAATACATACATATAATTTACCTTCAGATATCAGCCTTTCTCGGATTTCCCAAGCGAAGATCGTCGGATTTTCCCTTTTATATTGCTCTATCTTCGACACTACTGCTGGAGTCGCAACTTTAGGTTTACTACCGCCGATTAGACCTGGAGGCCGTAAGGTACCTGAAAATAAGAAATAAAATAGTCAAATGCAACAAATGTATTAAAAAATCAGTACTACCCCATCATTATTGTCTTCGACAGCCTAAATCATTACTCTATTGAATATAGATCTCTCATATGCGAAGACTTATCCACAATCAACACCCTAGATAAGCATATTGGCAAGCGCAAAGCGAGACTGTAATAATAATATAATAAAAAATGCTGTACTTGGGATATTGAAAGGTCTTTGTATTTTTAAATTATTATATAAATAAAATAATAACATAATCACCACATCCCTCAAAATGATACAAATATTCTATTAATTAATTAATCCTCCTGTCATATTATTGTCCATAATCATCTAATATTAATATTAGTATGTGTACATAAGTAAATTCATTTATTATAACAGTTACTAATCTCGTAAATAATTATGTGATTTATGTAGGTGTTCGTTTAAATCCAAAGTAAGTAGCAATTTTATAATAAAAAAATATAATACGATATATTTGATTTGATATAAAATGTGCCACAATGAAATTTTAAACTCAAACTAATCCTCCGAACGTTGAAAAAACTATATTTTTAAGAAGATGCACCAGGATTATAATAATATAATTTAAAAATAACCCTTTTATGACTTGCATAAAACTTGCATCAGTTTGACATCGCTTAGAGAAATGCAATAAACTAATTATGTTTATCAAAAATTCATATCTGCCCATGTAAATGACAAAGGATAATGTTTATATCCTGCTGAAGACGACTACGTCTTTTTTTCTTGCATATCAAAATCAATGTACATCTTATTAAATAGTTTGAACAAAAAAAACTAGAAATAAATATATTTTCCTTTACAAAGTGACACCTGGTGCATTCCACAGCATATAAAATTAATCGTTAAAATCAACTTCCAACCCTAAATAAAAATACCACTAATTGCAACACGTTAGTGTTTGATGCAATTTCATTGAGCGCTAAACGTGAGTAAACGACAACTACTCGTTGCAATAAAATTTTCCAATAATAAAAGTGTCCTTGAAACTCAACCAACACTTATTGTTGTAGTATTAAAGTTCAAATTTCTTTAACATTTTTGTCTTATGTTTGCACCGCCGCATTCAAAGGGAAGGTGGATGGACAGGCCTAAAAAAATTGATAATCAGAACGACAGCGTGGAATAACAATGGAACTGCAAATTAGTATTAATTACAGAAACAATGAAATGGACAAAATGAAGTCGGAGCAGCGAGACGAGAATTTATAATTCATTTTTATTCTACACTAACTCAGGTATAACCACCATTATTTTATACGATTAAGTCGCCGACTGTCAAAGAACAAATTGAATTATATGATATTTTTTAAACTAAAATACCGAGACTTTCATTCAATTTATTTCTTTGACACTTTATCTTCTTTAACACAAAAGTTATCAATCTACAAAAGTGAGTTCATCCACCCTGAAGGATAGTTTCGTGCTTTCTATTTATTAAATACAGATAAAGTAAATTACTACTTTATTTATAACAATCATTATAACCAGACGTATGTATCATGTGAATTTTTATTCAAATTACAGGTAATAAGACGACAAATGCTCTAAATAAGTATATAGTTATAAATTAACTTAAATAAGTATAACATGTATAAATTTTCTGGTATTAATTTCAACCCTTAACCAGCGAGCTTATATAAAGAGTTTTGAGTGTGAATAATACAAAGAAAGTGTGCCGAGATTGTAGCAGATGGAGGTCTGTGATCTCCGCCTACGGGAAGTAGGCGTGATCATATGTATTTCTACGTTTGTATTAATTTCAAAATATCAGATACCTCTTTGTTCATTAATGATGGATTGCAGTCCTTTTTTTTGGTAAAGGGATACACTGCTAGATAAATTCCCTGGTATTTGCTAGACGTCAACAATTGCGTAAAATTATCATTGAATATTTTCATGGTATAAAGTGTGCTTTATAAAATTTAGCTCTAGGTTTTTTCAATTAAACAATTATCAGCTTAATCGTATTAATACTTTCGACGATCTGATTCAAAAAATGATCTAAAAGTTCCCAACTCGGTTAGATAATGGATGACTGCGTGCTTAGAAACAATTATACAAAAACGCATCGGTGGCTGCATTCCGGCAGGCGGCCGAGTGCTGTCTTTTTGCACATCACGGGCAACTGCCGGCCTCCATACAGATCACGCTGAATAATTCAACACATTATTTATATTCTCATTTTTGTCAACGCCGTTCAAGATAAATTCATAAAGGTCTTTATGTCTTGATAAAAGTAAAGCTCAAGTTCATAAATGGTGCTTTGCTTCGGTAAAAAGTCATCGCTTACGTTTATAATGCACCTACTCCAGCGTCAGCCGTATTTGATGGTATTCAATTTTTATTTATACCATCATTAATATTTTCCCCTCATATTTTGCCTTCTCTAGTAATGGTATTCAATAAAGAAAAGTGTTTTAGGGTGTAATTGCTACGATAATAAAACCTTAATACTGTAATTATTTTCGGAGTATAGTAAAATACATTTTCCATATAAAACATTAATCTAACATACAATTTTAATCCAAAAAATCCATTTAACTCAAAGAGATAATATAAACCCCAAGCAGAGCTTACTTTATTTTCCTTTATTTATTATTTCCTACTATTGGCTGTTTCAAAAGCAATACTTGAGTGACGTGATAATGGAAACGCGCAATGAGATTATTATATACACAACGTTTTTGCAATTATTTCAAACGTTACGGCACCTACACTAATATTCCCTTCCTAGTTCAAACGACTTTACCATCGCCTGCGTCTCAACTCTATATTTTGCAAGAGTGATTGAAAACCGATATCGTGGTTTTGTCTACTTTTGAATGCCAATAAGCGAACCGCTCTCTATTTGATTGATAGGTAAATTGCGGGAGGCCGGCACACTGATCATTTTGCGATAATTAAATCGGCTAGAAACGTAATCGCATGACCAGAGCCAATTACCTGTAGTTAGTTGGCTAGGCGCAGTCTAACCGTGCGAGGTACCTCTGAAATTGTCGTTATTTACGTGAAACTCTATTGCTCCTGGCGTATACACTTTGCTATTAAGAGAACGCTCTCACACTGTACTACATTCTACTATTAACAGTATAGTATTTTAATCTATTATGATAGTGAAATTGTAAATATTTCAGACATCTATTTCCTAGCATTCATGTGCAAATATTATTTAAAACTTGTCACACTTTTGTACAATTCTGGCCATTTCATTAAACATCCTAAGAACTACTAAAATAATTAAGAGTTGCAACAAAGACTTACGTTTGGAGTTAATTTGAAGAGTCATTATACTCATAATGGTATTTTCTTTATGTACCTACACTTTATGGGGTAGAAAATTAAACAGGCAAACGTGTTATCTTATAGAAAACAGTCAAAGCTCATCGACATCTACATCACCATAAAAATTTATTATATAAAACAATAATACCATTTTACTCATAAACAAATAATTTAATAAAAAATAATTAATATATTATAAATATTTTATGCATATTAATATACTTTAATTGGCCGCAAATCACCTTTGGCAAAAATGTTTGAAGAAAACAGAAGATTCAACTAATGCACATTTCAATAACACTGATCCCAATCTAAACTCAGTAAATATCACAGCTTTATAAGAAAAACATAAATACCTATATTATATATAATATTTAAAAATAAATGAGTTCCCATTGCCTGCTTAATTACAAATTCGGCAATGTTTTATGATATTATGCAATAATTGAATATATTATAATAGATATAACGGAAATGTACACATTAGATATAAAATGTGTGAATAAAACTTTGATGTTCTTGTAGTTATGGCTAAAGGTGCAACAATTTTAAAATATTTACATATATTTTTTAAATTTGTCCAAATTTTTTCTTGAAACTCAGTTATCAATGTACGAAAATAAAAATATATATTTTTTTAAACTATCAAAATTTGCAAAAGCGTAAGAATCTACATAATTTCCAACTTATAATAACCAAATTAGGAAGCAAATGTTCAAACGAATTTACATCTATTCTATTACTTAATAAATAATTCAAGAGATTTGGATTTGAAACTGGTGTTTGCCACTAAATTTATTGCTTCACATGTCGATCAACTGATAATTTTATAATTAGTAAAGTTTTTAATTACATATATCGTATAATTTGTGACACATAAATGTCATAGCTTTTGCACACTTTTATACGATGAAGTCTGGTTAAAATTCCTCGTGGATGAAAGAATTAGAAAACACGTTATCCAACATCAAACGTAATTGACCATAATTAGTAATTATTTTTTAATTTCAAGAGGAAGTATGATTATATTCTGTGTGCATAAGCACAAAGCATTTATTGTTGTAGGCAAACTCGTAAAAAAAATCAATATCTTCATCGCGTATTAACTTATAACCAAATAAATATATATGAATCTTCGCCGAAAATGTTAAACAAAAATAAAACTAATAATCATATTTATATATTATAAAAAATGAAGTAAATGACTATTAAAATTAGAGACATATCAAAGTTTTAACGCCTCTAATATATAGAATAAATAAAGTTGGCTAGTATCAACGAAATATCCGTCTACAGTTTTATTCCAGACTTGTAAAACAATAATAAACAATTAATCACGTCGACGTAACAGTAGAAGTGAGAGTCCCAAAGAGCACAAAACATGCCCAAAAAGTCAACCAATATAGTATTTCAATACAAAAGTCGTTTATGGGCGCTTAAAGTCATTACACGGTGGTTCCACAAAGAAGGACAAGAACTTTGTAAACGATGCAGAATGGGATCCAATTCGGTTGATTAAATTTGTATTAAAAAGCAACTCTTTATATTACCTGGCGCTAACGGCTCCAGAGAAACGCCGCGTCATCAAACTAATAGATCAAAATCTTCAAAGGCAAAGTGGGCCTGATTTATAGAAGTTAATTCAACGCGGGTGTTAACGATGCTTGATTCATTGATTGATCGACTTTTGAAAAATTATTATCCTGGAGTATATCGCTTCTTCAGAAGCAAAGGACTCGAAACACCTTTGTGCAATTTTTTTTTTGAACTAAGGGTTGTTTTATATATATTTATTATATGTGTTATATGTAGTAAAAGTTAGGTTTTTATAATAAAAATATTTGAATTTTGTCAATCCTTTTACCTTTTTAATTTCCTGTAATAATCCTTTTAGCAAAATTGAAGAACATATACATATAAAAAGATAGGCGTGACATTCACAAAGCGGCTTATACCGTATCATTACCATTTTACGATACTTGACAAATACGACGTGACAATAGTAAAAATATCATCGGAACTTAGTCGAACAACATTACAAATTCTAAATAAACGTACAAGAATTGGAGCATAAAAAGAATAAAGCATCGTTTTTGAAGCAAGAATGTCAACCCTGGTAATTCAATTTTGATTATAGGACCAAAGCCTAATATGGCTTCATTACCCGCTGCGCCGATCCGCGGACAATCTTCTCGAGTAGGTATCATTAGCTACCAACGAAATTTTGGTTCCATTCAAATAAAATGACCGGTTTAATATGAAATTACTCACTCCACGATTTTGGTCGCTTTTACTTATGCACCCTCTATGACAGTAGCGACTTCAAAATCGACATCAAGTTTATAAATACATCCGGAGAAGAATGTTGTATTTTAGTTAGAAGTAATAGATGAAAAATATTCAAAACAATGTTTGATAACTTTAACTGATTAAACCTTACCACTTATTAGAATTTAGAGAGATATAGAGATATATTCTTTATTATTAAAATTGGAAAAGACTTCGCTCGTCTCACCTCCATAACCGTCTGTTTGTGTCAATCTGTACTGTAAAGGATTGGTGAAAAAATTCGCTATAATGAGCAGGCATTTTTAATATTAAACTTTCACACGTTCTCAAACATCTCGAAAGTGTGTCATTGAGAAATGCAAAGCAAATCTTGAGATAAGAGTGGTAAAAAGAGTTAAATAAAATAGAGTAGGTAAAGAAGAGAGAGGATGTGAGCATTCAGCAAGACCTTTGGTTCACTATATATCTGTTGATAATATTTCTATTAATTTGTTTAAATTTAGCTTAACATGTTTCGTGTAATTGTAACGAATGGATTTCGAACACCGATGTGAGCGAATATAAAGAGAGAAAGAGAAGCCTCGCCTTAAACAACTTAACGATTTAAAAAATATTAAATAGAGTAATATGACATTTATGTGGATTCAGTGGTCTAGTTTATATATGTATATGTATATGTATATGTATATGTATATGTATATGTATATGTATATGTATATATATATATATATATATATGTATATGTATATATGTATATATATATATATATATATATATATATATATATATATATATATATACACACACACACACATATAATTAAGTTCTAAAGAGGTTTTAATAGCCAAGCTATGTTACCGGCACTTAATAAAGAATCTGGGTTACTTAAAAAAAAGCTTATTCCAAATTTGAAGCTATTGTTTTTTAAAAAAATGATCCTGAGAATAAAAATTTTCGCAGGTTTGTTGTTAGAGGGTTATCATGCAAATAAAACTATCGTCTTGTTATTTTTATTACAAGAATCTGTTTGTCCTCATCATCCTGCCTTATTGTGACTTAAAAACAAATATCTGTCTGTCTTAACAAATAGCGCCGCTGAAAGACGGGTGTAGCTCAATATTACGTCTTACAGCGGTTACACGTGAGTCGTTCAACCATCCACGGACTCGATATCAAAGAAGACATCCGAAGAGGTTCCGTTCAAAGAAGAAGGATTCTTCAAAGAAGACAAGATTCTGGGAGAAAACGTTGAACACTACCACAAGACGACCACTTTTTAGTGTCTCAGGCGCTGAGGAAGCAAACGCAGTTACATACACCTCAAAAGAAACCTTGAACAGATTTGAGGAGCACAAGTTAGCCTATAGACTGTGAAGGAGAGGTGGCGGATATGGGCGGACTGTGTTGGTTGTAACCCAAGTAACTCCGTGAGCACCGAATTGCTCGATTGAGATTCGCTAGAAATTGCCTATCTTGGACACTAGGTAACGGGAATAGCGCACTCTTATCCGATGAGATTCGAATTTGTCTGCATAGTGAGGACCGACGTCAGCGAGTGTTACCAAGACAAGGGGAATGCTATGATGAAGTGTGTTTTGAAGTAATCATCCCTTATGATGGAGGATATGTTATGTTTTGAGCGCACGTTACTTCTAACTATCGTACACGTACGCACGTTTGGAACCTCCTAAAAAGGCAAGTATAATACAATCTGAACCACCTCCACAAAATATCAGGAAGCTTAACGTTTGATCTCGGATGAGTGAGAACACATTCCACAAGACACCATCAAAAGCCTGGTGGAAACCATGCCAAGATGATTACATGCCATAATTGTTGCAAAACACTCGTTATTAATTGTTATTATTTTATTAATGGAGTCAGGCGTTACTTTGCGGAAATCCATCACTATATGGACAGTCAAAAGTTTTACTTAGCTAAGATCCGCGACAAGCAAAACAATAACAGAAAATTAATAATGTGTGTTTTTCCGTTGGGTTTTGTGGATTTATTTGGAACTTAAACCAAAAACTTACCGAAAATCGGCCATCAACTCTCCACCCACCAACCACTATACACAACACCAAACACACATTATCACTTTTCCATCTTGTAAACTTTGTTTACAAGATGGTTACACATTATTAATTTTCTGTTATTGTTTTGCTTGTCGCGGATCTTAGCTAAGTAAAATTTTTGACTGTCCATATATGTTATTATTTTAATGTCTTTTTTATTACAATACCATTAAAATACTCGTAATAGCCTTAATTTCACTATATCCATAAAAATATCCATTTTCACACATTTCTGTCACAGATTTCTGTTTACATTGACTAAAACATTGATTCTAGGATTTAAGTTTAAAAAAAACTCTACTCATCTAAACTAATGACATACTAAAATTATATATTATCCATAGAAAAGCCAATGACTGTATTAGATAGTATACATACGGTGTCTGCCTATATTATTTTGTTTATCTGTTCTCTTTGTTATGTTTACTAACAAATCACTTGCTCTTTTGCCGTTCTATCCTATAACAAATGTTATCATCATCTTGTCATCTTTCACTATTTAATCTTAAATGTACAAACTGTTTGTACTATAAGTTGCGAAATAACATCATAATGATGAAGCGTACCCATTTCCACGCCGTCAGTTCGTAAGTTGCTTGAGCTAGTTAATGACTTTTAAGTTAAGGCTACATAGCCTTATGCCATAGGTACATACCTATGTTAAGTGGTTAGACATGACAGCCTGCGGCACATCGTTGCCGGGCTTCCGTGGGAACTCGACACGTGACGTTACGAATCCACCGTGGGCAAAAATTGATTGACATTACACATAGATAATAAATACATTTACGTATAAATCGTAGATACACAATTTTATTATTACAATAAAAATCATAAAAAACAAAAAATCTTAATAATTTGTAACAATATAGAACAGTATTCGTATAATAAATATTAAAATAAACTATCCAAAGTTTATTTTACGAATACCAAAAAACATAAATGTCGAGAGAATGAGTTGAGACTCTTCTAATTCTAAACTCTTTTTCTTCAAAATGATTTACTTGAACACTGGGGTCGGCTGACATCAAGTCAGAACTCAAATTTTATTCCAAACAAAACTACTAAAGTATATCTAAGATCGCTTTCACGATTGTCACTTTGGTGATACGAAGGGTCAAGCACGACAAGAATGAAGTTTATGTAATTTTGATATTTTATTGATTTCATTATTTGTAATAACCATCATCATCAGTTAACTACTGGACATAAGCCTCTCCCAAGGCTCATGGCCTAGCCCGCTCTGCGTCTACACACATCCAGCTCTGTTAGCCGCCCTACGCAAATCGTTACTCCATCTAGTCAGAATCTCACACACTACGTTTGCCGAAATGCGGGCTCTACTACAGCGCTTTTCATCTTCAACGGTTATCGATTCTATGACAGGCAAGTCCGACATCCAACTCAGACTGATAAACGGTACAGGAAACTATTTTTTTGAAAAAGTTTAGAAATAGAATTAGAAAAACTTAATTTATGACACTTTTTTTACCATAATTAATTTTTGCTTAAAACCTTAATAATATTATATATACAAAAACAAACAAACAAAACAAAAAGAAAAAGAAAACGCAGCTGAGCAGTGGCGAGGAACAACCAGTGATGACCTAGACGCACTGGTATAGCGCTATTTCGTTTAATATATCGATTTAATAAATATTAAATTGCTTCCTTTTTGCTGAATTCGAATAAAATTTTTCGCGGAACAATAATTTTATGTCTAAATAATTTATAATAAAAAAAAGTTATTTTTGTACAAGAGAAGTTAAAATGATTATACGTCTGTAGCAAATGCATGAGTGGTTTTGAAATAGTCCTTTCACGTTTCTTGAGCAAACACAAAGCCAACATGTGTCCTAATTACATGGAGTTGGCGGGTTTAATACTACAAATTAAATGAATACGATCAAGTGTTTATGACGATATCCCTGCTCACGCTTCGCTTGGAACAACTGTAGTATTAAAGGGCTCAAATTGACCGTGATATCTTTGTTTTCCATCAATGAATGTTTTTTATTTTTTATCAACAGAACTTTAATATATACAATATTATAATATTTAATAATTACGTTGCAGTCTTCTACGAAATGATTTAATTTTAATTAAATATTATACTATATAACTCATGAAATTTGACGATTTAGATGTGTATTTTTTCACTCTAGGTGGCATGATTACCAGGAGTGGGAGGTACCATGATGATGATGATGATGCTTCTAAAAACAATCTAACATATTTTCTCAAAGATCGGTAACGCTTCTGTAATAGCTCTAGAGCTACAGATGTTTATGAGTGGCGTCAATTGTTTTTCATCAGGCTCGGTTGCCTTCTAATTCTGTGAAAATTTTTTTAATACCCACTATAATGAAAATTACATTCTACTCTTTCTAAAGAAAGTTATGATCGTAAAGGAAGACAAATTTATGCCGAACTGTTCCGAGCGAACAGCTGAACATAAATTTGACTTCCTTTATCTTTCGATATACTTTGGATATAAATTTGACTTATGTCGAACTGAGCCGCAAACGATTGCGACCCTTTTACATACACTAATAACAAGAGAAGCAGTAAAACAAACGATTATGAACGCCGGGTATCATTGATGTTCAGATAGATTTGACACCGAACAGCATCGAGGAGCACGCTCGCGGCGGCCGCGCGACCGCAGACCAGTGGCTTATAATTAACACGCTGCAAGTTTTATATACCGATTAGGATCTAAGCTTTCGTCAATAGGGGCTCTCGTTGCCGCTTCGCCGATGGCTTATCGTTGATTAATAGCGATTGAGATTTTTGCCGCAGCCGTATAATTAGAACGGAGTTAAACACAGCGTCCCTTTCGACAAATCACCAACTGGTCATTGAATGCTGGGAATCTGAGAAATCGTTTATTTATAATCTGCTTCTAATAATCGGTTATCTCCAAGGGAATGGCTTTAAAGCCACACCATTCTTTCGGCATTCACAGATTACGTCGTCTTACATATATCATTAACAAATGATTCTTTGACCCTGATTGGAATTTCCGAAGCTCATGTTATCAGATATTTAAATTATTTTATGCAATTAATCTTTTGAATAATAATTAAGCATTTTATATATTTCCTTAATTACCTACACACGATTTTTGTAAATGACCTTAAAAATCTTTTTTGACTAATAGAAACTTCGTTTACTAATATTTATAAAATGTCAGAATAAAAATACTAAAATTATATATACTATATGATTTAGGAAAGTAAACAAAGATGTGTTTTTTTTTATTATAGTACCATAAAAATACTCGTAGCCTTAATTTCACTATACCCATAAAATGTCCATTTTCACACGGATTTCTGTTTATAGTGACCAAAACAACGGTTCTAGGATTTAAGGGTTAAAAAAAATCTAAAAAAGAAATTTCTACTCGTCTAAGCTAATGACATACTCAAAACATTAATATTATCCATAGAAAAGCCAATATACTGTAAGGTGCCCGTTTTTTGAAAAGTAGTTTATATGTTAAGGCGATAAATCGGGCCTGTGTTATAATACAAGAGCATGAATGTTTTACGTGAAACCCGGAAACCTTAAGAGTCATGTTACATCAATTACAATTTTAATTTAACACATAAGTTATACAATTCCCTTACCGAGTAATTTGGTTACAGCACCTTGCTGTGAAAGCACGTGGTGTGCGATGTCGTAGTGCCGTAGGCCGAAGCGTGACAATTCTAACAACCTCTGCTGTGAGAGAAGCGATGATAACGGATGTGAAGCTGCTCCAGGATATAATGGGGTTCCACTTCCACCACCAACCCCTCCACCTCCTCCAGATGATGAAGGTGATATCGGAACTGAAAAGAAAGTTGGCAGATTTAGATAAGTCGTCTAACAATTAATTTCATTTGGATTTCAAAAATTTAATATATAAAATAATGAACTGTATATTGAATATTTAATACATGATGACAATTAAGAGGGCATTTTAAAACAATTAAGATAATCATTATCATCTGTTGAAAAAATTTAAAAAAAAATTAGCTGATTCTAATTTACTACAAAGTATTTTGTTCCATTGAATTTTACTTAAGGTGCGTTAAATGATTTATATATGTAAGCTCGCGAAATTGTTTCAATTATCATTAATACTTTTTTGACAGGAAAAAATATGTATTAATTTAAAAGAAAAGCTACAAATTACAAATACATGGATAAAAAAAGACATGCAAAGTTGCACAGTTCAACACGGAAGAAATTTTAACAGAAAAGCTTAACTTTTCAATAATTTTGAAAAAGACTTCTAGACAGTACATATTGTTATTATAATTTACTCACAATTAATATTTAAGTGACTTTTATAATCATTTGTTACACGTATGATATATAACATCATAAATACACAAATTAGGCACAGACACAAAAAATAAAGCAAAATCGGTTGATAGAAATAAAAATATATATATACATACATATGTGGAACATTACAAGTGGTTACTCATGTATTGTATAAAAAAATATTAATATAAAACCATGACAACTAATTAACAGTATATATATGATATTATTGTGGCGAACTCACTGACTCAGAGGTGAAGTTACCACTTTCGGATTCAACAGTCGCGAGTCTGGTTCTCACATCGGAAGAAATTTATTCGTATGTATGGCCTACAGGTATTTATTTAAAGTATGGGTACTCTGAAAATCAGTCTTGGACAAGCGCAGTGAATTAAAACAGAAATGGGGAACCCTATTCTCAACGTTGTAATAAATATAGGCACAAAATATCAAATTATGTAATATATTATAGTATCTATTCGTTTCCAAAATTAGTAAAAAACTAAATTTGATTGCATCAAAAAATAAAAAAGTATAACAAACTACAGCAATCTGGGGAAACGGTCAAATAAGTATGGAATCGTATTCATTTTTATACCCTACTGCTGTGACGCAACGCAACGCCTCAGGCGTAACATTATGTAATTTTATATTATTGAAGACTGGTCACTCAATGTTCAGTTGTTTCTTGAGTTATCATTACCGTCAAAGGCACATGAGCAAGCTTATAACTATGTGATAACATGGTAAAAAAATTCTACAATATTATAATAACATCGTGGGAAATGACAGTGTGGAATCACAGCTCATGATAACAGACCTTGAAGTAGGAATACGTTCTTTTTAATATTAATATTTTCGCAGCTTTAAAAATATACTGAAAACTTAGGACCAGATCATTGAAGTGTAACGTATCATCGATACTTATATAGTTTAAGAAATCCAAATAAAATAATGAAATCATACAATTTTATTGTAACGGGACTGTACAAATGACTCAAAATTAAAACGTTTCCTTGAACATTTAACGCCTCTTCAATGAATATAGATATTTTTTTCCAAGCAATTTGTCCTTAACGGCATCCAGATACTTTAGACGATCGTAACAATGCATTCTTATGAATACATTGTAACACTTTCAATTATAAATTAAGCTATTAACTTAATATACCATAATTTGTTTATCAGGTTAAGCATCAAAATTAATGCAAGTGGTATAACTTGTTCATAACTTAACACTTTTTATTAGCGAGTCAATACGGCAAAGTTTTCAAATAAGGTAATATTGAGGCTCCCCGCGTCGCATACGCAAATATCAACTTAAACACAGAGACGTAACATATACATTTCGTTGCTCATTATCTATTGATCGAACACTTGGGATTGGACTTCGACGTATAATTTCTGGTGTAATCGCTTTAATAATGGGAGAAAAAAAGTGATATTATCTGCCCACAGTCAATAAATTAACACCGTTTAGAGCAAAAATGTAAATCCTTAGTGTCGCTACTCTTATAAATAAAATGAACTTGAACGAGTCGGAGTTTTAGAGGCGGTTCGTGTCAGTGAGTGCGTGTGTTTTTATTTGGGTGCGTGAGCAGCGAGGCCTTATTAAAATATTTCGAGTGGAAACTGGAAGGACCACTTAGTGGTGCACGGGAGTTTCACGCCTGAGCTGATATAACATTAAGTCGACAAGATAGCTTATTTGTGCTGAGCTGTGGATTAGAGGCAATAAATCACTGATTAGAATGTATTGACTGGCGTTGACTTCGGCGCACGATCTTCTCTCTTATTTATAGACCGTTAGCTTTTAAGCTTTTATGAGTTCATTATTTTATTTTATTATCCTCAACTAGCAACAATTTTGTTTACTTAATTAACATGAGATGTGTATCGCGGCGCATAATTCGACCCACGTAACAAACACATTGCTAATTAAATATGGAAATATTACGGCTAATAATGATCTTCGAAGAGCGCAGAAAATAAAATATAATTCAATTGAATTAACATGTACGATAAGAATTAACCTATATTAGTGTTAATGTCTACTTTTAGATATTATTTAATTTTTTGTGTGTTATTATTAATTAACTTTCTTTTAATTAGATGGTGTTTTCATAAAGTAAATTTAGAAAGAACGTTACATGGGAAGGAAGGTGATCAATTTTTTTATAGTCAATAAGTATCCATTTATTAACAATATAATAATATATATATATATATATATATATATATATATATATATATATATATATATATATATATATATATATATATATATATATATATATATATATATATATATATATATATATATATTTGAGTCGTGTGTGTGGGTGTGTGTGTGGCAAGATCGCTACCATCGCAGACTATGTATATCCGAATGTGAAATTGCCGTGCAGAAAAAGAAACATGTTTTGTTCGTGAGTTCAGCTGCTATTAAGTGTATCATTCGGCGGAAAATTACCAGTTTTAGTGCAAATTTCCATATAAAATCAAAAGTTCACTGGCGTAAAACCCTTTGTTACGGTGCAAAATTCAATGGATGTTTTGCTGAAGTAATTTAAAAATTCATATGTATTTCAAGAGCCAGTTTAATAAAATACATAATCCGTTTGATGCATCATAAATGAAGGTTACGATAATCTGTTAAATTGAGTGTAAAATTTTAAGTTTTCACAGACTTGATACAAAATTTCGCTTATTATTTCGATATTTGGACTTTAACATTTGCTTTTCATTTAACCCACACGCCTTCAAATATTAATTAAAAAATCGTTTCCCGGCATAGAATAAATATGTTTCGTACGAAGGGACTATGCGAGTAAATACTATTATAGTTACAAGCTTATGATTATTCGCTCCTTAACCTGAATAAAGCAATTTTGCCCTCCTATCCCATAAAAAAATAGTAAATATATTGCACCGCTTACTATGTATCTTATTTTTTGTTAACATAATAAAACCTTTTTTTGTCAAACTCGTTGTTATCTTTTTTAGGTTTGATAATTCTATGGATTTAAGTATAAAAAAATATGTTTTTTGAAACAAATATTTTAAAAGTATTTTGTCACTCTTCCTGGCACGTTGTAATGATTATTAAGCAAAACGGTTATTGTGATAAAGGAATAAAATAGAGAGTGCAATGTTTTATTTTTTTTAATATTTTATATGTTTCATATAAGCATTTAATATATTTTATTTATAGTAAAGCAGACAAAAGAGTGTACGGGTCATCTAGTGGCAAGTATTCACCGCAGCCCATAGACGTCGGCAAATCTGGAGTCGTCGCAAATGCGTTGCCGGAATTCGAGAACACACACACGTCTCTTGAGTAGTGTTATATCATACTTAATGGAAACACCGCAAGTAGTAGATCGTTCGCCAGCGACACCATTCATGTCAGAAAACTGCAAAAAATCGCACGGCAGTGGACTGCCAACCATCCAAGTGATGGGTATGCAACCCATTTTATATCTTTGTGTTGGTTCTGAATACTCCTGGGACTTTTTCAGTAACAAATCCAACTTCCAGTAAATATTTTCTTCAATAATAAATTGTTCGTATAAATCAATTATGTTTTGATCTAAAGTTTGGTAAAATACTGCTTAACATGTGAGATATTCAAAACATCTTGAAACAAGTTAACAGTTCTAATTTTCACAATTATATATATATAGGTTGTATAAAGTAAAATAAAATTTACTTTATACAACCTATAGAAGTCCCATTGCGGGGCACGCCTTCTTATTTCTGGAGAAATTGACTTTAGCTCATCACGCTTGTCCAGTTCAAATGGTGGGGTATCTAGACTTACCATTCGTATATGTATTTTGCCATTCGTATATTTATCTTGATGCATGAACTGTACAAACAACAGTTGACTTCAAAAGTGGGAGCAACACTGCTGAGCCTATCATGTAGTTAAATTGAACTTAGAGTAGGTAGTAAAAATTACATTAATTTATTAAATCTCTAATTCGCCTTTTGAAGTATTGTATGTATGTATCGGCCACAGTTTATTGATTAAGAAACGACGATACGAAGTCATTTTACGACGGGTTTTTTTATGCGATGCCTTAAAGAGATTACAATATCGCGCGTATACGGAACGCGCAATAAAATCCCTCGTTACAAGCTTATGATAATTCGCTCCTTAACCTGAATAAAGCAATTTATGAAAACGAAACAATTCGAGTTAAACTTATTAAGTGTTTAATATTGCTGCAAACCCAAACCTACTTATCAATATGCTTAAACTCAATAATTTTATTACCTCACCGTCGCGTCGAATTGATTTCAGTACTCAAATAATGTCCCGATATAAAAATGTGATATATAAACAAATTCTCTTTTAGGTTTTGAAAGTTGTAAAATAACCTGTATAAAGGTAGAAGTTTTATTTATATTTTAAAATGATTTCATCAATGTTTTTAGAAAATATTCTATTACCTTGACCAAATTGCTGAAGTTTTTAAGAAAGGCCATGTCAAGAGTACCCTTAACCAGCGGGCTTGCATGAGGAGAATAATGACTGTGGAGGAAGCAAGGGAAGTATGCCGAGATCGTAGTAGATGGAGATCTGTGGTCTCTGCGTACCCCTACGGGAGACAGGCGTGACGATATGTATGTATGTATGTATGAAAATTAAAGTATGTGGTTCGCGGCTTAGGATACGGCCACCACATTTCATCTCGTATAAGGCGACCTATTGGAGCAAACTCCAATAAACCACCAGTAACGTTATGTAAGTAATACAAGATTCTCCAACAATTCCCAGTCTCCCCGATAAGAGTGGGGATTACCGCAACAGAGGGAGGCCAATGTCTATATTGATTGATTTGAGTACAAAGCGTAACATTAAATGATAAGAGAAGGATAAATCTTAATCTTTGAGGTATCAAATTTAAAGTGCTAAAATTCATAATTCTACGTGTGACATGAGGAAGGACTCAAATATCATGAAATTCATGTCGTAATTTATGGATAGCCCCTAATTATATAAATATAATATTAATTAAAACATTATTCAATAAAATGAAATACAAAATACACTAAAATCAATTTCAACTTACAAATTAAATAAATTATACACGTACTGGAATGCCACATACAAAACTGCGCAAATAAATCCAAATTCTAAATAATTAAGCTTGTGTTCGAACACATTTAATATTCAAAAATCCTATACAATCGCGCTGATTAAATAAAGGGAAATCGTTAATGTTAACTTTATTGTCAAAAAAAAACAATTTATTTTTATGTAGAAAGTTCATTCGATGCTGTAGTTTCGTGATAAGTATCTCAAACTTTTTGATTTCATATTTTTTTGTAAAATGTTACTGCTTTGCAAGTCTTTCTTTATATTCTTTTGATAAAGTAAAATGAATCAAACCGTAGTGAATGACAATATTTTTAAACGAAGATATTCTGTATATAATAAGATTTGGTTTATTCACACAGCAGTACTTTTTATTCAAATACAATTCTATAAATTACTTAGATTACAATCTTTATTTATATCTTGATGGTGTTATATATAGACTTTATGTATGTTTATATATGATATTAAAATATTATTACGTGATACTGCTTGTATACATTTTAAATTTTTGATTTATAGTTATGTAATATTTTAGTTTAATTAGTTTGAATGTTTAATGATGTGTAAGAAATAAAGATTTCCATTTCGCTGACGAATCCGAACAATTCTTAAAAGAATGTTGTACAGAATAATAAAGAATGAATCCTAAAAAGAATGTTGATGACATTTTCGGTCCATTTTTTCCTAAAAGACTTACAGTTAATTTTAAAGTAGGTATGCATTGTTTTAGGGCAATCTTGTTTCATTAAAACGTCCCCAAAGCAATGATTTCTATTGATTTTCTTTACTTTACTTTCTTCTTTACTCTTCTTTACTTCTTTACTTTCTTGACTTTAACTAAATATTCACTGCGCAGAAGAAATAATAATAACGGGCATTATATCAAAATAACTAATTAACAATAACATATTATCTCTTTCGAAAAAGGTAAGGTGCCTTACAATAGATATATATACTCGCGAACTTTAAGTGTCTTTTTACTGAAAAACAAGTGATGGTCAATATTTAAAACTATAATAATTGAGATATACATATTTTGGTTATAATGCACAGTTTTATTCAGCGTATAATTACATAACTTTAAATATGTTTAATGCCACAATATAAAAATTTATAAAAAAATGTTTCAATACATTTCATTGTGTCTAAAAAATTTGGCACATTTTTTTAGGTACGAATGAATCGCCTTTAGTACATTCTCAAAACTTTCAGTTTTCGGCGACATCAGCGGCTCTTTTACAGCGTTTCGTATTGTAAATATTATGAACTAGAGGCTCATTTCTTTCTCCTTCTTTTTCCACTATTAACATCCTAAGCTATACCTTAGCCAAATACCAAAAAGAATAAATAAATGTAAACAAATCATTTTAGGGGCATCACAGTTCACGTACTACAAATCTCGAATTATTGACTATATTACACATTACAAAGTAAATATTCAATTAATATTACAGCGTAATAGGACGCACTAATTACACACAACCGTGATAATATTGTTTTATTACGGAAATTTTATTTCTAATAAAATTTTATTTATTTAAATTTGACACCCCTATATTTAGGTATGAAAAACAATTTCACTATTTTAAACTATGATCATGAAACTAAACTATGATATCAAAATAAATGTTTATTCAGTTTGATTTGTTGATAAAAGATTTATTTTATAAACAGTGTACATATGTATAAACAAATTCTGCAGTTGGTTGCATAAATAATAAATGATTTTATTTTCTTAATAATGTTACGTTTCTATGACTTATATTACATATTTCAACACAAATCACCTAATAAGTATCGAAATTAATTTCATATTTTAAAATACACATAAATTTCTCCTCGCTTTAACATTATCGATTTCAAAGGCATTTATTACATAATTTGTAAGTAGTAAACAAATTATGTATAGGAACTCAATTTACAAAATAAACACAAATCTATGTCTAACATAGCAAATGAGATAAAATCTGTCTATTTACTTATTTAAAATTTAAAACATATTTTGAAATGTGTGACAGAAAAGGTTTTCAATATATGTATAATATGTAGGTCGTTGGTTGCTAGGCAACGCTTTGATATTGAACATTCTTTTCAGATTTGATTTGACTAGGATATTGGCAATGCTACTGCCAGCACTCTTGTACTTAAGTACTTGTGCTGTAAATCTTTACGGTAGGTAGTTAAATAAAAAATAATTAAATGACTATAATGCTTCTTACAAAAACTGAATGAAAAAATTTTTTATTATAATAATAGTACGATCAAAAGGCCGGATCATGTAAATGTGTAAGTTAGTTGAGGCTCGAAGCAGATTTAACGACGGAACTAACGGAACTGAGCTTCGAATAAATAAATCAAATGAGCTTGCCTACCGCGTTGTTACTTTTTGCCGGCTGTATGATAATGAAAGCGTTGACAAGAACAACTACATACTTGTTTCGCAAGCGTTTGTATTTCACTAACGGACATCAAACTCTTTTGTATAATTTATAAATGAAAATGACACGATTGAAATTGTTTTTCCACCATAACAGTTACATATTATAATATGGATAAATAAAATATTAAATAATCGGAAACTTTCTTCAAAACATCGTTAAACTGGTTCAAATCAATATTTTTGCTTCATTACATATAATTTAAAATCAGGATTCTGTTTATATTACTGTTAACACTACTTTCACGAATTAAAGAACTTCTTTGGAGGGATTTATGTTACAATGTCACTCAAAATGTCTAGCATATAAATAATCTAATACATATTTGAATCACATATCAATTGTACGCTAACATTTCTTCGGCCTGAATACATGATCAATACAAAGAATGTCATTTACAGCGAATCTTAATCCGCAAGCAATAATATATAGAGATTTATAGGTGTGAATTGTATTCTGTTACAGTTATATTTAGAGAAAATGGTCGATACAATTTTTATAAAAACCTATAAAATATAATATATATTAGCTATAAAATACTCTTCATTTCACTCATATAATGTTATTTATCGTTCATAAATGTCCTTCTTTTATTTTTTCTTAGTGGCATTTAATCCAAATGTGGTTTTCGTTATGAAGGATTTTAAAATAGCTCCTAATTTATATGGAGCATAAATTAATTGTTAAAGTAATAATTTTAATATATGAAAAAAATTACCCGACCTTAGTTGAAATGTTTACCTGATTTGAGATCACGGGTTCGATTCCAACTAACGATAACCGCTATGCCAAACCAACATCGACATGCTTCGGTTAGGCTTCATCATAATATTTAAAATTTTCTTAATATAAGCAATTTTAATAAAATAATTAAAAAAATACAGAAGATTGACAGTGACTTCGCCATCAGGTTCCCACACAGTAGTAATGTACATTTACCATTATCTTTTATGCTTCTATCTTTATACATCAGTAATATACTAATCATAGTATAATATTGTTTATTAAGGAAATAATTTATTTGTAATTAACTTGTGTTTGAAATTAGTGAGTCGGCTTAGCCAGGGAATTATCATACCCTTATAGAATATCGGCGATGCTGGTAACATGTTTTCATGCTACCGTTTTTCGTGCCGTTTTTCCCTTTCGTTACCTGCCGCTACCATCCCTTCCTATTACTTCCCTTCTCCCTTACATCTTACTCCCTAACCAGCATTGTATCTATAGTACCTTCGGTGTTATAGATTTTGATGGGCAGCAAGTACTGCTTACCATAAGATTTTATAATTTCATTCCATAAACATTTATAGATATTAATATACATATATCGATGCCGCATATAGAAAGAGCCGAATTACAAATTGATTATTTAGTCATACAACGTTTGATAACTTTTGTTACTGATTAAGAACATATTATTTATACGCCAGTCATGTACTCAATCATATTCTTGTCAAAACGGTGATCGAAGCCTCTTTGACTCGATTGCGTATCTCTTTATGTTCTCCGCCGTTGGGTGTTAACAAGTGTAGTTTGAATTCGTACATAAAATATGTATGAATTAATGTTTTAAACAAGAATAAGCACCATATGACAATTGTTTTTTTAATTAGGTGGATTGGCTTTGTTCGTGAAACCAGCTGATTATAATGAATGATTACCATTTAAATGGTAATTAGTTTGTGGTACACACCTGATCAAATCTAGCTAGCTATAGATGTTGTCATTCAATAAGTATACATGCCTGCTTGAGACGCTCAAAGTCGTCCCGAGGGCAATACAAAGAGACCATTGTTGAGGGTTTCGATGGTTATTGAATTTCGTAATGAAGATATCAACCAAATAACAATTCACTAAAGTAGCAATGGACTGATCACATATAATAATGTATAAATATAAATAGGTTTAACATCAAGTGCGTCTAAAATTTTACAGAGAGAGAGAGAGAGAGAGTTAAAAAGACCAAACGGACGATACCTACAGAGTTTCTTTCCAAGTTTATTTTCCGTTTAGAGAAACGAAGTTATTAGAGAAATAAAATTTAATTTTACGTATTTATCAAACTTCGTTTCTTTGAACTGTTTTTAATATTTTTTTTTATTGTTTTTGAAATTGAATATTTTTGGTTTTGGAGAGCCCATATCCACAAATACACCTAGAAATATTTTTCTGATTAATATAAAGAATTGTATATAAATTCTTAATGTATTTTCCTATAAATTCTTAATGTATAGGAAAATACTTATTTTACGTTTTAACAAAAGTAATAGAATGATTCGCATAGATTTATTAATTATAATTGATTTATTGAAGAAAACCGATCTAAAGTGTACAGATAAGAACGGGTAGTGCCCTACTAATTTTTCATAAATTTATCAAACACTACATATACATGCATGTGTAATGTATAGGTACATATGTTGATCATTAAATAAATAGCAACATGATTAAAATTTTCGTAAGAAAAATAAATTTATACCGCAATCAAGGATTTATTGATGCAATCGTTTGATTATATAATATGAAGAATTGCATTTATACTTTAAGTCAAAAGTCAAAATAAATAATTTCGTTTTATTACAGAATAAATCAATGGTCGTACTAACGTTCTATCAAATTGAAATTTTTTTTTGAAATGATTCATTGGTCTTTTCCCGCCAACTTACATTAGTGACGTTGTAGTTGTGTTTCATTTTCATAATCTTATATTATTATTAGTTATATTGTTTAATTGTGGTGGCGTATTATAAAATATAGTTCGATTAAGGCTTATAAGTGAAGTGATATGAAAAAAATGCATGTATCGTAACTTTTTAAGTCGACTGAAAAATTCCATAGAAGGTTTGATAGAAAGCCACCATTTTACCGAAACATAACGTGACAAGCTGACTAGACATTTCAAGAGATTTGATATTATTCCATTTTAATTGACACTGGCATAATAGTTTTAACTAATTGCTATCAAAGAAAACAAAAGAAAAATGTTTCATTTTTTCCCGAAAGTATGTTATAAAAATATATAAAACTATTTTTGAGTGTTATTTGATTAATTAAAATGCATATATTATTCTTTGGATCATCTCAAGCATATATAAACCTCGCGTAAAAATACATGTGAGAGAGAGGCATACACACACACGCCACGCCATACATATGTCTCTATATAACGTTAAGCCTCACAGAGATAGATATAATGTTTTTTACAAAATAATAAAATAAATTAGACATTATATGCTTATCAAAGCAAACATAAAAATAACAGTCATATCTTTAAGTATGATACTTTGATGCCGCACAACCTTCACCGGAAGTGCTACTGGACAATCAAAGAACCGATCTATCGCTCAATTAGTGAGATCACGAATACAATGCATAGAATGTCCTATAAGATCTTAGTTTACGCTCTATCATCGCGACAGCTGGAAACTCACAACGACAAAATAAATGACAATCACTGTCGTTTGTATTACGACTGGTTTTAAACCCGAACCCAATGGATTGTTACGACGCAGATCGCAAATGTCTGGATAGCGTGGTCATAAATTTTTGATTAATTGGAATTGAGGACCCACCTCATAAATGCTTGCTCTTAATGATTATTTGTTTATAAGTTACTGGTTTATACCGGCGTGTCTTGTTTCTTAATGAGAAGTTCGAACAAATAATTCTACTTACAAAAGCATTTTGATTCTATAAAACGAAACATAAGTAGTTCTCGTCTTAACCAATTACGGCTAGTAATTTCTGTGAATCAAAAGTCTTTAGAGATGTATTATAAAAGAGTTCATTAAAAATGTAACAAACATGTTATAGAGAAACTGATTCTATAAGCGTTTCTTGTTCACTACTACAAACAGTGATAAGGAAGTTACAAAAAAATTTTTTTTTTAGAATAATTAAAATTTTTTAAAAACACCTACTAAGGTATCATTCATCATCATCATCATTTTTGAAAATAGGCCACCTCATCCAAGTGTATAGGCGTATAGTTGTATACGTATAGCACCTAGCCCAACCTTCGGCCACTTGTATTCAGTTTCTATCTACCAGTCAGCGCAGATAGTTGTTCCATCTGGCCGGAGTACACCCACGGGGGGTGTACATCACACCACACGTTTCCTACTGCAACACTCATTGGTACTCCAGTTCGTTTACTTGAAAAGCTATGTCGATAATTTGTATGTATGTACGATGTACCATAGCCATGTGTTTCAAATAAAATGTCGCAGTAACAATATTTAGACTATTTAAAGGGTTTTTCAACAACAACTTTGTTTTTTAAATCAAAATAAAACAATAAATTTAGATGACAATGGTTTAAATTTTTATTATATTAGAAAAAGTAAGGTTTTGCAATTATGAATAATAAATGATATCTGATAAATATACACCACAACCACGGTTACAGATGTCGATTTTTTATCCAAGTTTTTAATCACTTTTGACAAACTTTTTTGGTGGGACTATTTCGTTAATCACTTAAAAAAATTTATTTTTAAGGCTGCAATCAACTCAATTGGCTCCGTATAGATTCTGTCTTTAACGTGAAATCCATAAAAAATAATCCAGCAGTGTTAAATCACGTAATCAAGCTGGCTACTTAACAGTTGAATTTCGTGAAATTATGCGATCGGTAAATTTGGTTTACAATAAATTCATTGATTCGGTGGCTGTGTGACTCGTAGCATCTCGTAGCATGTTGTTAGCTTTAAAGGCAAATGCTTAAGCAGAATTTACCATGTGTTTGTTGTGGATAACCTCAATTGTTGAGAACGTGGAGGAATTGACAAATTCAGATCATCTTCAACACTGGCTCACGGCTGCGATGTTTTCATTTAAACGACCCGGTCGAACACGCGTTGATGTTGCACATTATGTACCGAGCCTTTTAACAAATTTACTGACCAAATTCTTAATAGCGATCTCAGGATTCAGAAAATTTTCGGACAATTATGTCGACCGAAAATATTCGGAATTTAACGAAATGTAACTTTTACAGATCGACCATTTTCATAGGGAATTTTTATTATTTTAATGCGATTTGGGAGTAATATTGAAGTCATTGTTACAATTGTCAAAGCTTCTATTATAGATATGTCAAAAACGTAATGTCAAAACTATCATGTAGTTCCGGTGTGACCATATTGAAAAACAAAGTTCTTGTTGACAAAACCGTTATTATCATACATTGCACATTAACTTTAAAATTGTCAATTTCAATTTTAATTATCGATCAACCATATCATCCTTTAAGAAATACATAGAAAGAGAACTTTATAATATAAGAATAGCACAAAATCGAATGCAAATGTATTTTACTACCCATAACTTCTCTTTGTAGGTGTCAACCTACGTCCTGCTGTGAAATATGAATTTGTTATAGTACTTAACTTAATATGCAGTCCACTTATGTGTATATTAACGCCTTGAATGCTTATTTTTTATTGAGATGCTGCCATTGAGTAAGCGGGCCACCTGATGGTAATTGATTACTACTGCCGCTAGACATTTGTAACACCAGGGAGTCTTTCTGGTGGTAGGAATAAGAGAAGTAGGTGAGTTGTTCGCCATGAAAAAGGTGAAAGTGTCGGCCTTCTACGAAAGTACGGTCCACCTCGAATTTAATTTTAGGCGATTGCCCATATATACATAAAAATTAGATAACCTTTTTTGTATTCTTTTACCTTGTGAGCTGTCTGATATTACTGTCCAAAAGCCACTTATTATAGCTTGACATATAGTTCTTGAACACAACTTACACAATTTCTTAAGGGGGCACTTCTAAAAGTTAAAAATTACACTACAATTTTTTTTCTTATTTGTGTAGTGTTTTAAATATATTTCTAGTAGGAGGGGAAGAGAGAAGAAAAAAAGAAAAGGTTTGATCTCTAGCTTTCTACGCTCATTAAACGAAGCTCGAAAAAATGTATAAGTAATTATTAATTGTAAATATGCTTGTCTTAAATCTTTTCTTTAATAGAGGTCTATCCACGAGAATAATTTATTAAATTTATTAGCATATTTTATTACTGAAGAAAAATAATTATCTATTTCATATCTTATATCTAAGATATTAAAACCATAACTATCATTTTTAATATTAATGTTCGATTGGCTGAGATGTCTCTCATGAATATCGTGGGAAGTCAAAATTAAAATTCAATACTGCTTACAAATAGATAATTATAATTTCATAAACAAACTTCAGAATTCTAGTTTCTGCACGAAATACTAAATTTTAATTATTAATTTATTCATGACCATTTTAAAAAAAATATGAGATTAATGAAAATTCGAAAACTTCAGCTCTAAAAACGCTGATTTAGACAAACACGTGTAAAAACCTGCAATCGTTAAAAATCACGTAGTATAGATAAACCTTTTATGAAAATTAATTTCGCATCAATTTATATTAATTTTAACGGACGTCAATTAAGCAAACTAAAACACAACATAATGTAACGTTTTCGGACTTATATATTTATACCTTAATTAACTTAAGGGACTAACGGACTTTATATTTCAATAATTATAAATCATGACATTTTTGCATCCAATATTATTTTAAAACTTTATTCAATTTACGATATTAAAATTATTTGAATATTTTATTCAATTTACGATATTAAAAACGTTTTTAGTGTCAAGCCTCTACGAGCGTATAACTACATGGGAACTTTACAGAGAACTGGAAATAAATTCCGAGTTTCGTTTATAAAAGTTTTATTAACTTACGTCAACTTATGACGATAAAATCACAACCTTAAATATTATTATGAAATTAATAATATTGGAATTAATTTGAAACTTGAGAATTATTTATTTATAATACATTTTTTACACATAACATTAGAAATAGCATAATATAATATAGGAACCTAAAATAATAGTAATGAAAGCTTCAAATATATGTTTTCCATTTATTTCTTAAAGTAATCAATCTGAGAGAATTCTGTATATTTTTCAATTTTATCTGCTATTTTAATTGATTTTATTTTACCTCTTTTTAATAGCAAAGCAGGTAAACGAGCAAGCGGGTCATCTGATGGTAAATCGCTACATCTTATAAGCATTCTAAAATGTCTTACGGAAAACCTATAATTGACTCTGGCTTTGCTTATTTATACTATTTTGTCGCCAGTTACTAACATTATTATACAATAGTAAAATGCAATGCAAATAAAACAATGTTAAAATACGAAATAAAAAAATACCAGACCACCATAATAAATACAACCGAAAGAAAAAAATATTTGAGTATTAAACTAGAATAATAAAATGATTTCTAAAATTGGTTGGTATATTACTTTATGTTAGTACCTAAAAAGTTCAAAAGAAGTCATCGTAAAATGCAATTATTCAAATTTAATACCAAGCAGATACCATAAACAAATTACACGTATTATAATACGTGCAATTTGTTGTGCAGTTTCCGTTTAATTTACTTTTAGTTTTAATTTTTGTTTAATTTACTACAACTAATACTTAGCGAGAACAATTTTGCTATTCACTCTAGCTATAAATTTTGACATTAACTCTAGGTGGGACTATCAACACAGGAGGGCATTGTGATATTTACCCATAATATTTCAAACTCTTCGTTTCTTTAAAATATTTGCCACTAGAATCTTTGGGTTCAAAATTTTATTTTCTTAGAATAAAATTATAAAAATATCGATGCTATGACGTCTTTCCGAAAATCGGACATAGCGAAACTACATAAAGAATACCTTTTGTCTTACCTTTTTTCGAAAACAATTTTAAATTATCACAGTTAAACAACAGCTTTTATAAATGGTATATGATTTTTGTTTATGCGGATTAAATTTTTATGAACTAGCTTGTTAATTTAATGATATAAACTAACAAGTAACTCAGTGGTGCCCTCTGCGCCTAGTTATTGCGTTTTCTTTTTTCAAAAATCATGTAGCTTAATTAGGGGTTCCCCTGAGAATACAATCTGTATCGATGTCTACATAATAGGGATAACTAACGCGCTAAAGCCACCGGAGAACCTTGGCCTGATCAAGAATATTTTTCAGTCAGTCCTCTAAATAACTTCCGTACGCCAGCTCTTGACACCAACGGCCTTAATATTTTTGTATTTGTAAAAATCATAGCATGGCAATAGTGCCACCGTGGCAACAAAACAAAAATTGTCATGATTGTTATAGGCCAGTAACGGGCAGTAGAGTTACCGCTAGGAGACCTGACTCTTCGGTCACCAATGCACCTTCACAGCATGGTGTTGTTACAGACAAATTCTCAACAATGGACTACCAACAGTAAAAGATATGTGTTATTGTAATTATTATTTTCGGTGGTTAATCATAAAGTATTTATTTTTAGTAATAAATGTAAACTTTTATTATCTTTTTGTGTTTACCTTTTGTTGTTTGTTTAAACAGGGCACAAAAACACCATGTTTTCTTTGCACCGGGTTATCCTTTTTTCTTTCTATGTAATGGTATTTTGTCCCATAATCATGTATTATGTCCCATGTCCTTAGTGTAATGCCTATGCCATAATATTTGCAGATTCCTAATTCTCCTTTCAATTTCAAAAAACCTTATTTCAAAAATTAATACTCCATTTTTACTTCTGCTACATATATACAGACAACTATCATTAGAACACACTTTTTCTTACACCAATTTGCAAGATTGAAAGGCTCTTACAAAGATGGCATCAAGAATATTTTTTCACTATCATAAATTTGTAAAAAAGTTATTCAACGACCATGGAAATGAGTAGGTCTATCAGTGAGATTCGTAGTAACAAGTTCTTATAAAAGACTAATGGTTCATTTAGAACTTGGGAAACTAAATTACATTATATAGTTACAAGAAAATTTCTTTTATACATACACGTTATTTTTAACACATTCTCAATAACACTGTACATACTCGTATCATATTTATGTGATTGACAGTAATTTGACTCAAGATAATAATTGAGATGACGACAACAAGGTAACAAAAAGACAGGGTTGACCATATTTTTCTAATTATAATATTTTCATACCTATACTCATAATCAGAGTTAAATATGTTTACATTTTATTTGTAAATTAACAGCGCTATTCTCAAATAAATAAAAATGGTCAAAATAAAATTAATTCAAAATAAGTTCAAATAAAAAAAAATGATAATAAATAAATAAAACTTTATAGCAAGAAATGGAAAAGCAGCAGATATGCCATTTTATGCACTCGATTGATTTTCGTGTAGTAAGTCTTCTTCGTCTCATAAATATTGGTTGTCTGATAAAATCGCTACTAGTGATAAGACCGCCTATTGTATGCTCATAATGTTACAATTATATATCTATCTGTATCTGTTTGTCTATTCGGGATAAATTAAAATATACTTCTGTATTGTGTTATATGAAATTCAATATAAATACACCTGGTAAATTTTTGAATATCCACTTTAGCCCTATCTTTTTTTTCTTTTCACACACAATATCGGAACAATATGTTATAGAAATTAAAAAAATTACAATTGAAAAGTAAAGCTAATGGAATTTTAGAAGTTATTAAGGATATGTTGCTTATTATTGCTTAATTAATATTTAATACAAATGTCACGGTTTTATAACCTCAAAATGTTTTTTGTGATTTTCCTTACATATATAATTGATTTAAAATAAATAGCTACTGCATATGTATAAAGATGTACTTAAATAATTGACGTTTTATTGCTTTTCTTTTTCCAAGTTCTTTTTCGTTGGTAATACAAGAGACAATATGGTATGTTTTTGTTTATAAGAAATATTTCTTAGATTATTTTCCATAACAGAAGACCGAAATATATTTTTGTATAGTCTGTGTCACATGTTTTGCTTACCATTTGGCGATATGTTTAAAGGTTGTGTTAATGGTGCTGGCGCTGCGGAGGACGGTTCCATCTTCCAGGGAGCGCAGCACGAAGCAGGCGAGAACTCAGGTGTGGGACCACTGCCCGCCGATATCAACATGGTAGAGACCCGTCCACTGTCTATGAACTTGCGACCTAAGCATACGCACCAACCAAAGTGTTCACTGGAATATTCACCGTCCCCAGTTCCCGTAGCTTATTTATTTTTAAAGCTATACGGAAGGCACTCTGCCAGCACGCGTTCACTCGAAGCTCACCCAGAACACTGAAGAGCGCGCTTGTCGCACCGGCGCGCCCACTCGCGCCTACTCCCATTAGCACGCCTCGGAAAAAATCACCGCCGTCAAACAATAACCAAAACTACCTCCACTCTATCGAACCTCCATGCACCTCTCACTCTAACGTTCTTAATTCGATTTCCAAGCGCGTCGGAACTACAGCAGCGCTCGATTCATT
The DNA here is from genome assembly GCA_031353405.1 of Baronia brevicornis. NCBI lineage: Eukaryota > Metazoa > Arthropoda > Insecta > Lepidoptera > Papilionidae > Baronia > Baronia brevicornis. The sequence goes on along the minus strand of JASFAT010000661.1, from coordinate 128,407 downwards.
TAAAGCCTTCCGTCCTGTTTTCAAAATTTTACAAAACTAACTAGTCCGATTTAACCTCTATGTTTAACTGTACAGAATACACAATGGTGTAGCATTTTTATCTCTCTTACGTTTATTCAATAGCGAATACGAATCGAACTACTCTTACTCACACTCGTTCGGTTCAGCTTAAGCTTGAACCGTATGAAAGGGACAGGTGCTCTACCACTTGGTGGTAGAATTACAGTAGTGAGCACAGGTGATCTTTCATCATTTCATTGCAACGGAGGTGTTAATGTATACCTTTCCCTTTCATTCTAGCAATAAGTAACGAGGGGTGCTTGAGACAACGACACTTATGACTTGTTTCTTAATTAAACTTAGCTTTAGTTAAGCATGCTCAGCATTCTAATAGTTTCTGTAATAATGGCACGTTCCATTCTAAATGAACGGAAAAGTGAAGATATCATTGAATCACGTAATTACAGTGTCAGTTTTATTTTTAATATATTATATTAATTATTTTATTTAATAGATGAAAACTCTATACAAATTAGTTTTCATATATTAGTATCGAAAATATAAATAACACCTACATGTCATCTGGCGTTCTTCATAGGCAATATGTTGCATTATATACTGTAAATGAAACGTGAATTAGAGAGTAAATAAAAGTAGAACCTTGTGGAAGAATTCATATAATTGCTTTAGTACTTACATTGAGGTTTTTATTGAAAATATTGATGTTGAACGTATCAGAACAGAAGTTTTTATTTATAATTACAGGCCAACGGAATTGCCGGAAGGCCTCGACCGAAATGCAACTGGCATGCGTGGACGATACTTTTCAACTCACTCCTTTGATTGAAAATAAACTTTCTTTGTGCTAGCTGTTTAATATGTAGCAATCTCGTTGTGGTTTCCGCTACTCTATACAAAGGCTTTATACGTATCTGCTATCATTTCAATTCAAAAAATCACATTATTTCATGTTTTTTTTTTCGGCTTATTTTTAACAGCATTTATAAGTGTAGATACAGATACAATTGTTATAATTTGTGTTGTTAAAAGTAATTTCATGTAAGAATAATGAGTATTCTATCCAGAAAACACTTATTTTGCTTTTCTTATTTTGCTCATTATAAATTAGCAAAACATTTCGTATATTCATAGAAGTCAAAAAGGATTTAATTATTTACATGTTTGTAGGTATAATACAAAAATGATAGTAGGAATGATAACTCCTCATAAGAAGAACTCAATGCCTTGAGGCATTCTTTCAACTTTAAACGGTAATAGTGTATATATGTATATTAAACAAATAAATTTTAATTTTTCTACTATATAGATAGTAATACAAATATATTATAGTGTAAGAATATCCTTGTATATATTGTTTTATTTTTTCTTACCCTACTTATTGAATTAAAGTATAATTAAACGTACGAAACCAAACATATTTTTAATTGCGCATGAGACTATTTATAAAATATTATTTACGTAGTAATTATTGCATTGTAAATGGAAAAAGGAATAAAAAAAGGAAACCTGTGAAGTTTCCCTCAAAGTTTCTTCTCTGTTCAAAGGAATTTCATTACGAAATAGAAGCATAAAATATATCCTTTAATCAAATTACATGTATACATAAGTATATCTTTACAATATTTAATTTATAATACAATATTAATTTAGTATCTCTAAAATCAACATAAATATTTTTCTATATTATTGGAAATCATTATATATTGGTTTTAGAGCTATAGATTGATAGTCTAAGAGTTTTTACCAAATAATACTAGCAAAAGATATATATTATACTTCTGGTGAATATTCATATTTCTCTCGAATTATAATTCTGATTAATAAATGTGACTAATTATTAATTTTATGACATCTAGATTTACATCACGCATGAAATTAAAATTGGTCGTAAAAGATAATAAACCAACTCTAATAAAACGTCCAACTTTTGCAATTTTGGTTAGTAGGTTATACATATAATTCTTGCAAAATATTATGCAACATCGGGATTAAAGTATTTCTAACGTCAAATATCAGAATATCAAATATATTTTCTAAATGTAATTTTAATGTTAATAATTGTAATATTAATACATTTTAATGTAATGAATATACTTAATATAGTTTTAAGGTAAAAATTGAATTTTTAATAAAGCAACACGTAGAATAGAAAAATAAATTATTTATACACACTAATTAAAAATTCAATATAAGTATTTGTTAAATAATTAAAGAGCATATCTTATAACACGTAATGATATAATATATAATAATAGTAGTAGAAGCGAATAAATTAAATAATTTAATAATTTAATTTAATAGTAGTAGTTGCCGGCACACAGGGAAAATATCACTTCCTCACAGAATTCGACGTTAATTGGTAGAAATTGTCTGTTACCGCCTTACGCGTAGAGTGAGTGAAGAGAACCGATGACTCAACTACTTTTCCCTTCCTTTACTTCTTACCTCCCCTGCCCTTTTCCTTTCACATTATTTTTTTTAAGATTTCGTTAGGTAGCCATGATAATCTGTCATGTCATGTCATGAGTCATGATAATAAAATCACATAATCGCTCATTTGTCCATAAAAAACTTATACGCCAAATACATACATACATTTCATAAAACATTAATATTTTATCTGTGATTTCATCTGGAAGCAATTTTATTTTACGTAACGGAATTCCACAAACGTCTTCGTTTATGTCTATTACAGAAACATTAAACATTTCTTTACTGTTCGTAATCTCAACAGAGACTAATCTTACTTTCACAATTAAGTGACATCAGATATAATTTCCATATTAGTCTTGCCGTATTGTCATAGTTTTAAAAATTTTTATTCCATTTAATTATAACACGATTTAATCTTAATGATGACTACAAGGACTGAAATTGATATCGTCAATTATGTTTGCATTTATGCACCCCGGAAAGATAAGAGTCTGTTTGTTGAAAAAATATGTTTTTGATTATTCTTTTCTCAAAATAAAGCTTTCATTATCATAAAGCTCAATCTATTCTCCTATATTCTAGTAATATGTTACTGATGAACTATTATATTATAACCGTGTTATGTATAGAATTTAAAGCACCAACGATCTGCAACCGGTTTTAAGTTATCAGTGTTGCTAGCGTTTAGTTGTATAATTTAATGCGCCATTTCAATTTGTTCTAATTATTAATTATTCCTTTATTTGAAGATGTAAATAATTCTATTTCACACTCATATCAATTAATCTTCGATTTAATATAAATTATCTTACGCTTATATGTTTGCTGATACTTTGCACTAATGGAACTTATAGTTCATCAGCTCGCAGCAAAAAATATAAATACGCTCTCTATGCATATGTGGAAGTTTGATATAGAATTAAGAAACTTTAAAACTCGTTTGTAAGATGACTTTTCGATAAAACAAATATAAAACTTATCAACTTACTGTTCTCTGTATTTATATTTTCAACGTACTTCTATATCTTAGTCATCGTTTTATATTTTTAAAAAAATTTACTACCACAAATTACTCCAAAAGTAAATAAGATTTATGTTCGAAAAATTATAGTTGACCACCGTGACAACCTTTCTATAACATGGGGTATGGCAAAAGGTTAATTATAATTAGATAAATATTTGGTAATCCCATATTAGGTCGTGGATGTCATTGCAATATATGTAATAAAACCTTAAAGTGAAATACTCAGCCACACAAATAATATCTGTGCGCAATGCAATATTTAGTATATCTTAAACTTTGACTTCAAAAATGAAACATGTCGTCTATGCACCATTTAGTTCATATTATATTTCATTGTAATAGCCCAAGTAGAGGCCAACTCATAAACTGAATGAAAATAAGAAAGAAAACAGAATCAGGATAAGAAATCTATCGTTAAGACAGTTCGTTATATAGTAGAGCCATGATGTAGGGAAATTTTCTGTTAAATAAAATTTACTAAATGTCATTATTTTGGCAAATTCTTGTCTATTATGGATGGAAAGAACCATCACACTTTTTAAGAAAATTGAATTCTTTAGCTGAGTAAGAACACTTGTTCAGTGTTTTGAGACCCGTACGCCAAATATACTTTTATTTTTCTCAACAATTATTTTCCTAATCCTAAGGTAGGCAACGAGCTTGCAAAGCCTTTAGTGTTGAAGATGTCCGTGAAATGCGGTGATTACTTATCATCCCGTGCGTGCTCACTTGCCTACCTTTTCCATAACTTAATTTTTCCATAATTATAAATAAATACACCTATCTTGATACCTTATTGTATTATACGCATGAACTAAATGAATTCTTCCTATTCTACGAGATTTTAGGTATTTTTGCGAAAAAAGACGAAGCTACATATATTATATAAATATCTCATACAATTGCGCTCGCACCGAGTTCCGATTGCGGAAAGTAGGTTTGATATTGGGATTCAAAGAATGTATTAGGTTTGCAACTACTCTTTTAAGGTTGGATAAGTATTTCATTAAGAAATTCTCCTACATTTCGTTAAAAGGGATTGCATACTCGTATGTCTTTACTTATAACCGTCTACAAATTATAAAGATGCTATTAGTTATACACCTACTACTACAAATGCCAAGACAAGTAGTAAAGAGATTTTTCAAAGAATGTGTGCGGACAACCGTGCTATGAATAAAACCGGTTGCAATGTGCCAGTGTTAACACCAACTCTTGTTGCGGGATCAAACTCATGTCTCGTTCAAATGCCAACTAATATAGCTCTCTAGAACCACTAGTCTAATGGTTCTCCTTAATTTTCAACTATTACACGTTCATTTTTAAGAAAAGAAAACATTATAAATTAAATTACTAAATTTTTTTCGTTTTTGGCTATAACTTTACTAATAATAAGAAATGGAATTTAAAACAGAACATAAATTAAAATAGAATTTACTATTCAATGAATACTTGTGAAAAAGAAAGATTTGTAAAACATATATTTGTATTACGTAGTGTGAAATGCGTTTTTATGATTAGATAGAGCGATGATCGACGGAAAACGGCTGAAGGAGACTCGATGGTTGTAGTCGAAGATCGGGCTAATCGACATCTTGGGAAAGGTGTATGTCCAGCGACTACTACACTTGACTAGCGTAGGCTAATGATGTCAAAATGAGAGGTGCGAACATATCGCGCAAAACAGTAATAAATCGATTATTACAAACGAAATTACTTTGGGATAAACTATGTGTAGAAGTGATGAAATTGATAAAAACGATTACATGCATGACCCAAATTATGCAGTGACGAAGTTTTGTTTTCTGAGCCAAGCTTTGTGCGTTCTATTCATATCAATATAAATATACACATGGCTAACAAGTATTATTTTTCCGATTAACCTATTTATTCCGAGTTTGGGTGTTTGTCGTTATCTGCAACCTTCTGAATTTATGTTTATTGGAATCGGCACAACACAGGGAATCCTAGTGTGAGGTTATGAGTATATTAATTCATCATTCATTTAAATATTAATTCATCTAGAGATATTTATATTAGTAATTTAAATTAAAAAAAATCAATATTACATCTCAGCCAATGTGAGTCCAATTAAATATCGAGTCCCATCTTATTTACAACAAAGCGAGGAGGCAAAACTCAAACGATGCGAGTGGGAAAATTTCACGCGTATTATTTAATGACATCCGTAAGGTCCTTATTGCTGTTCTTTTTTTAGTTCCAAGCGGTTGTATCGCAGCTTCCTTAGACAGCCGCCGACACGGCCAGAATTTAGTGCCAAGATATGGCGTGGGTGTAACCTAATGAATATATTTATTTGTGATGGCGCGCTCGCCGACTTTTATCTGACACCAACAGGAGACAAGCCCCTATCTGGGAGCTGTACGGTGCCTCCCCATTACCGGACAAGTTGTAGGTTTGTACGTATCAATTCGTTCGCGTGATAAAGCAACAAAAATGACTTGTATTTTTTATACAGAATTAATTAAATTTTTCGTTTTATTCTTACCTAGTTTCCAATGTATTTCCTTTGTTAGTGACAATCTTGTGAGATAGAAATTAAACAATTAAGTTGTAGCAGTAAGTAGCAAGAGAAATAACCACAATGAATAATATAATTTTTAAAACACAACGGATTTTTCGAAAATTTTATAAACTCTTCGGTAAGTTTTTCTCAGTTTACAAATAAAATTGGGAGCAAAAGAGAAACAAGTAGTTATTCTAATCTAACTACTACTATGTATTAATTTCCAAAATTCCGAGCACCAAATATAGCCATCATATTACTTCTTATGGGTGACGTACGAAGCGACTGAGGCAGAAAATATCATTGGATGAGCAGTAATATCTACCTAAATAATAAAAACTATTCGCTGACGACGAAAAATGATCCTCAGTCAACCCACCCATCGTAGGGATTACAGCATATTCGAATACGCAGGGCTCTGATTGATTTTTTAATCGTTTACTACCAAGTCTCGGCAATAACAGTCTATTGTGTGGGCGACTCGTATGTAGAGACGATTTGTCGATTCGCATGCAGATAGGAAACTGTAGAGCTAGAATTTTACAAGTTTAATCTAGTTATGACGAGCTTTGTAATCAAGGTTTAATATTTAGACCTTCGTATTTAGGATGATAAAAGTGCCGCACTAGTTCATCAAAATTTCAGCTGCTCTCAAATCTATTAATTTCTTCCAAATTAATTTTCGAGTCCAGGTTCTTTGGATGGTTAAACGACCCAAGTTAAATCACTGTGAGACGTAACATTGGCTACACTCCTCTTTCAGCAGTGTTCTACTAAAAATAACAAGAAGTTAATTTTAGTTGCCTGACAACCTTCTAACAACAAACCTGCAAAAGTATTATAAGTAAATAGTCACAAACTAAAAAAACGATTATTTTTAAAAAAAATAAAAGCTTCAAATGTGGAATAAACTTTTTTCATACTCAGACTCTTTATTAAGTCCCAATAACATAGTTTGGTTATTAGAACCTCTTTAGGACTAAATTAAAAATCTATCCACCCGTTTTTTTTTTATTTCGCAAAGAGTGTGTTTTTATTATCATTCTTAATAACAATAAGAAACAAAACACATAATTATATTAATTCTGTTTTTGCATACCTTCCGCTAACACGCAGTTGCTGACGATGGAGTGAGAGGTGCCACTACGAAATCATTAAGTATCTACTCAGCACGTAACTGCACGTCCAAAATAACTTGACCCACTAAATTGCTTTCCGGAAAATCCCCCTTACATGTCATATTTACATAAGCATCTGTTCCGTGTGGGTGTCAACTAATGTTGGATTTGTAATGAACGCACGACATTCGTCGTGGTTCGCATCACAAAGCATCGTCGGCGGCACACTCTTCGCCCATTTCCATTATAATGTACAAAATATTAGTGTTATCTATCAGAGACCACCCACGCAGTTGTGACACATGATCTGACATCTACCTGCTAGAACAATGCGTTCGATCTATTCTTATTTATATGAGCGCTCCACAACCTTCCGCTTGTCTGTTTTCTATAAAAACAAATTTAGCTACCTATTCGGGAGTATACGTATAAGGGCATATCACACGTATCGAATACATAATAGCAAAGTGATAGAAAGCCATAAGCCGCTATCGAATATTAAAAAATTAAAAACTGTTTTTTAATTTATAAAAATAAGAATTTGTCCCATTTTCGTTTCTCGTTACAAATTTAGCTACTAAATATTTATGTTCTCGCAATACTGTTTCGAATCTGTTTTGAATTAAATAAATGTTAATAAGCGTAAGTTCAACCAAAGAATAACACCTAACACCTACTAAGTTAAATAAAGAATCGACACTTCCTAGAAATGAACTGATCTAATTCCCTATAGTATTACAATAAACGAATTGTGTGTCCGCAATTATTGAACAGATGTCAATCAATCAGCGCTCACAAGATAGCAAGTTAACTGGCCTCTATGGAAGAAAGATATAGCGATATTCTCTAGAATCATAAGTGTTTCTCTTTCTAACGTAGGTACACTACGTTACAATTTTACCTTGGAACAGTTTTGTTAATTTATATTTATTTATTTTTTATTGACGTGTTGCACGTTTGTTATTATCCCGAATCAAACATAAAAATTAACTATAACTCTATACACATTAAAAAACCACTAGTTTCCAAAAAATGTATTTTAAATATTTTTATAGTACTTTATAGTTTCTACGTTTATATGTATTTTAGATAAAAATATTCTCTATGAAAACCTAAAATTTCTTACTGATGTAATTTCATTAGCAGAATTAATAATAAGTAGGTACCTACCATTAAAACTAGACACAAAAGAAAATTTTCTTTATGTATTAGAAGAAATTTTTTTAATATATTCATAAACATTTAGGTAAGAGAACATAATGAGAAACTATTTAAAATTTATGAATATTAAAAATGTATTTTTGTCAATATTTAAAATAAATCATAAATAAATGAAATATTATAATATGAATTCAGTAATTAACATTTAAAATTAATTTCATAAAATAATCAGAAGACGGAACAAATTAAACAAAATGAATTGGTATTCTGTTGTGATAAAATAAACATTTGCTCACCAATTTTATATTTCGTGTTTTTGAGTTGTGGTCACCGAGAATCTGTTTATATTCTAGCAATGATACAAATTAATTAATGCAAATTAAACACGCAAGCCATTCGCCCAAGACATCCAAATGACGTTATCACGACAACACTTTTGGGCGTGGGTACCTACTGCTAGGTGGCAGACAACTGTAAATCATCATAGATGAGATGAGTGCCGCTTCTTCCTAGTAATACTTATTATTCTTTAACACAAATTTCGTTTATGCGTTTATTTAAGCTATTTCCGTTTCTTGAATATTATTTAACTTGCGATTGAGCGATGACTCAACTAATATTATATAGATATAAAAGTTTGATATCTATATATTTTTTTGTTTATATTATCCTTAGCAATAAAAGACCTAATATTAACCAAAGCAATTCAGTTTGCATAGCGCTGGACATACCATAAATTGTTTATTTAATTTGAAGTGCAAATCTGCACTCAACAATAATTAAAAAAAATCAGTGTTGATTAAGTTTAAAAAAATATGTTTAGTATTATGTAAAATAATATGGAATAAGTATTTTTATTTGAAATAATATAAGGTCCTTAATATGAATATTTCTTATGAATGATGTTTGAAATGAATATTTCTTACGGTTATAGGTAAATGCGGATGACTACGATTTATTAAGTTGATATACTACTCTTTTTGAACTTAAACAAAATAAAAGAAAACATTATAGATAATACATATAACTTAGCGTCAGTGTATTAAGTATCAAGAATTTCAATTTTATTTACTTTGTACCTTAAAAATAGTACAGTACTTATCATATTCCATTAGTCATAACGTGTATTTTTAAAACCTCTATTTCATAATCGAGGCGGTAAGCGACCAGAGGGGAAGTGGTTTTGATATCGTATCCTATGACTGTGTCCGTGGCGTCTATCGACTATGAGGTATCTACGAACAATACGGGTATAGATCGAGCCCGCCCAATGGGCGCGAGAGAGGCGGGCCTTGATACGCCCCTCCCCCGGAGAGGTCGCGTCTGACCCGAGACCAGGCAGGCAGTCACGTCAACTCACCGATAAAACCGAATTAAAGCAAAATAAAGGACTTTGTTTAAAGGATTTATTATTGGCTTTCTCCAAGCCTCTGTGATGTTAATCGTCTAAAACTTAGACTAAATAAACTTCGACTTAAGACTTCATACGTGTCATATTAAAAGATTCATTACCAAATATTTAATCCATTTTTTAAATTACAATATGTTGCAATTTTTTTCATATTTGTAAATAAAATTAAATATTAAATAAACATCATATTCTTATATACACTCATAATATATAATATTCAAAGAAGTTTATAATCAGAAACCTAATAAATTATAACTCATATTAAATGTTGATTAGTTACCAAAAATGTCAGCTTATTTAATTCCTCTACTTTAAAATTAGTTACAAAAATTTAAATTATATTGTGCTTTTTTAAAATAATTTACAACGTTAACTGCGAGTTCTGTAGATTCAGTTATTTTGATAATATTTTGATATATCTAAATATTCTCGGCTTTAAAGATACACTAGACTAATGAACTTACAACACGCAGCTTCCTTAGCTTAGCCATTGTCAACAAATCCGATTTAAGTTCCTATGAATTTCTAGGTAATATTTTATTATTTCGAATTCAGGTTTAAAAAAATATTACCTAGAAATCACCAAAATTCGTTAGTTGAAAATATACCTGTGAAGTATCCTTTTTTAATAATTCGTTTTTTAATTCTATAATTTTATATAAGTTTTTTAATTCTATAATTCCTTTTTTAATTAATTTAATAATCCTTTTTTAATTTAAAATATTTTTATACGATTCATTTCATAAAGGAAATAATATTTTAATAATAAAATAATCATTAAATGAACACAAAAACATTCTACATGTAAGTGTTTTCACTTCGCCAAACATTTTATTATTAACAGTTAAAATGCGTGTACTCTACCTACTTATAACAGTCAATGGGAGTTCCTTAAACATTGATGAAAATTATAATGAATGCTCTATCATACAAATATATTATCAAGAAATCATAACGTACCTACATAATTATAGACAAATAAATAATATAGTATACTTTAGTAGGAATTTGTGTAGGGTTGTAATTATACAACTCGTTATGGTTAAGGAACGTCATTCAGTATTTATTTTACGATGAGCTGCTTAGTGGAATGCGCTGGTAAGGTTTGTCGGAGAATTGAAAACTTGTTGTTTTCAATTCTCGTTGTAGAAGACGAGTGCTAAAGTAGAAACCAGAAACTTAACGTGAGTCACCCCCATATGATGGAGTTAAGGTTTGCGCAGAGCGGCTGGCAGACGACGTGCGTAGTTGAAAATCAGGCTAGGTGGCACGTTTTGGGAAGGCTTAGTAAGACTGTCGTAAGCTAGTTCATTAACGCAACTCCAGGCATGTTTACGTTTTATTGAGTGTTTCGCATTTCGTATTTTCAGGGACAAAATTGAGCTTAAGCCATTTTTTACGTTGTCTCATGAAAAACCCAACAAAATCGATATTAGTTGCTAGTGATATTAGGCCAACAAAATATCATAAAATAGTGATTGGAATATTTGATTGGTTTGGAGCGTTAACTACAATGATCATATTGTAACAGCAGAACATGGCTTATATAAAGAAAACAAAAACCTTCCAATACACTCTCAATAATGTGTAGCCAGCCCGTTTAATAACACCGTTTCCATCTAAAAGTGGTCTGGAAGAGATTGCTATTAGCGAGAAGACCGCCCCTTGTATTTTATATAATATTATAATCAATTATTGTAAAACTTGATTTTGGGTTTTATTAGTATTGTAACTAAATATATCTCTCTAGGCTACAATTTTTTGTGTACACGAGAATGAGCTGGCTAGTCCAGACAAGTATTAAATACTCAATTAACATATAAGTCCCTTATCTGCACTTACTGCTTTAACTCAACATCTTCACTATCCTTGCCTTGGAGCCTTGGAGTGGCTGTAGTCCATCCAGCAAGCAATCAAAATAGATGCACCTATGTTGAATTTGACTTGCGGAAACCCAGTCCGTTCTTACTATCACCATCCCATCTCCATACACATCCTATCTTTTTTTAATCATTACAACCATAATAGTTCACTAAAGCTCAAAATCGATAGATGACTCATGAATTTGGGAAGGCAAGGTTGAATTTTATTCTCAAATAGACACTGATGACTATTAACTGTTATTTGCCATTGTTGCCTCGTACAACATCCATGGAAAGAAATGGAGTGGCTAAATATAATATAATGTTGAAAACCCCACGGAATAGAAAAAATAATTTATTATATAATAAAAACTTAATTCAAAAGTTATTATTTTATATTAATTATTAAATAGGTATTGAATATTACATAATATTGATCTTAACCAGCCCGTACATAATAAAACAAGGTCATTCTTAATTAATACATACATACTCGTATACTTGAGTATATTATATCGTATATTTTTCATGTTTCCACACGACTCAAGTTATAATACACGGACCACAAACGCCATAAACAATCTCGCTGATGGTACTGCCTTCGTATTTAATTAAAATTTTTACCTTCACGTTTTATTCAGGTCTGTTCGTGAAAATATTTCACCTAATTTTTTTGACGGTTTACGTCATGTAATGAAAAATATAATTGTGTTACCTACAGCTACGATCAAATTTATTATACTTAGGTTAATAAAATATATTTCTATTACAAAGCCAATACAAACATTACAAAATACTCTGTAAACATACTCTCGTAATATTTATATCATAATCTCATATATTTTATATCATAATATTTATATTTTTAACCCATTTCAATTTGTAGTCATAAGTTTATATAAAGAACAACAATATTTGGAGCGTTAAAAAATCACTTGTTAATATAAACACTGCACATAACTTTGCCTATCACACAGAAAATAATTACTCTTTGTTGCACACGAAAATAAAAAACAGTACGAGTGGTAATGTCTTTAATAGCAATTTCTTCCAGAAAAAAATAACGAAAAATTTATTCCCTAGTCTGTGTAAGAATTTGTCCAAAAATATGTTCGGAAAGTCAATACAAGTTTTTTAAACTGTTCCACAAGAAGGTACTTCTTTTTCTCCAAATACTTAATGAAAATGATAAAAAATAAGCGTAAAAGTTGTCATAAATATTATTGTACGATATTTGGTGGTAGATACTAGCTGGTTCTTAATTTATCTTTTTGTATATTTGTTTACAATTTTGGATTGGTGTATAACGATAGCCATAATCTCAATTAAAAAAGATTACTACGTACTGGGATTTTTATGATAAGTAATTATTGGTTATTTCCTTAAAACGCTTTGAATTAACATCAGATTGCAGTGTATTTCTGACCATAAACTTGTCTAAAGCCACTCATAGATACAGTTTCGACCAACCACAAAAATTCTTAGTACCTAACCAACTAAATTCCTTTTGAATTCCTATTTACAATATATATATATATATATATATATATATATATATATATATATATATATATATATATATATATATATATATATATATGTATATTTAAAAATTAGTAAGGCTTTCCCAGATAGTGACTGATTTTAATCAACTGCAGGAATTAAAAAACGAGAGCATGCTGTATATATACGGCCCGTTTTAAAACCCGCCCGCCCACTAACATATGGCGTTTGGAAGGAAGGGGCGCGAGGCGCACTTGCCTAGACTGCCTACCCCGTGTTTTAACTCGCCTAATTGTTTCCTATTTACATACATTAACGGCCAAAAAACCAGCGCAACTGACGCCGACAACCCACTATGTAAATACAAGATTATATAGCTTATAGGGTACTGAGGCACCCGCTCACCGAGTATACGCCAATTTGAATATAACAAAATTTAATGATGGAAATCAATTGTCGATCGTTTATAATTACTTACGTGTACATGAGTCTGAAACAAAGAGGTGGATTTAATAAAATTGACGTCAAAAACACTATTCATAGATATTCGTTGTAATTTAATTTGTTGAGTAGCGTGAATAATTCAAAGAGACTTTATATAGGCCCTCATTATCCTTTCTATTCGTTTAGTAACTGTAATTACGAAATGGTAGTGAGGCAATTAAACGACGGTGAGAACCGAAATTCAACAATAGCGGAGGTATTAGGCTGCAGAAAACTCGAAAAGCGTGATTGTTCCACGTTTGTGAAATGTATGTCAAATTAATTTTAACTGTTACGTACTGTCGGGGTCGTAAGTGTTGATAATAAAACGTCGATTAATAATAAGTAAAAACCAAAGCTGACTACAATGATGTATATTTTATATTATAGTAGACAATAAACTCACTTTCCCCCACACATTTTCCACTTTTCTGAAAGGAAGATAACACATCTGCAATGCCCTTGGAGTTGCAGATGTCCATGATCAGCGGTAGTTAATTGCCATGAAGTGATCCTACCAACTCCTTTCCTTCGTACTTGTATAAGGAAGGTAGATTCTAGCATCAATTCAAGATTTTTCCACGTCAACAAAATAGTACATAACACAGTCACAAAAGATTTTATAGAAGAAGTGAAGTGATGGCTGGTGGCGGCAGTGATCTCTTGCCATCAGGTTACCCTGTAATCATTAAATAATTTATCTTAATCAAATGCTTTGTAAGACTAGTTTTTTTAAGCTTTGTAAGGCCTGGTTAAAATATTGGCATAAATAGTTTTTAAAATATGTAAACCTCAATCCATCCGTTTCACTGTTTTCTACAATATCTAATATATTTTGCACCCCAGTTGAAAGTTGAAAATGTACAGTTAGTTGATCACAATAGCTCAGGTTATCACAGTGAATATCAAACAAAGGCTACTTACAACTGTTCTTAATCGCCATTTCACATACAGTTTCCACTGATATACATACGTCTGGGACTGATGTCTGATGTGAAGGTATTTATGTAGCGCGATAAATGTACAGAGCGTAAAAAATCTATGCAGCCCTTATTGTATACCTATATTATTCCAGCTGAACACTATCGCCAATATAGATTATTGGATGGAATGTCACGACGAGCTTGTTGATTTGCAGATAGGTATGGCATCGCAGGCGGAGCTTTGCAAAATAATTACCACAAAGATTTAGATTTTGACATTTCAAGGCAAACCTTGGAAGAACCCACAAAGCCAGCGGGGATGTGGCCATCCGAGCAAACGTGGCGAAACTTCATTATTGCGGAAATCAAACACGTTGGCTTAATTTAGAGTGAAGAAATGCAAAAGACCCAGAACAGAGAGGAATGGTACTTAAGCTGAGGAGACTTAAGACACGAAGAAGAAAACAAATAACTTCTAAGTAGGAATATAATAAATTTGAGATTTATATATTTATAGGAGGAATCATTTATCAAATCCAGATTTATTACAGAAATCGTATATTTCTTAGATATCACAAAATGAACTAAGTCTGTCAAAATGTACGAGGATTGTTCTATCTTCTACAGGTAAGATAAAGTAAAAAAAATAGTTCTGGAAGCCTCCAGTCTGAGGTCCGTTTAGCATGGGAGTTTATTTCGTGCTTATTGAGAAGATGAGAAAGAGGACTCATGCCCTAAAAATGTATGCTAATAATTAAAAATATATTTTTTACAATAAGTTCAAAATATCAAGAACAATCAAGAGATAACTTAGAAAAGGTAACGCAATGCGCACGCACATTGTACTATATAAATTTTTATATTATGTACAGTACATTAGAAAGATTATAGTGGTATTTGTATGAATAGTAGGTATAACATATTGATATTTGCATATATGTGTCTGTGTAGCCACGTTTCATATGAGTTGGGATCCAGACACCCTATCTACTTCCTTGTATCCCTCTCATTAATGTTTCCTTAGCCTAATGTAGGTTAATTAATTTCGGCATTTCAGATATTAAGCTTTCTTAAGCATATAAATGGATCATAAAATGTGGATGGAAGGGTCGGTAGAGGAAGACCACGAAAAACATACCTTGACCAAAATGCTGAACTTTTTAAGAAAGACCAGGTCAAGAGTACCCTCAACCGGCGGGCTTGCATGAAGAAAATAATGAGTGTGGACGAAGCAAGGGAAGTATGCCGAGATCGTAGCAGATGGAGATCTGTGGTCTCTGCCTACCCTTACGGGAGACAGGCGTGACGATATTTATGTATGTAATCATATAAATTTTATAAATCAGTTTATTTGTAAGTAATTTTTCGTTTGTTTTTGCAGTCGCTCCATAATTTCGCAAATGCAGGAGGTGATTTTGTTCGCTTCGCGGTGTGCACTAAGCACAATGGATTTCGGAACAGCGATATGCATAGTTATGCGCCATGCGATGCAAGTGATGCAAATTTAGATTCCCGCTCACACGCATACGTACTCGTACTCGTATGTAGGTACATACATACATCTTGCACTGCTTTCCAATATCTAACTGGAGCGATGTGAAAGAAATCTAAATTGATAGTTTTACTCTTATAGGAAATAATTGATTTAAGATGATTAATGGAGTCAGGCGTTACTTTGCGAAAATCCATTACTATGTGAACAGTCAAAATTTTTACTTAGCTAAGATCCGCGACAAGCAAACAACAACAGAAAATTAATAATGTATGTTTTCCTGCTGAATGAAGTGGATTTAGCTGGAGCGTAAAATAAAACTTACCGAAACTTACGACTTTCAGCAACTCTCCACCCCCAACCACTATACACAACACCAAACACACACTACCACTTTCACCTTGCAAACGACTCGTGTTTCGCCTCAACACAAGGCATCTTCAGGTATAGTAGACTCTACGGAAGACTTAAGACTTAAGACTTAACTTAAGTCTTCCGTAGAGTCTACTCTACTTCTGCTCGTAGTCCAGAAGGTGTTGTACCTACGCTTATTAATTAAATAAATAATTATTAAGGTTTTATATAATATTGGGTTTAGTCAACTACTAAATGAACTATGGTAATAGCATATATTTAGTATCTTATGAAAGTTAACAAAAAGTACAGAATAAACTACCTATATACGTTTTACGACTATCCCTAAAGTAAAATATTGGAAAGAATTCCAATTACAATTTGGACTACTTGGTATCTACTGTATATTTCGACCTGAAAATCCTGTGCATGTTTAAGCAGTATATGAATGAACCAGTCGTTCCCATTCATATATTTATAGGAGAAAATATTTATCAACTCCAGATTTATTACAGAAATCATATATTTCTTAGATATCGCAAAATGAACTAAGTCTGTCAAAATGTACGAGGATTGTTCAAACTTCTAAGGTAAGATGAAGTAAAAATGTAAGTCAGGAAGCCTCCAGACTGAGGTACGTTTAGCATGAGGTTTTATTTAGGCTAATTTAGAGGACGAGAAAGAGGACTCATGTCCTAAAAATGTATGCTACTAATTAAAAATCTATTTTTTGATTGGTACCTTTTGTATATTTTAACCTAAAAATCCCGTGTATGTTAAGCAGTATATGAATGAACCAGTCATTTCCATTCAGAGATTAAGCATACACCAGTATCTTTGTAGATAAAATGTAAATCTCTAAGTAATTGCCTTCATCCGCATTTCATAACTACCAGGGAGTGCGGGCAAGTAAAACTCTTCCGGTCGCTTTCGTGAATTATTCACAAAGCATCTTAGGTAGTTTATTTTTTAATTACTGGCCGCTTTTCATAGGCCGGCTTCAATCAAGATAGACGACGGTGTTCGTGTGAATGGCCTACGGTTGCCCGCTGTTGCCTCACGCATCGGGGACTGCCTCACCGATTATATGCAAATGAGATGTCATAACACGTGAATAATTACATCCAGCCACGAATCGCCCTTTCGGACGGACCGCACAAATTGGATTTACGTGAAAAGCAAGTTTTACCGGGCGCGACGCGAGGTTGACGTATGTATTTGTGGGGTGTTACAGCATTAAAGGGGAGAATGCGAAATGCGTACCTGTTTCCATTATTTATTTTACGTTTAACATGAAATACCACCTTCACCTATAGAATAAAAAGTATATTTACAATATTTACACCATATAATTTATTTGTGTTAAGAAACAGCGCCGCTGCAACAACCGCTTGGCACAGTGTTTAGAAAAATGAGATCTTAACGAATTATCTGGGTTTATATCCTAGTTGGATAGCCTATTTGCTCAGTGGCGGGGCCCCCTGCCTACATTGTCAATGGTCGCGTGTTCAATCCCCGCACTAGAATAAATGTATACATTACTATATATATGACCTACAGATATTTATTCCGAGTTTGGTAACACCACCAATCCGCATTGGAAGGATAGGGGAAACCTGGGCTAAGCACTGGGACACATATGGGATGAAATAATAAAAAATCCTAGTTATACCTACAGAAATTTGTTTTTCGGTTCTATGGTAATAACTTACGTCTAACGTGACTCGAAGACATTGTAAATACGTCTAACGTGACTCGAAGACATTGTAAATACGTCTAACGTGACTCGAAGACACTACATCTGAATTAACCTCCAATCGTATTGCAAATAAATTGGTTTCAAAGAAAAAGAAGAAGAAGAAAAGGAACGATTCATACTACGAGTATTCGATGCCAACTCCTTTACTTTTCTTCACTTACTTCGTTCCCTTCCATTACTTACTTTTAATCCTTAATCCCATTATTCACATCTTAATCGTAAAGTAGGCAATGCATCTATGGCATCGCCATCAATTTACCCACATAGTTTAAAACCTTTTCCATTAAAAGCAATTCGGTAAATGATTAATAAGACTTGTTCATAGCTTACTTGTTACATTATCCTATAGCATACACATCCAGCAATACGTAGAAGGCTAGTCAGCAACTCAGCATATTGAAGACAATCGATGACGACACGGGAGTTCGGAAGCGAAAGAACGAAAACCAGTTTATTATTTGCTCTTATATTGTAATGCCGTATTCATAAATTAAATATTTTTATTTTTAAAAAGTCTTATATGTGCCGTGAGAGAATAATTTACTAAAACTTATCAAAATATGTTTATAATAATATAGATATGGAAACATATTTTCAGATTGTCGAAACATCATTATGTTCTAAAGCTTAATATATTATATACATTTCTTGGTTACATGTAAATGGGTGCCGAGTTAGTTCCTGCACGCGCCACTTTTCTTAAAATACCCCGCTGTGGAAATTGCAACGAACGTCGGAGGGCGACGTGACCAAGCATGTTGCGTTAAGGAGCGCGCGGGTCGTTATGCTAATACACTTCTTGTCTTACAAATCTTGCCATTAAATACAAACAGTACTCACGATTTTGAGACTTAGTGTGGTAAGTTTAGGGTATATTTCGAAATACTTTTTGCTAGGACTTACGATATTTGTGCATTTCAAAGTAGTTGTTCCTTCGTGTCCACTGACTGTAGTCCCGATAGTTGGGAAAATGGACGGTTGACCACGTTTATGGCTTACCCGTCGGTGCTTAGATTTAAAGCACACACTCCTTGTCGCGAATGGAGAACATGTACTGTGGACTCGATAGAAAGCCATTATAAGTACTGTTTTCTAAACAAAGATATTGTGTCTTTTCTGTATATACAAGTTCCTTATTTTTTACATCAATAACAATGTTACTGATGTAAATAACATAATATTATTATAAAACATCCCTTCACCATATGTACCTAAACTTATGTTATTCGAAAACTATAAGTTGACATAAGCGTAGTAATTGTTTACTTTAATATCTGAAGCCATAATGATATAATTTTGTATCTAAATATTGATTGAATACAAACAGTTTACTTAGTTATTTAAAATGTTAAATCTTACTAACAAAACTTTAACTATATTTATTTTTTGCACTGTAAAATGTGTTCTCCAGTAAGTCTTATTTATTTTTCCACCATCAACTTGCGACAGAACTTCGTTCACATGCAACTAGCCGAGGGGGCCAAAATTTCATTGTTGTCACCTTGTTGTCCTTAAGATTGCGAACACGAGAGAAAAATCGTTACTGAATAAAACATTGATATATATACATATGTATGTACTCAGGTACATTTTTCAGGTTTTTTGAGTTATTTATCATGGCCTAAATAAAATGAACTAATGTCGTCCAATGGTGCAAATTTAACCGTAATTCAATATATTCTTTTTATTTTAATTTATTTAATCTTCATGCATTCCTCCATATATGTAAATTATAACTCTGCCAAATCTCACACTTCTCCGAGTGTGCGCGCATATATAGATATGAAATCTGGTACCTTTGTTACTCTATGACCCACTTATTATCAAATTCAGCTTGATGTACCTACATTTAAAAAACAATTCAATATCTGAATCTTTCCTTGAACAAAGTTATAACAGACACAACATCTGACAACACAAAATATAATAATGGGAAACTTTCGATACAATTGCAGCTATCATTAATTTGAGTTAACAATACCGTTTAGTTATTGAAATATTCCGTGCAGTTTACCATATTAACAATGCACACATTTACATTACAATTAAAGTACAGATGTGCGTGCGGTTTTGATTTTTAATGGTTTAAGAGAAACGAATAAAATATAATAAATATCATGTTAATACCTACTTGAACGACTTACTGAGGTAAGTATTAAAAAATACTATTCCATTTAATTTGGGATTTAAACTATTTCATTCATTAATAAAATAAAACACGTGCTCAAATGAGAATTCATTTCATAATCTTAGTAATAATTTGAATAAATAAATAAACATTATATATATATATGTGTATATATATATATATATGTATATATATATATATATATATATATATATATATATATATATATATATATATATATATATATATATATATATATATATATATATATATAGATTCATGAAGGATAAAATGTAATAATGTCATAGTTATGTTACGCAATAAGTAAACAATCATTCATGTTACGATAATATCATGTTCACACTTCGCGTTGGGCAGCATTACCTATACCATATCAATGATATGAAAAAATATATAGACTGAAAACTTTGCTCGGGTCATACCTAATATACATATCATAATATACGTATCATCGTGTACATAATACACGGCAATCGAACACATAACCCTCGATCTTGCAAAATTTGTGACTAATAAAATGTTACTTGATACCTACGATCCATTTCATTTCTCAAATGTATCTGCATTTCAGAAATGAAATGGAAAATTAATTACAAACAGTGTGCAGAACAGGATCTACTATAAAAAATTGTAATGGCAGTCTGTTTGTTATAGACACCCTAGTTCTCACATTAGTAATATATAAAAGAATCAAATTTTTTAACTTGCTGTTAAATCTTACAACATACAATGTGCAATTTTATATAAATTGATTCGAATTTCGTGTCCTGAAATAAACAATGAAGACTTTTTTTATTGCTATAACCACTATTGGCGTTAAGCGGAACCAAAAGCAATTTATTAAGCCCACTAAACTGCCGCTCTCGCACCGTGAATTTTACGACACAAAAGTCGAAAATGCATTGCGAGATGAAGCCTTTGTGGTTACGACGTTTGATCTGTAATTAGGGTGCTTAATAGCTGCGTGTAACGGTCCCAATCTGATAGCATTGTGTTATTAAGCGTCATTTTAACGCTGCGGCTTCTGAAAAGCCACAAAGGAAATTAAAATGAACATGTGTCCTTGAAATTGGACCACTTATGAGCATAATAATAATGATTTATCGTACTTTGATACAAATTATTACCGTTCTTTTTTTAATTTTAATAATTACTATTAAAAAAATATATCACGAGTAGATACTTGCCTCTTTAAAAATGGAATTATTTGTATACAAAAATATTTAATATGAAACAGAAAAAGCCGGAAAACCAACCTAACTAACTACAGTAAGGACCTATGGCCAGAAAGAAGAATAAATATAATGAAGTTATAATTAAGTAGGTATTAATGAAGTAACTTTGAATAATGAAATTAATCAATTATGTTACTAATTTCTTTTGTTATATAATATTTAAAAATGTATTAGTTATTAAATTATTGCCAAATAATTATCTGGGAATAATAAATTTTTTGACGCTACCGAAATGGAGGTAGATTTCTTTTCGAAGTGAAGGTTGCGAATTAGATTTTCACATCGCTACAAGTATAGCATATACATATTTTTTCTAAGTTGTTTTGTAAGTGTTTTGAGTTGCATCCACGATACAAGTATAGTGTGGAACTTTAGTAAAACGCTTTTATTTTTTATTAATATTTACATATAATAAGTATGATTTTAACTAATTAATGTATGCCTAATGCTCTTATTATATGTCTAAAAGTATTTTTGAACAGAAACAACTACAATTAGTTTTTTTCTTTTTTCGAAGCCACCCACTAAAAAATCTGTAAACGCTAAACGATGTCTCCCTATTTCATTATCAAATGGGTACAGGCAAAACTGTTTAATTCGAAAACTTTTTGTTGGATGCCGGACATATCCTCGAGGCAGGTGTGGTCGAGCCTGCGGCTCGCTCGGCTGGCTCCCTCGACGACGCTAATGAACACAATGAAGACGTATTCCTACGAGCGTATCCGGCGTTGATCGATTGATTTACTCGCTGCCACCGCTTGAGTTTTTGTATTCGAATGTCGCTCCACATTTGCATATCAGAGTCGCGGCGAGACGAATTTCAAATAAGACTTACGATGGAAGCCGCAATGTGCTAGATACTTCGCTTCGAGGGGATGTAACGATTTACATATTATGACAATATTCTCAATCATGACTGACTAGAAATACGTGCAAATCAGTTTTAAAAGTTCTTTCAAAGTATTAATAATATTTTTCAAAATATACGACAGAAATTTTTTACGTAATCTACTGGACGTTTTTAAAATGTGCGAATTTTAGCCAGCTGACTTTCCCACCAATTAGAAATTTAGATGTGAAGTTTGAAACAAAGTATTTTAGCGTTCGCGCTGAGCTTTTAAATCTCTATATTACGGTAATAGGGTTAATAAAATTTTTAAAAATAACAACTAATGAGGCAGTTTTATGAAACACTTCACGACTATTTAAACATTCAGTCATAAATTATTTCTCGTCATACAGCGTATTATGTGATAACACACGCTAAGTATAAAAAAATCATTATAGTAAGTACTATACCTACATTGTAAATTGATACAAATGCCATTGTAAAATACAATAATTAGAAAAATTTAACTGAAAATTTTCACAGTGTATATGTAACGAGCAGCACAGAACAGCTGACAGAGAGACAAGAAGCATGAAGTCAAAGATCAAGCTAAGTGACGCGCCTTGGAAGAGGCACATATCCATCATTGCACTGCTGTGAACTGTAAATGACATAAAACTCCCTTGTATGACAGAAAATAAACACCAACGATTGTTTTAAAGTCAAACAGAAGACACTAGCGCACCATTAATAAAATGCAAATTCCATAACTTTAGATCCTTAATTTATTAAGAATAAAACATATTTTATAAAAGTCAGCAACGTTTCAGCAATTTTTATGGTGTTACAGATATATACGGTGGGCTTAATTACTCTCCAGCAGACAATGTTTGCTCCTCAGTCTTTCAATCCCATAAAAAAGATGTAACAAGTCATGATATTTATAAATAAAATCAACGAGAGATTTCCTCATTTCTGTGTGTGTGACAACTACTCCTATTCCGCCTCGGGTTATTTGCTTATTGCTGAGCATTGTGATTCTGGCGAACATTGACCATCAATCATACAATCAGATTTCGTGCCGTAGTACACTGCAACAAGTCTGATTCCATGTGTGACAAGCGTCAGCCTGATCGGCTTAGTCGGTCTACCTTATTGGAGTGCACCCTTTGTTTTTTTTTCCTTCAATTTAACTAATAAGTATGATTTGATTTGATATGAGCTCACAACCTGGAGTTGTCAGAAAACTATCATGTGATATGGCTGCCGTAATACCGTGCGATATTACCGCAGCACTCCATGGAGGCAAATACTCGATAGCTTTATGTTATTTTTCGTTACTTTAACAGTAAGACATTTAGTCTATGAGCCGTCGATGGAATACGCAGCATGCGTGACAACTATTAGTCGAGGTATAATTATTGAACTGCGAAGTGCACTTCGCACAATTTACTCTCATTGCTATCTAGATTATGTGACACGAACATTGCGCGTTCATTGTATCAACAACTCGCGGCAACCTACTATATTTCATTAGTTACTGAAAAAATATTTTTTTTTATTTATATCTTCACGCCTATCCCCGCAGGGGTTGGCAGAGACCACAGAGCTCCATCCGCTACCATTCATCGCAACGAAACGGCTCTCCATTAGTCGCTTTTGGCCCTCGTGAGAATTAGGACTAAATATGGAAAAAACAAGTTTACATTTTACTCTTGACTTTGATAAATCAGATCGTAATACGTTGAAATGTATTTTAATATAAAAAAACCACTTAATGATACTTATAAAATTTCGCAAGTTCTAAAAAACCATAAAAAAAATTATCTGCGTCGTACACTGATGTAGGTACATTAATTGTGAACGTAAACAAATTTATTGAGAGACATGTGACAAAGAAAGTGTAATTATGCAAAACGATGTAAAACTGATATGTTAATTCTGGCCGGGACGATTTAGCACCCCCGACGTATCGGCAGACATTTGTAGCCGTTTAGTGGAGGGTCACATATCTGGACAAGATCTACAAGGAATGTCTCTATCTACTCGCCTATTCCTTTCATCGCAACCGTTTATAAAACTGTTAATGAATTTTAATAACAAACCATTGTTACTTATCATTTTTTTTAATATTAAGAAGGGTTAGTTAGGTCAATTAGCGTTTAATTAAGCGAACATTATCTTTGATAAACATGAAGTGATGAGAAAGAAGTGAAAATGCTATATTAAAATTTTAATTGAATAAAAGAAAAACAAGAAAATAATGCCTGTAAGGTTCTCTGTATCGTGGATCTGTGAGATATAAAACTACCCAGACATGAAATAAATTTCATTAGATCATATAAATATATATTCTGACGAAGGAATCAATACACGACCGACGATCCCAAAAGTCAACATTATGCCACTAAAGTACGTCAACACGGAATCAATGATAAAATATTTTAATATATTGAATTTTTATTCTTTTATATTTTCTATTAATAATATAATACAGTCAAGTTGATTATTTTTATACTAATTTATACAATTCAATGATTTCAAAATTCTAATTTATCTTTAATTAACTTTTGCTGATTATTGATGATTTTTAATTAATTTTTGCTTATCTATTAAAATAACTCTATAAAATGTATATTAAGTTATTACACTATATGACAAATTTTTTTTTATTATTTAAATAAAATATAACTTTGAAGCTTTAAACCTATTATTCTCACAATTATAAAAACCAATTTTAATTTTTATTTAATTTCATTGCCCACTTTTAATGCTGTAAATCAAATTTACATATATTTTTTAATCGTCTATACAAATATAATTGCATGTCAAAATAAAATTAACCGTCCGTAGATTTTAAGTGTAGAATTGAAAGTAGCAATTGATTACCCTAAGCGCTATTTTCAACCCTTTCTGATTTAAATTTGAATATATTAGACCCTAACTTATTTTTGACAAGCTGCTAATCATATTCAAATGCACACCTTGTGATATTTTGACGTCCGACACTTAGAATTTTAAAACATTAAGTCCCAAGGCACATGATAATTTAAAGGATCCCTAACCAAAAAGAATCTGACTAAAACAATAGAGACAGGTGTTTCAATGCGGCCACGCTATCTTTCACTTTGTCCTGATCTAATAAATAATAAACAATATTGCTAACTTTACAACCACATAAAAATATCTAACCCTTGACGATATTCTTAGATTCTTTATTTCACCATTTTATAAAGCAAAAGAAAATTATATTGGCAGCACCGTATAATGTAACCTCTGCACATTCATGAAGATCTTTAATTATAGACCGCAATTTATGAAATCACAATTTCTAAGCCTTCTTTTCTTGTTTCACAATATAGTTAACTGCTTCAATATCATATATTTCTGCCAGTATTTTTATACGATACATATCTATGTGTCCCACTGCTGGGCATGAAGTCTCCACAGATATCGATATTAACTCACCACGCTGGTCCTAGGCAGATTGGCGCGGCACACAAATTCAAAATAAAGACCATGCACATTTTTAAAATAAACACTAATCGCTGACACAACATGCGGCTGTTGGATAACTACTGGTAACTCAATTGCTCGTCACCACACAGTAATAATAACTACCATATGGATGATAAGTAATAGAGTTTTTCTACATTAGATACCCGTTCCGTACGTTGACTGCAGGAATCAGATGCCAAACTTCTTGTCCCCTACTCTTCTTCTTCCCTTCGCAGCGCCCTTAGTGTTTCATATCACTTAAACCGATTGCTTTTTTGTCTATCGTTTCCATGGTAAAAATCAGATTCACCTTTTTTAGAATATTTATGCCGCCATTAGTCCTCTCTAAAAACTTCATCGGCGTTTCAGCAGATACTGGTGATTCTATTATATATTCTTAATCAAAAACATATTGCACTATTTTTGTACAAAATTAGAAAACATATTTCGTTATTTATAAATAATAAGATCATAGTTATGGTGATATATCAAATATGGAAATTATTGAGAAGTAAGGTTTTCAACGACTTAATTCTTGATTTTTATTCTTTTTATTGCTTTACTTTCAAAACACAAGTTAATTTCACGCAAGGTGAAAAAAAAAATGTTTGCATCCAAGTAATTAAATATCCATTAACAGAGTCTACAAGTTATATACCGTGACGATCACCATCTAACATCTAATGTTAGTTAAAATTACACTAATAAAAACTCAACCCTAAAAATTTATATTTATGTATACCCCGGTTAAACTAGAATTTTAAATATCCCTTCTAACAACACAAAATATCTTCGGTCTCATCAACACTTTAGAATTTTTTGTCGTGTTGAATGGTTTGTTATAAATACTCGAAATTTAAATTTCACATAACGTATTTCAAGTTTCAAAGGAAGGCATTTATTGATGAGCGTGATAAGAGTAAATGGGGCTGCCGCCACTACCCATTGTTTGAAACGAATATGTGAATAATTTCTACGACTAAAGTAAAATAAAATGTAGCGGCAAACACATATTTAATTATATAATATAATATATATTATTTAATATTCGCGCAAGATACGTGAAGTATATAGAAAATACAGTAATCTAAAACATTATATCCAAGTAAAATTTTTAAGATCTTTCCAAAATTAAAAACAAGCAGACATTTTGTTAAAAATATATTTCTAATTTCACTGTCGTATAATGAGAATATGGTGATAGGCAAAGGCATCAATTTTGAAAGTTTACGATTATTATAATAACCTGAAGCAGAAAATCTTTCTGATACGATCTGATATTTATTAGGATTATATTATTACTAGGGAGGTCGTGTTTTGTGAACTTATGGTATTTACCCGGTATGGTATTTACTAATTTGATTCGAAAATGTTTATGTTAGTAGTCCATTGGCTTTACTGTATAAAGTACATATTTGTATAAAATATACATCCTTATTCTACTACAATTACTCTTATTTTTTTAGAAGCGTATTTATATAAGTATTAACAAATATTATTTATATAAGCGATTTTTTGTTCTTCTTTCAGATATCACTGCTTAATACATATTTACCGAACGTATTAACAATAGGCACATATTTACCTGCTGTTCAATGTATTCTTATCTCTAAATAAAGCTTTGTCAGAGCCGACCAATGGGGGCCGCAATAAAATACTAATTGCGTTGTGGCAGGGGAATGCTCGCCAATGAGTAAGCATTAGGGGCTCACTGTATAAACGCTTTGTAAGCAGAACATGCCCATCGAACATAAATCGTGCCGTAATCAACAGTTAATGTATACACTTTTACAACATGCGACCAATTAATTAACATCTTTTAAGCGTCATTTACACTTGTTAAAGATAATAGATTAGCATAACTTGTATAACTGTAGATGTAAAAGTATCTAAGTTACTAAACTGTAATGTCACTTTGTTATTAGTGACAATATTTATGCTATATGCACATATTTGAGATAAAAAATTGACGTGACCATTTCAATCCATACGACACTAAAATACTTTTTTATTTTTAACTATGTACATATACATACACTATATATACATATAATATTATAAGGAAAGGATCTTAAAGTCTTCTACGGCATACCGGGAAGCGAATTTCATAATATTTATTATTCTAATTTCAAAAACGATTCTCCTATTGTTTTAAATGGAAAAAACACTTTTTTTTAGTAAAAGGTAGAGTTAATGTTTCCAACATTTATCCGACCGTACATAAAATATTATCATAAACCTACTAGTTCAAAATTTTAAAAACGTGTTAATTTTTGTTGCTGCAAATTTTAATGTAGAGTGAGATCATACAATTTTAAGTTTAAGATTCAATTTTTTTTTTATTTTGTTAAACTCAAAATTGTATGATCATTTTCAAAAATGAAGATGCAGTTAATTTCAAAGGCAACGTATGTTTTAATAATTTATGTTAATCGTTTACCGTAACTTATATGTACTTCATCATGAGTTATAGACGCAAAATAATGTAAACCATGACAAAATGAGTTTTCTAAATTAGAAGATTTTCAAAAATTATTCAAGCAGATTTGTATAACTTATGATTTTAGAAACTACTCACCTTCTCATTAGGTACTTGAAATTTTACAAAAATATAAAAAATGACGTTTTAATAGTCTACACAGCAAATAAATTCGCTAAATAAGAAAGTTCCAGAAGCCATCCATATATAATACAATAATCCAAAAATTTCCTATAAAATCATAGATGCTTGAACTCTATTAGGTAAAGTTATATTGAAAATACACTTAAACAGAAGGTAAAGATAACTTGTTCCTTACTCAATGGAATGAGAGGTCAACTCAACAGAAATAGTTTAATTAGCAAAATAAATTGTTTAAATGAGTATATTATTTAACATAATACAATAATACAGTCGAGAATATGTATGAGTGACCGTTCTGTAACTCTTCCTAGTCCTAGCTGGACACGGAAGCCTGCTACTGTGTGACTCCATTGTGGCGGCAACACTCCTCTCAATTGGTTACCACACCGTTTCGTCTCGCTCCGGGCTGCAAAAGACGCCGCGACCCATTGTCACCTGTACACAAACACACCGACCACACTTAGCTATTCAACACGAAAATATTTCTTTTTATTTTCGTTTAGTCAGTTGTATGTACGTAGTAGACACACCAATGCTAATGAATTCACTGGTTACAGATACGGCGTCCTATTTACGCGCACTATCAAAGCTATAAAATAATAAGATATTTAATATTTTCATTACCTTATAATTTTTTGCTGCCGACTAGTAGTCGACGGCCGTATTGGCTCTGATTCGAAATTACCACTTTCAGAATCAATGACTGGGGGTTCGATTGCGACACCGGGATTAATACACATGTATATTATACATATATGGCCTACAGGTATCTTATTTCGAGTCTGGATGCCCCACAAATTCGCCTCAAACAACCATTTCTCCAAAAATAGGAGAGCCTATGCCCAAAAACGGGAGATACCTATATATATGAATGCTGTGAGAAAATAATAATTTTAAAGAAACAACATTACAGAAGACTTTGTTTATCTGTTAACTGGTAGGCTTTTTTACGTATATGTGTGTAATAGTTTTGTTTGTTATAGGACCTTTGCAACGTTGTCCGAAGGACTTGTGAGAAACGGACTAAAGACATCGACGACAATTGGAGGCCAATGAGATTGAAACATTTCTATAGTGAAAACGTTCAATTTTGGTGATGACTCGATACAAAAAGAAATGTTTATTACCTAGTTATCGTGTTTTATTGGAAATAAATTGACCGTAATAACGAAATGCCACTACGCCTCGGACAAGCGTCATGGGTTAATGTCCATTCCTACAGGAGCGTAAATGTGGGATCTACAATACATGGACTGTAAAATCAATAACAAAATAATTAATAAATCTTTTGATTTTATCGACCATGTTTTTGGTATAGAGGAAAGTAGGGTAACTGGGAACACTTAACTTTCAACGCTCTAAAATAGTATAAAAAAGCCACAAACATAATCATCTTTTATTGTAACATAAACTTTACTTATCTATCTATCTACTTATATACTTTGACATAAACTTTGCTTATCTATCTACCAGTCATAAAAAATATTAATAAGCAATGTTTTATTAGAAATATAAACGAATAACATTGCGGTGCCTATTTTAATACTCTATGGGTAATTGGGATCATCCTACGGGGGAAATAAAAACGGTATGGAATAATTAAAAACGACACAATTTAATCTTTATAATAAACTATTATACAGTTTGTTTGTGTTGCACATATCATACACGTAACGTTTAATAGTCTTGCCGGTAGTACATTTTTCATGTACCCAGAGATTACAATTAGCGCACATGATCCAATCTTCCATGGGGATTCATACTTTTTGTTACATATTATACAGTAAAACTCCTTTTCGTTTTCATATAAATATATATTTATGAGTATATCAGAAATGCAAAAAAATTTGTTTGACTTACCGTAATGTGCGTGCGGTTTTTCACTCTCACTTTTGCGTACGCACTAAGGGATTATAGATGCCTCCCTAGAGTAGGTGCGGAACAGTGTAGTGTTGGGGAAAGTATTACTTATCTAGCTGTTCCCAATTACCCACGAGTCTCAATTACCCACATTGGTAGGTATCACATAAACAAAATAATATTTAAAATTTCGTTTACCCTAAAATAAAAGTTTTCTAAAGTGAATAAACGAAAAAATTTTTATAATAAATAAAAATCAAAATAACAAAAAAAACATTTTCATTCCATACGGTTCAAGATACTAACAAAAGATATCTAATAAATCATAATATCAAACTAATTCCATGCGGTAACACTGAATCTTCGTCAAAATAACATATCTTAAAGAACTCACAATACCGGAGAATAATTTACGACTCAAAAAAAAGGTAAACAATACAAAGCAATGTGTCAAAATACTCGCACATAACACGATGAGCATTGAAAAGGATACGACTTCGGAGTTCACAACAAGAAATTCCTAATGCACAAAAGACATCGCTGCGTTGATTGCTGACAAAAAATATAATGAACTTCTGTAGTAGTAAATAATAGAATGTTAACAGAAAAAAACATTACGACGGAGCACAATACTGATATTGTGGCAATCTACTAATACATTTACAAGACACTTATCTTAAAGGGTTAACGAAAAAAATTATAATACCTTTAATATCAAAACTATTTTTGATTTATTATTCTCGGGCTTTTTTTATGGAAGAAGTCACCAAATTCCCTTAATGGATTTCCTCATTGTAAGTAATTACTGCCATCCACAAACATCCGTAACACCTGCAGATGCATTGCGCACCCTAGAGTAAGGCTTTGTATAATGGGGATAAAAATAAAAGGGAAGCAGAAGTCAAATAAACTCATGGAAGAGGAAAAGGCACAAAAGCAACCAGATAACCTTACACTTGCCGTACGAAACGCAATAACATGGTAAAAGCCGATATTCTGTGATAGCGATATTCATTTGTGATACCGTGGCACTATTACAACAAGAGATATAAGTATTTTTTATGATACATGAAGGCTAACGAGTAAGAGTTTCACCTGATAGAAAGCAATCAACACCACCATCACGCCATAGACATCCCCGACACCACGGAAACGTTGCTGGCTTTTTAGGTACGTGTAGACTTGTTTTTTGAAGATGCCAGTGTCGTATCGGCTCGGAAAAACTGCCGAAGGTATCCGGTTCCACAGAGTGATGGTGCGCGAAAAAAAGTTTCGGGAGAAGCGCACCGTACTGGATCGCCACTCATCCAGATGGTGGGGATGAAACTTTTCTTTACGGCGAGTTGTGTGGTTGTGGAATTCGGCGGCAAGAATTATTCCAAACAATTCCTCAGAGCACTCCCCATGGTAAAAGCGATAGAAAAGGCCGAGAGATGAGATATCCCTGTGCAACACTAGAGAATCAAGCCGATCGGTGATATCTTGGTCATCCACGATTCGGATCACATGACTTTGTATGCGATCAAGTGGAAGAAGTTTATACTGGAGAGCCCCGACCCAGAGATGAGAACAGTATTCCATGTGCGCCCTGACTTGTGCCTTGTAAAGTTGGATGTACTGGGCAGATGTGAAATAGTGTCTTGCTCTACTGAGCACACCCAGCTTTTATGGGGCCAGCTTGGCCTTTTCTTTCAGGTGGCCGCAAAACATTATTACCTTACTGTATTAAGGCTGCTACCTTCAAATAATATAGAATTATGATGTACCATCCAACCCTCTAGCCTAGGCTCAAAATGTGAACCCCCTAAAAAGATATTTTTTTTATTTATTTATTTTAAAGCCTTTTTAGAAATATTTTATATAATACTGATTTACTGTATACATGTAGGTAATATATTTATATATGTACTACTGATTTCCAAACTTGGTATTCGGCGATTACCTATTGGTAAATTAGTCAAGAGTCCGCTGTATATATGAATGAATGTTTTCGACTCCTGACTCCTTTGGCAAGAGTTCCAAAAAAAACATGGATAACAAAGTTTTACCTTAACTGGTACAAAAAATTCTTCACAGACAATCGTACCCTTTTACTGAGAAACAGACGATGACAATATATATATATATATATATATATATATATATATATATATATATATATTGTCACGCCTGTTTCCCGTAGGGGTAGGTAGAGACCTGCTACGATCTCAGTATACTTTCCTTGCTTCGTCCACACTCACTCTCCTAATGCAATCCCGCCGGTTAAGGGTACTCTTGACCTGGCCTTTCTTAAAAACTTCAGTAATTTGGTGAAAGTCTTTTTTTGGCCTTCCCCTACCGACCCTTCCATTTCTACTTTTAAATGGGTTATCATTGACTGGCTATACGAAAGAATTTTAAAAAAAATTCAATCTAAAATAAGGTAATTTCGATAACATAATATTCAGATTTGAAGGATAACGAGTAATAATTAAAACTAGTGATTCTAGCAGATTAAAACTGTCCGTTGTAAAATATTATGAGCTATTTTCATTGAAGTGTAAAATGTAATACACGTTGATGTGATGAGTGATTAGGGGCGGTGATTATTATTTAGGCTTAGCGTCAATAAGGCGTTTTGTACCGTGGTGCTTGTTAGGCTCACTTGTTATGCGCGCGCGCTCACGTTGGTACAGATTAAGGGCTTGATTAGTGTGGAATCACTTAATATATAATATAGTATAATAAAATGTTATCATATTATGTATATTACCTTTACTTTTATAGTAAAGGTCATATACATAATATAATAACATTTTACTTTACTTACATATACATTATGCACCTCGCATTGCAAAGTTCACTAGTAAATTATGCTCTCTATATCGTGGTCTAAAGAAAAATAATAAAGTACGAAATAGGATATCAATTCAGCGTTTAATTTGATATATTATGAAATAACTAATGATACTGACGAGTTCGTAATGAACAGTAATGAGTAAACACACACATTTTCAAACTGAATACTTAATTTTCTATGTTGTAATGGGCTAATAATAATATTATAAGGCCTTTTAAATATTTCCCTGGTTAAAAGTATAATGCGATCATGAGCTTTATAAAAAAAATCTAATCTTCTACTATTAGATTTAAATTTTAAAAAGAAATATGTAGTATACATTTAATATTGATATAAAAATTATATTAACAATAAATATTCTAAGTTGTAAATATATGTTCACACCTTCACTTATAATGATTATTAAAGTGACATTTATATTTGATTTTACATATAATTAAATTGATAAATGATATCAGAATAATTAAAACAAGGTAAAGCTTTTAACTTAACAGACGTTATTGTAAGTTGAAATCCGGAACACAATTAAGTTTATAAATTTGGCACTGCTGCTAACAATTACACACTAAATTTTGAAATATTATGAATTTAATAATATATTCGAATAAAAAAGCCACTGCCATTTTAACTATGCCACGGGCAGACACTAATATATCGATGACCATTTATTTATATTAGCACCATTTCTTTATCAGTTTATCACCGATTGTCTCGAGATATGCCATTGATGTATATGCAGTTATATTGATAAATAGACGATAAAAAATGTAAATACGATTGACTTTTTGTAACAGCTCTAGGTGTATCCACGAGTTTGTTTGAGCGCAAGAATCCGATTGATGTTGTGTGTGCTCTGAGAACTCTAGACGTGATAAATTAATGATTCCAAGCCGTGCACGGTGCAATGAAAACATAATTTGTTACAGTAATGACATTAATTTAGTACAGCTATTGCAATACGAGACTGACTCGAATCGATAGATAACAATTTAGTTCATTAATCTAGTCTAGCCAATCAAATGAAAATAAATTATGGTAGTAAATAGAAGTGGAATTAGAGTAATTACAGTCACATATATGTATGTATTAAAATTATCAATTAACCACCGTGATAAATTTTATAAAATGACATCTTTGATCTTGGATTGGTCCCCGAAAGATGATAATTTATCTGTAAATGAGGATCAAATAAAAAATCACAGAAATATCCATTATTATTTGTTTATTTTATTATTACAGATTGACTCAATGAATCTTTAATATCTTTGACTGGACAATTAGCGCCTACTATGTTTTATTTCTATTCACAGCAGCTGTAAAATTAAATTTACAACAATAATAAAAATTCATTAGATTTCTGAAACTAAACCTGGTTATTTCAGTGGTATATTTTTCGCACGACATTGGTTTGACTTCCTACCACATGATTATAGAACATTAATTTTAATCGACCTGAGCCTATATCTATTAGATTCTGGAAAGTAGAATGTTTAAGACAATATTGGTATTTAAGGCATAAAGAGCCGTTTCTTTTGTTTTCGTTGATGGTAATTAGTCATAACTATTATGCCTGTGTCAAGTAAAATACAATAATAAAAAATCTCTTAAAATATCTAGTCAGCTTGTCGCGTTACATCTTGATAAATTTATGGCTATTTTACCAAAACTTTCTATGCACTTTTTCAGTCAACTTAAAAAGTCACGATACATGCATTTATTTCATATCACTTCACTTATACGCCTTAATCAAACGATATTGTATAATACGCCACCACAAATCAACAATATAACTAATAATAAGATTATGAAAAAAGTCATACAGGTTTTTACAGCAAGTGTATATCTACGTAGTGTTCATCCACAATGTAGTACTCTAATGTGTTGTATTACAGTACTTATAACTATGTATATACCTACTAATATAATAAAATACATACATTTTAACAAAACAATACGACAAAAGAGTACTCATAGCTTTCATAACTTTATTTTAAGAATTTATTAGGTGTTTAGTTGCGCGAAAAAATTCAAAAATACGTAATTTATGGAAAGCCCACAAAGAAACCGTATTTCGCAAGAAAAATTAAAGTGTGTTTAATTTACTGTTGAGAAATTGGAGAATAGTAGCGTAGGTGAAAAGATGTTGCGAGTAATATTTCCTTGTAAATGTACACACAATTATAAACAAAAGGCTTAATAACTATTTGAGAAGTTCAGCATAGTTATAAAGCCGAACAAGCAAACGAACGCTAATAGATATCTGCAACGTCGAAAGTCACAAATGCGATGTAGGGTTTTCGTGGACAAATATGTTCGTCTTTTGAATACCCCAATGTTGTAAATGTTCGGGAAAACTGTAAGCGATCAAACGTTCCACAGACTAAAAAATATAAAATTACTTTTTATATTTTTTTAGTATGTATTGAAAAATAGCGCAGTGAAAATGTTTATAACATCGACTAATTTTCAAACGACACGAATAAGAAATTAAGTTTGACAGTAAATAGAGGTGTAACTCAACGATGTTCGTGCGCACGAATCGGAGTATCGACAAGATAATGGCCACCGACCCTCGATTGTGAGCTCGATTTATACGAGACTTCGCGATCTATGGTAGTTTGCTTTGGAACGTTATTAATCGTATCATTACCCGCTAAGGCACCTTTTGTGTTGTGACCTAGTGATGTAGCCATAAGGAATGTTTATCGAAGTTAAAGCAAAACATTAAATGGGACTTTTTCCGCCAATTTACATTATTTGCGTTGCGTTTTTATTACATTTTCATTATCTCATGTTATTATCAATTCTAATGTTTATTTCTGTGGGTATATTGTATAATATATTATACATTAGTTCGATTAAGACGTATAAGTGGAATGAAACGTAATAAATGCGTATATGACTTTCTACCTAAACTTTCTATGGACTTTACAGTAACTATGACGAAGTTACTGTAAAGTCCATAGAATGTTTAGGTAGAATGGCTACCATTTTACCAAGAAATCGTATGAGAAACTTATTAATCAATCCGCCTTGTACAAGCGTGGCAGATTAATGTCCATTTCTTCAAAATATCAGTTCCCGTGCCCAACAGTGGACTTATATGGATTAAGAGGAAAATAAGTAGTCAAAACTCTATTATTATTTACGAACCCAGCCCTATGTCACGAAGAATGTGTAGCTTGTACTGTGAAAAGTACTCGATGAAGACTACAAGATACTCGATGAAGGCTCACTCATCGGGTTCAAAAGCCAACTGCGCAATTTATTGCCTTCACTGTTTTAGATTGCGCGACCACAATATACTACAGATAAGCATCGGAATTTGGTATGGTTTACCACCTCTATAAAAATATTTTTAACTTTATATAAAGATATTTTTAATGAATGAATACTGTGTTTCTAACATAGAATAGGGCCACCCCATTTCTTTCCATGGGTATGAGGCGGCCATGGGAGCAAATATCAATAGATGCACAGCAGCTTCTACCTAAATAATAAAAACTATCAATTCCCAATCCGTATAACAAACGTTGGGATATGGCAACACTACTCAATTTTGAGGGGGACCAATGAACAGAAAGGAACTCTTGCAGCTGTGTTGATGATGATTGATTGTTAAAGAATATTATAAAAACAAAATAATACCACACAGTTATCTATATATCGTTTGTCTCAGCATTGCATAACGTCGGCCTAATTATCAAAATTCGTAACTCTTAAAAAGATTTCTCATTTCTTACTTTTGATGCCATCTTACGGACAGTCTTAAAACATATTTAATGGAATACTTTCGATCAGTTTTTTCGAAAGTCGAAATCAGTCTTTTGTTGTTGATTTAAAATTTACTTATAATATTTATTTTTACGAAATGTGATAATTAAGCTGACAATATGCAATACTGAGACATAGATAAATATATATTTGGCCTTATTTTGTTTTTTTAACATATACCAGTAGTATAAAAATTATAGTATAAAAATATAAGTATTACAATTGCGTAATATTTCGTCATAAATTACGTACATACTTACTGATCTCACATAAATCAACCAACCGCAGGAATTCAACAATATTTTCAAACATTAATAAAAGAGAATTACTCCAATCCAGCTGGGTAAGTGAAATTAAGTGAATTAGGCCGGTAAGTTCAAGTAAAGTGATTTAATACGAATTGGCCTCTAGTTATCATTTATCACAGATTGCAACATGGAGTACATCCTCCTTCTTTACAGTTTAACTTAATTTTAATAAGCCTTCGTTATCGTGCACAGAGTAATATCAAGCTCAAACTTTTAAAAAAATAACTGATACGAAACTGCATGTAAATACCTTCGAATCCGATAGCGTGCATGTTTCTTTACCTTTTCATCTTCTTTTATCGGGAGAAAATATAAAAACTAAAAGCACTTTTACGATAGCGCATGAGGAGGTCCAACAAATTATTGTCCAAATTATAATTGAAATAGTCTTGTATATCTTGTATCACTATAATACTTAGGTCGGTCAATGAATGCGTTTCGTGACTAATTTTCATAGTAAGTCATATGAATTAAATATATTATAAAATGGCGGTATCTCGACGCTAATTTACTAATTTAAAAGCTTAATATGTGTAAAATCCAGTTCATCGAGTCATTTCTAGATATCTACGAATAAAGATTCAGATTTTTATCTATAAATATTCATAAATACTGTGTTAATTTACAATTAAATTTATTTTATTTTATATTTTATATGTAATATAATAACTAGATATTTTATAGTTTTACAAGAGCAATAAAATTGATTTAAAACAACATTAGGTAATCTATGGCACGAAACCGCCAGCGATGTCGCTCGAACACGAAATGATTGATGGATCGCGATCCCACGCCAGCGGCAAACTCGGGATTTATTGGCTCTACTCCCAGCATGGACGTCTACATCCGCTCTGTCTGATCGCGTGAGTCTCACCGATATGTTTACTGAATAAATCATATGTCATTATGTTGTAATAAAAATACTAATTAGCTTTTATAAGGGACAAAGTTGCTCTATTAACAATGCATAAAGGTACTTTATTCTTTAACAATTAACATTTTTACATTGTTCATATAAAATTAATACATGGTAAATAATACTTTATTTCACAGGATACTAAATAAGATTGTTTAATAACATTGTGCGTAATATATCACAATACATAATTTATGCTAAACGACAAAAAGCCAAACTATACACTTATGACAATTTAATCAATAAATACTAAATATATATATATATATATATATATATATATATATATATATATATATATATATATATATATATATAAATATATATATGTGTGTGTGTGTGTGTGTGTCAATTTAAAGTTTTATACCGTTATTTAAAAATTTGAATTAGGTTATAAATTTGTTATTATAGTATAAATTATATTAGTACGAATTGTTAAAGATAATAACTTTGAAATCAATAAATCTCGACTAAATCAGTACCCGCGCGCTTTATCTATAATCATACACTACAAGTGCAGTTATTACCAAAAAAGATTTATAGCAGAGGCTATTATATCAAAAAACTGTGATATTTGAATCCTTTTGTTTAGCTGCCGCGAGCTCAACAGGTGCAGGAATGAGTAGTGAAAAACCGTGTCTTTCTTCACGGTTTTTGTTGTCTTGTTTTTTCTTTTAGCGGAAGGTAAATGATGTCCAGATAATGGTCGAACTAACACCAGCAGTAAATAGCAACTATTAATAATCGGTTATCTTGATCGTAGATAGACCAGTGTTGTAATCGGTCGAAGTCGATTTGAATATGTTAAAAACGATATAACGTGTTACAATGTTTTATAATTATAACCATCGATGAGGTTCTTTCCATTTCTTTATAAAATTTGATAACCCTATAAATAAAGGACAACCGATTGGCTCAGTGGCGCGGCCCTCCGCCCACGGAGTCAATGGTCGCGGGTTCGATTCCCGCATCGGAATAAATATATATATGGATTTATAAATATTTATTCTGAGTCTGGTAACCCCCCCAATCCGCATTTCCTTTCCTGCCCTTTCCTTTCCCTTCCTCTCCGCCAATCTATGGTCTGCCGTGCCAATGGATGCGTGGCTAGGGGCGAGCCTAGTCGAAAGCGTGCCGACCGTCCCGGGATGGGGCTCCCCCGGGTACTATGGTGCCTTACCTCAGCATGCAGGGCTCTGCTGGGGCTGACATCCATCCTCACTTGCGGCTCGTGGGATTCACTAAAGACGAATTTAATATACCTAATTCGTTGAAAAATGACGGCGACGTTGTTCGCCACCCGTGACGTCCTGATTCTCACAAGGGCGAAAAGCGACTAATGGTTATCGGTTTCGCTGCAATGAATGGTAACGGGTGGAGCTCTGTGGTCTCTGCCCCTGCGGGGGATAGGCGTGAATATATAAAATATAAATAAAAATATAAAAAATAAATATAAATAAAGTAGCTACATGGTAGTTCGTTGATACGTTCATTCTGTATTAATTCTCTGACATGGGAGCAAATCTAAATTAAATTTCATTTTTATCGAATAGATAGGGAAGCAAACAAACATCACCTGATGGAAAGCTACGCCCTTAATTACAATTTTACCCCAAAATAATATTGTAATATACAAGGAAAATGTAAAGAAAGATAAGAACAACAAGTTGATCATTTAATACAATGTCTCTGCAGAACGTAAAATGTGTAATAAAATATTTATATAATACTTCTAAAACTTTTTTATAAATATATTTCGGCAACGACGGTCAAAATTGGAATGAATCACGCCCCGACTGAATTTCGGCTTTCATGGACAAAATCGAGAAGGCGAACAAATACAGTAAACAACAAACAACACTGGCAATAAATAATAAAACAGATTTGTTATAACATGGCAACAATATATTTTTAACAAAGAAATGAAGTAACTGTTAAATAATTCATGAAATATAGCTTAATATTCAAAATACATATTTATATAAATTTTACATAAGTCGAAACAATCTATGTTACACAAATTATAATTATTTTATATAAACCAACATTATACATTATCTGCCAACAAATGGTGCCAAGTCATGAAAAATTACGTTTTGTTTACTTACGTAAATAATTGTATTAATTCTAATACGTCCACATATATTATTTGTTTGTTTTAATAAAAATTATTTTGTTCAAATAATATAAAGAATTAAAATCATCTTAACCGTTAAGTATTTTTAAATTTACTTTGTTATTTGTTGACGATGTACTTTAGAAACATCTGTTCTACATTTATGCGTGTAGAACAGATGTTTCTAAAGTACATCGTACAAGGGATAAACGAACGATGATAAAGCTAAATTTATTTTCAAATTTTCCAATCTAAATGATTAGAAAAAGGGTTTTCAGTCAATTAAGTACATGAACCCATAACGTTTTTCTCTCCCAATGTTCTAAACTATATATAGATATTCATCAGTACAAAATTATCAGGAATCGATATATCTTTAACATGTATTTCTGGTTTATTTACATTCAACGACATTAAAGTGAAAATAAATAATGTTATAAAACATTTTAATATACATTTTCCTACAACTGCATGATT
Source organism: Baronia brevicornis (assembly GCA_031353405.1). Classification (NCBI taxonomy): domain Eukaryota; kingdom Metazoa; phylum Arthropoda; class Insecta; order Lepidoptera; family Papilionidae; genus Baronia; species Baronia brevicornis. The sequence goes on along the minus strand of JASFAT010000661.1, from coordinate 87,712 downwards.
TCAAGTAATCACACCCAATTAAAAACAGTAACACCACAACTCATAACGCAACCGCGACCAAGATCTTGACCGAAGATAGAGACTTTTCTTTGTTCGAAATCAATTTGTTGGGATGTAGTCCGACTCGTGTGTCATAAAAGTTCTTATCTACAATCAAGTTGTGTCGGCGGTGTTTCGCGCATGCCCCGCACTGGATCACGGGAATGCGACGTGGAGGAGTAAGCTTCCTCGAATTGCTCCTCTGACAGCCCCTCCAATGTCAGTCAAAAGAGGTAAGTGACGTTCCGATAGCTAATTATCGATAAAAGATACTATAGTAGTAACAAACGAGAAAAGAAATAAAAAAATATTATAAAATTTAACTTTTTAAATGTTTAATGTAAATCTCACATATGTTTTTTTTAATGAGCCACATCTCTTAAAATGCAAACAAGAAAAAAAATTTTTCATATATTTTCGCATCTCTCATCATCAATATCCAATGTACAGGTTGTACTGTTGGGGTTGCAACTTGGTATTAAAAAGGCAAGGGTTTTCAATTGTTTAACTCATTTAATTGAACAGCCTTTGTTGGCCAATGACATCAATTCACTCACAAAAAATTATACTAAGATAAACCGTAGATGAGTACCTATTAATTAAGAAGGTGAACCAGCTAAAGATTTTTAAAAATTCGAAATATCCAATCAAATTAAAAAATAATAGCAGACTACTAAAAGGTTTGGTTATTTGCTTCATGAATAATTGCAGTCCATGTAATCTATAGTTTGTAAAAGTGTATATATGCCTATCGTTAATACTTATTTATTCATAGTACTGTATTTTTGAGTATTATTTAATTCAATCTAAACAATGTAAAAAATAAAAGCTCGACAAAACGTTTCTTGCAACACTAGCCTATTTGAGATTTCTTAGTCACGAATAAAATCGAATTAACATCATAAGTAGTAAGCATAAAACATCGATATATTGAAACGCAGGATAAAGGCCGTCTTCAAAGATTCTGACGGGTAAAGCGGCGCTTGCAGACCCCTTGCCGTGAGCAATTGATGCATCGCCTGCGCATCGTTACCGGGCATATTGCCTCCTACCTATTTATGTTTATTGCCTGCTACGTAAAAAGATAATTGAGTCAGGTATGGTCATCTGCAGTCATTGGAATGGACAAATGAGCTATAATAATCGGTACTTTATTGCTACTACACTTAACACTCGCTTATATTACTATCATTTTTATGGAAATCGGTATAAAGCACAGTTTCTTTTTATAACTCGTGGTGATTCGTTCACACATTAATTTAACACTAATAAGCTTTTTTAAATACAATTATAAAATTTGTCTTTTAGTCCTAGCCGCTCAGACAATAAATTAAAGAAACAAGTAGGGATCGTTAACGCCTTAATGATTATGGAAATATGAAAAAAGATCAAACGTTATACAATCAGAAATACATGTAGGATACATTCCACATCTACAATTTGTACCTACATAAATGCAAGAAGTAAGTATGTGTAATGATGTTAACCCTGTCCAATTTATTGAAGTAGCCGGCAAACTTATTCTACTTACTTTCAACTTAGAAGAAACACACCTAATAATAAACAGAAATAAATTAACATTATATAATAAAATATTAATAGTGGTAGAGCCATGTATGATTGGGCAGCATTTTTATGTAAGAGATCTCATCCCTGTTCCTTTTCTTTTTTGAACGACTGACTGAATAGGGGTGTCTACATCCTACCGCTTTTACAGGGTGCAAGAAAGTGCCACGGGGCCTGCCCCGACTACATCAGACAAATCTTAGAGTAACAGCTCCCTTGGCCTTTATTTTCCATTAAATGTGCAGTTTTGAGCGTCTTGGGACGACTTCAGGTTCGTTTTCTTTAGGTCCTTCTTTCCCTCACATTATTCTACGCTACTACACTACACATTATTTTATTCTACTATCACGTTACCCTAAGGTAGACAATACATTTGCAGTACCGTTGGTATTACAGGTGTTCATGGTCCAGTAGTTTCCATCAGGTGACCCGCTTCATTTGCGTATCTCTTCCATAAAAGTACATGACAACGAGCAGGTTTATATTTAAATTAAACTATTCAAATGTTGTAAGGCGTTGACATAATGTTGCGACAAACGCATACATAAAGTGATTATAATTACTTTTCCTTTATTACACTACGGAAATTAAAAAATAACATAAATGTATTTCGATACAAGCAAGTTGTCTGCTAAGCGTTACCTCCATCGATCATAGCTAGCGTTTTACAGCGGCCAATCGTTGAGGATAACAATCGGACGCAGGTGCACGCACGCCGATTCGGCGCAACCCTTTCTCGCGCCACAACTACAACTGCCACAGATTGTACAATCCTACAGACAGGTATGCTTCACGTATTACACGTTTTGCTTGTTTACATGCAACTATTTATTCATATTTGTAAATACATTATGAACACTCAATTAATACAGCCATACCTATATCTGGATATTGACCTCCCTTAGAAACGAGGCTTATTGCCGTGATCTCCACGTTTCGCAAGCCGATCGGAGATAGTTCACTAACACCTTTATTACTGAGGTAAACGGTGCTACTTTTTGTTTCGGTAGTCATTTCGTACGACACTCACAAACAGAAATAAAGGTAGCCTACACCGAGACCAAGAAAATTCAAGAAAATGGTTGAGTCAATATAATTGAGCATTTGAAACAACGAATTGATTATTCAAAGGACTAACTAGCTATCGAATATAAGGGTATAAAATTATTATTTGACATAAAAGACTATTTTAATGTATCAACTAAGAACTTGGTTTAAATTTTCATTTTTTCCCTTAACTCATTTGTTTGTTTAAAAATATAAATACAATTGCGGTGACATGTTTACATTAATTATATTAATATGGTTATATTAATTTATTCGATAGATAAAATAATAAAACTATATTAATATAATTGATGTAATATTTAATGAATTATATCGAATATAATTTGTCGAGAAATATTTTTTATAAATCTAACAGTTGCATACAGACTAACCGAGGGATAAATCGACTATTAAACTTTATTGGAGGCAATCGAAACAAATTCACGTTTTATTTGTTATCCTGTGAAAACCACAAAGCTTGTTAATGACCTATGGTGACGATTTTACTACCAACATAAATCGTTCACTTAATTTCAGATTATTACGTCAGTCGGACTAGATTAGGTTCTATGCACATGACGTATTTATTTCTCTAATAAAATGTTTCTTTTAGGAAACGTATCTTAATAAAAAAAAACTTAATAAGTCGACGAAGTCCAACTTCTAAAAAAAACTATGCTATAAAAAGGTATTAGATGCTATATATTAACATGGTAACAATAAATTTGATATATAAAAGGAGAGAGTTTTAGGCTGTTATGGAAGAAGGTAGGTCTTTAAAAATGTATTTTTAATATTTCAAGTCCTAAGTAATAAAGTAATCGGTCTAGGTAACGCTAGATTATTCACTAGAGTTGTAATAACTAAGGACGTTTAAATAATTTCTCCTGTTTTTTTATTATGTATGATATCCAGGCTTCCTATATGTCCGCCATTCCACATTCTTCCAGAAATAAAGATGTCTTTAACTAACACTAGGTCATATTGGCTCTGAAAAAATGTCAAATTTGTCAGATTATAATTTTTAATCCATTATTCTGTTTTATAATATGATGCTGTTGTTCCATCAGAAACTCAAGATGATTATTTCAAATTCCAGAAGTAAAGTTAAAATCAAAAATTTTACATTTGCATTTTACGTGAAAGTCATATCTAATTAGCAAAAACATTTTAAACCGAACAGCTTTATTTTCGCAAAGGATTTTGGATAAAATGTTTTTAAGCAGACACTTGCGGTATGATAATTTTAAAAAGGTGTTTGCGGTTTTATAATATTTTGTGGTCCCCAAAAGTGTTAAAGGACTATACGTATTTTGGCACTCATGTGGCAAACCAGGCTAATAAGGTTTTGTTCCGGCGACATCTGTTATACTTTCTTTACTCTTTAATATTATAAATATTTGGTGATTTGCAATGTGTAAAAATTATATTTAAAGGGCCTAACAGTAAAAGAAGAGAATAAACTGGCTTTTTTGAAAGGATTGTGCTAAGAAAGATCTTCGGCCCAATAAGAGTGATAGCGGCATATACCAGAAGATTTTTGTGCGATTGTATAAATCACAACGATTACGTTGGGCGGGTCATGAGGAACAGATAGAAGTCACCAGAATATCCAGGGTGATAATCAAAGGGACTCCAGAGCCGAAAAAGCAACGCGGAACACCAAAGAAGTGGTAGAATGACTGCATTGAAAAGGACATAGTGGCGATAGGACGACCTATGGATCCTAATGCCTAAAATAGGGATAAGTGGTGAAGGAAGCCAAAACTCATCATAGGCTTTAGAGCCAGTGAAAGAAAAAGAAGAAAGATTTATTTATCGATACATTATATGTCACATTATTGGGAACAAGGCCATTTCTAGAAGTATGGACGAAACATCCAGACACGGAACAAATATTTGAAGGCCATACCTACATATGTATATTTATCTTGATGCGGAAGTTGGGTTCGCGACCTTTGACTCCGAAAGATGCGAACTACTGAGTAAATTAAGTCATCCAATGACATAATTATCTTCGATTGAATGTAATTGGTTTTATTTAACATTTATAACTTAAATTCTTATGTTATATGGAAATTAGAACAACTACCGCCATCTAGAGGTGTGAAAACACAGTGATCACTGCAGCCCGGGCTGAATAGCGTTCGACAAAATAGTAGCAGATTTATTTAATAATAATAAAGAGCTAAAAATATTACATATCAGAGTTGCCTCCAATATAAAATAATAAATATAAATAATAAAACATTTTTAAAATACCTTTTTCACTCTGCTACAAGTTTTATGTTTCTTACGTTACAAGAATCTTGTGTTATATCATTAAATTATTTCAATGGGTCACTTCAAATGCCATTCGTGAACATACATTGTAGTTTGTCACGCAATCTATAGTTCACAGAGAACTTAGTATAATAACCGGCTTCTGAACCTTGTATGTTCTATGCGATATTTTAACACAAAAAAAACATATGGTTATTTAGAATACATGGCTTATATACCTATAAAATATCTTAAATTAGAAAATTAGGTGCGTTATACAAAATAATCCTAAATCTTTGAAAAAGTTAAATAGATGTACCTTAAAGAAATGTTGAGACTGAATGGCCAATCACATACAAATTCAAACATATTGAAACTGATAACCACATATCTTTTTTTGACGGAATGTTATAAGATGTTGTAGTCGTGACGAATAGTTTTACTACTTGGACAGTTTTAAGAGCTCATATATTTTCAATTGGGCTGGGCAGCATTTAGGAAACTTCGTCAAGTCTTCTCGTCGCCCACACTACAGAGCCGGTAAACAAAAGTCTTCAACCAGTGCGTCCTACCTGTACTCTCTTATGTTGTCGACACGTAGACACTGACGATCCGTCTGCTTCACTAGGCTCTGCTCAAAGGTGCGCAGTGGGCTATAAGGAGGATTTATAAAGAGGACTAGAAAGGAGAATCGGAGTTTCTCGATAGAATTTGGAACGAAGAAATTCGCTGGAAAACCAAAGCCAACATAGTTCTTCGAGTTAGTAGACTAAAGTGGCAATAGGCAAGACACGTTGGTCGCAAATGCGAAACCGTTGGAATAGATGAGTGTGGAGACCGCGTCTTGGCAAAAATAGTGTGGGAGGCCATACTGCTAGATAGAGCGATGATCTGCGCAAGGTAGTTTGTCAGCTTCTTGTAGCCAACGATCGGGCTAAGTGGTGCACCTCGGGTGAGGCCTATATCCAGCAGGGCTACCGTAGGCTGGTATTGATATTTCACTTTATTGGGGACGCCATTCTTATTTCTGAAAGAACGGTTCAAGCGTGTTGAAAGGGGATTGAGGTATCCAGGCTTGGAATAAATACCTGTAGGCAATACATTTATTATATATATTTATCCTGATACTGAAATCGAATCTGCAACCACTGATACAGTATGCGAAAGTCCTGTTGCTGAACCAATTAGGTTATGACGAAGACATTACTTTCAAGTATTCTTCAGCAAATGGTAAGACTATCATTAATCTGCCCGTTTATTTTTAACTATACTTTTTTCCTACCTGAAGTCTGAAGACTATTCGTTCTCGAATGTTCGAATTACAAGGTAAGAATCTATAATAACAGCATCATGTAGACAAAACGCCACTGCGCCGGTATATACACGTTTGTGAAGAAACACAACACACATGACGTCAACAATATACTTTAAAAACAATACAACAAAAGAATATTTACAACTGATAACGTAAAATCAGATTATTATTTAGTAAAAAAAACTTCAAATGAATTGATCTTTTTAAACTCTCGTCGAATTAAATAAATTATCACATGCGATTACACACACGTATTTGCCCTAAAGGAATTCGGATGTCTTAAGGCAGAGCTACGAGTTTTTGTTCCAGAGCCGGGAGCGGCGGTAGGTAAACCAGCGAACCATCGGTAGCTGACTCCACTATACGTTAGATCAAACAAATCGTATGGTGTCACATCGCGTTACGTAACTGTCCTTGTATTCCTGCTCGTATTTCAAAATAAAATCAATTATTTTATTCCATTTACAGAGAATAGGTTAACATGTTATTAGAAATTTATATGTCTACTTAAGTTTGCAAAAATAGATCGATAAAAATAGTTCTTCAAAAAAATTTAGATAAGTACAAGTGATTTTATAAAAATTGCAATTAATATAAAAATACCTCTACCCAGATAGTGACTGATTTAATTATTATTAAGAAAAGTTTCCACAACATAAATGAAAAACAAATAAATTTCAATTTTATTTAATAAATTATAAAAAAAAACTAATGTTTGAAAAATATGTAATTCTTGTAATTTTAAGTTTGGTAACATCTATTTTTTCTACTTTTTTCTTTCTTTATCCTATTTATTTACACAATATAATAATTTATTTCAATAACAGATTGACCTACATATATTATTGTAATGAATCGTTAATATTATGTAATCTTCATTTTATAACTACACCAATCTCGTCCGCCGTGTGGCTTCCGACGATTAAAACAATTTCGGTGAGGATCCGTTTTATTTCTTTTTGTGAGAGGCCAACACGATATCATGTTTCCATAAAATCAACCAAGCGACTATTATTTTACAGTCACGCATTATTTTAACTCCACAAACAAAAGGGAAAATATTTTAAATTCTTATATTATAGTAATAGGACACAAATTATTTTAAACATTTTATCATGTTAATACGTTTTTCCATGTGTGAGTAAGATGCCCAGTAGCCTAGGTAACTCGATAGGATGGATATCGCTCTGCCTCCGCTCGAGTATTCGGTGCGATTAAGATGAAATTACTTTTGTTTTAGAATTTTCTGTTATTTTTTGTCTTGTGTAAGCTTGTGTGTAATAAGTTGATTACATGCAATGTCTTTGTCTAAGAATATCTTTTGTTATTGAATGCTACTTTGTATGTAACCTGTGTTTGCTTATCTGTTGATTTTTGCGATAATATACTATACTATATACTAACATTTAGGGTTCCGCTCATAGAATAGGGCCTCTTTATGCCACAGCTATCGTACGAGATGACTATGGGAGCAACTGCCAGTAGATCTCCCTTCCGTTAAAAGGAGCCAGCCGCCTAGCGCAGATCGTCGCTCCATCTAGCAGGAGGGCGTCCCACACTACGTTTGCCGAGTCGCGGTCTCCACTCCAGCACTCCAACGATTGTCGGTTCTCCGACAAACGTGTCCGAGAAACGTGTATCCTTTATGGAGACATAAATAAATACTTTCTCGGAGAAACTGGTAAACCATTATATACAATTGTAAATAAAACAATTTTAGTGACACACGCTTACAGTTAATATCACAATGTTCTGAATATTTCATTTAATTACATATTTTAATTACTTTGAAGAACTTTTATATTTAACTTATATGTGTATGTTTAAAATGAAAATTACAATGAAGGAAAATATTAAATTGTTATACTTATTTTGATCTTCAAATTTGATTTTTAGGAAAGTTGGCATTATATTATTTTAGAAATAGTATTTAAATGTTCTATAACCAAATTACTGCTCTAAATATTTGTTTTCTAAATTATTAAATATAGTCACAGCATTATATGAATCTTATTCCATTTTTATGTCCTAATTTTCTTCTTCCTTGATGACTATTAGATATGACTATTAACATAGAATAGCTAGTAGGTGCATTGAAATGTGTACGTCTAGATAAAATGGTGACCGTTGTACAAAAATTTGCTATTGACATTCAATCAACAAATATTTTATAAATACAATTAAATTAGTTCAACTTGTCTGAATAATTTTGTGAAATTAAATATGCAAACGCTTTTTTACCCTGATAACGTTATAAGAAGTAGCATCGCTATTCTAAAGTTGACAGATTTACTGTTATTACCTCAGTAGGAAATTAATATTAGATTTGAAGTCGTATTTAATAGCTTCTTATATCAAGGTTAGAGAGAAAAAATAATACGGCAGCTCGCATATTATTTCTATTTATATTTATATTTTTTTTAATTTTACAGATCTATCGACACATATTGAGACGAAAAATAATGTAAAGTAGGTGTTTCTTAACAAAAAATGGACCATCTGGCAATTTGTAACGGTTTGTCGGAAAAGAGGGGAACCTTCGCGATGAATTCAGTAGCGCCACGCATCAATGATTTTGTATTGTCTTAACAGTTTTTTTAAGTAGCCGTAGTCTGTATTCATTTGTTTCAATAAAAATTCCTAATATAACATCACTATAAAAACTACGAAATACAAAATAAAAACACGGATCGCAATTATGAAACAGTTATACATACATAGATAGGTATGAAAGATAATGTGTGAGCGAGATAGAAAAAGAGAAGGAAAAAAGTTTTTAGGGGGGAAAACAATTTTTTTATTTAAGTAAAATTAATTAAATATACTTAATTAAAATTATTAAGTATATTTATATCTAAAATGTAATATTAAAATAGTTCACGTTATAAATAGTACTTGGATATATACTGTTAAATATATAAAAAGTCGTAACTTTTTCTTTGTATTCTTATGTTGTAGTTGAAAATCGGATTTATTTATAACCATTTTCCTATTACTCATACATATACACAATCGAATCCACATAATGACCAATCAACAATAAACAACAATCGAAGTCACTTATTCAATAAAAAATTGTGGGTATTTAAACGCAATCGGCTCCCACCTACCGAGTTCCCACTGCACGTCACACGCTCACGTAACTAAATACAGGATGATAATATTGTAGGACGCCTTATCGGAGCGTTTATTTTAATTCGATCTGTCAGAGGAGAGACAAAAAATTCTCCGCGCTGGGCATAGCTACTGGGCGAAACGGGCGCCTCGTAAGCTCGTAACGTGATCGCATGAGCATGCAGCATTCCATCATTCAAACAGGCGAGACGAAAATAACTTATTTAATTTTTAAACTCCAGCAAAGTTCTTACAAGCTTTTTTTGTTATGAGAATTTTTTATATTTTTTACAGTTCATATATGGTAGCTCCTTACTGAGTAAGGAGCTACCCCATGTTGGAATAGACATTAACTCCATGTCCATGGCAAATTAATGGGGCACTCAGCCTCATAATAAATACTTGTAAGTTTTACACATATGAATGCCGATCAACATGCAACTATTGACTAAAGCGACAGCTCCGCCATTGAGTTAATTAGGTCGTCAATTCTTTTACCTTAATTATTCAAATTTGACAAGTTTACATATTGCTAATGTTAACAATTTGTTACATTAAAAAAATATAGTTGATGTATTAAATTGTTTTTCAAGTTCCAAATTAAATTATAATCATTAATTTTGCCTATAATTAATTAAGCTTCCAAATAAGCCGTTCAATTAACAGTGAAAAATTGCCACTATCTAATATCATAAAATGTCATGGCCTACGTAAGATGTTGGTAAAATCTATTTAAATTTGCAATGTATATATACCTATATACCACATGTTTTTATCTTATACATAAACATACAGGTTGATAGACGGTAGGATATATTGAGCTATTAAGTCAAAGAGAATTGATGAGAATGAATTGATGAGAGAGCTATTTGAGAATACAACCTTTCCATATCAAAATACAAATACTTTTTATATATAATACATTGTTTACAATGTATTATATATAAAAAGTATTTGTAAAATAGAGTTACAACTTTGAAAAACTTGGATCTTGTGTAGAAGATGGATTGTGTGGACACGTTTCAACACCGTAGAAGAATGAATGTCTCTAGGCTTCGAAGTATGCGTAAAGAAAAGACAATGGTAAAACATATTTCCTATGTTTAACGCGTATTATTTAAGAACCTACTTCTTATCGATAATAGCACTTATCGATAATATTATTTTTCGCCACCTAAATAAGTTGTGGTTGTATTAGGAAGTGTTTACGTCAATACCATGTACCTTTTTTTAAACCTCTCCGCCATTTGTCAGACCTGCGGGAAACGCTGACGCAGTCGGAATGGAGATGAAGCTCTTCCCTTCTTTGAGGGCACATATGGTGGTTGAGGTTTATATGTTGGGCGGCGCGGCTCCCCTTTTTCCGGGGTTGTAGGAGAGCCTCATAGGTTCTCCTACGCCACCCTGTTCTCTGCCTACAAATTGGGAGAGCAGATGAGTTTTTCTCTCCCTCTCCGCAGCCTCCTTCGTTGCCAAGACTTTCTCACAGAAGGCAGCCCCGGCCGTCCAATGCCAACTTATGTCAACTGCAGAATGTACCTACGGTGGAATGTTACTTCTAAAAGTCAGAATTATATTTGAAACTCGTCAAGAAAGATATCAACACAATTCAATATCAGAGTGTTGCTGACTAGAATGACCTTAAATAAAGCAATAAGCTCAAGTAGCGGCGTCAGGTTTCGCGGTGAGGCGAGGCGCGCGCGACCGCGCAATTTCCCTCCGCTCGCAACTTCCACTCGCAGCCTTGCGCGTCATGACCGATGATGGTTTAATTGAGATGCATCAAATGCACCGCCAACAACTATGTACACATTTACAACGTTTATTCAAAATAAGCAACTTCAAAAGCCCCTAAAGCTTTCTTGTTATTTTAGCATTCAATGTTATCTCGCAAGTTGATCACCACTATTGATGACTAATTTTAATTTATTTTCTCGATCACCACTATTAATGACTAATGTTAATTTATTTTATAGATCACCACTTTTGATGACAAATGTTAGTTATAGTTATTGTGCAGAAGTATTCATTTTAAATGCTTATCAAAAATTGAATGTCTTAAACTTTATCCAAGTTTAAGACATTAAATTTTACTTGAAATATAAGTTAAGTTTGAATTAAGTTTCTATGTTATAAATAAATATATAACATTTCAAACTATAACTTTTATCAGTATTACAAAGATTATTTTTATTTAATAAATTAGATTTGAGTTAACGATAATTCAAATGAATCTTAGACAAGTGTTTTTGTTCACGTGATAGTACAATACTTTGTATTATGAGATTATTTTCAAACAATTGTCTTACGTACATTACATCGGCAGTACCATATTTATATTTTTAATTTAAAAAAAAAAACAATTGATATTAAAATAACTTCACTATGTTACATAAGTAATATAACTCTCTTGGATGGCCTCCCCAAGGCGCGCTATCTTGCCCGATTTTCAGTTTATCGCATCCAATCGTTTCCAAACAAAATACAAAACATTATATAATAAAAACCAACACTGACAGTAAGCAATTTTAATTTATTTTTTAAATCTTATATGCTTACTGACGAGTACACAACGGCTTAGTAGCGAAGTTACCGCCTTCTGAGGTAATGATAGCGGGTTATACATATATATATATATATATATATATATATATAATGTATCCTGATAATCAAGTAGTCCCGCATCAAGATGAATATATGTAGGTACGGCCTACAGGTATTTATCCCGAGTTTGGTTGGCCCGCCATTCCCCCTTGACAAAGCGTGTAAGGTTAATGTGCATTCCTCCAGGAATTGGAGAAACGTGTTTCCATCAGAAGAACGTATATGGGTTGTGAACAAAATATGCTTACTAATTTCCTTCAGTACAAGTTTCCAAAAAGTCCCACAAAGTATCCTCGGATAGGTAATTAAATAAAAATGTATATATGTCAAAAATCGAATTCAGTTTTACAGCAGTATCCTTCGCTTACGGATCATATACAATTATATATGAGTAGCTAATATTTAATAGGTATATTTATGAACACAAAGAATATAATCATAAGCTTATTATCGAATGTCTGCGCGACCTTAATAACAACAAGTCCGGCAGTTACCTACTGATTCTTAAACGATATACCGTGTAATTAAACGATTACCGTGAAATTATAAAAAAATTATATTCCGGTAGTCGGTGGCCGGTTATACTTTTTGTATGGCACCCCCAAAACAAAAACCGAAAAAAAGACGTCCGAAGCACGCGACACGCGATCTGCGGCGTCTGGTCGGACAAAAAATGCTACATCAAAAATCAAATCTTTGCGGGCCCGCTCCTTATTAAACGGCTATAAATTATCATAATAGACGTTACCAATTGCCTAGTGGCTAGCCCGTCCTTACAAATATTCAAATTACAGGCATCAACGTTTTTTGCAAATAGATTCATATAAAAAAGCAGACATTTAAAGTGGATTTATTTGCAGATAGATACCATGAGAAAAATAATTGAAATATTGTGCTTAGATTTTATTTTAAAGCAATTATGGAAATAATCCAGACCATGAACTAAACGAAATATTACTAAACAAAAAATAATAACTTCAAATTCAGTCATGAAATGACAATTTTTTAGTTATAAATTTCTACAAAAATAAACATTACCTTATCGTAATAATATGTAATTATTTGTAACGTGCATAAAAAAGTAAAGGGACTTTTCCCGCCAGCTTACATCAATGACGTGTTTATATTTCTTTTTTAAAATCTTATATTATTATCAGTTATATTGTTTAATAATAGTGGCGTATTATACAATATAGTTCGATTAAGGTGCATAAGTGACATGAAATACATGCGTGTATGGACTTTTTTTGGATGTAAAAAGTATGGACTTTTTCAATCAACTTAAAAAATCACAATAGTATCAAATCTTTTGTAATGTAACTAATCAGCTTGTCACGTTACGTCTTGATAAAATGGGCCACCATTTTACCAAAACCTTCTATGGAGAAGGTTTGATATTATTGCATTTTACTTGAAACTGGTATAATAGTTATAACTAATTGCAATCAAAGAAAAGAAAAAAAAAGGGTGCCAAAATTAGGTTTTCAAACATAAATGATAAAAACTACAAAGAATATAAAATAAAATTCAACTTTTACGACGAAAAGAAGTGCGAGTTTTATTTTATTAAAGAAGCACTACAATAAGTTTCCCTGCATCGTTAGTACTAGTATAAACACCAATGGCTAGGACTCGCGCAGACCTAGAATAAGTATCGGATTACACATCTTGAGCAGACATCCATTATTTAGGTGGAAAGGCAAAACTTACTAAGATCCACGACACAAATTAAAAAATACATACACACTTGTCTGACTTCTAACCGAAAAACAGCCTCAAACAAAATCATAAACCGCCTCACTACCGTAGGAAACACGTTCAAATAATTTTACGAAAATATTAATACATCACAAAAAAGCAGTTACTTTTATACATTTTGAATTTTTTTTAATGTATAAACACATTCTCTAGCGTCAATCAATCGGGGACGTCCACACACCGCGCAGAGGTGTGGGATCGAGCCTCGGGGATGAACCCCACTGCTCGTGCAGCAACTCAATGGGGCAACCGCCCACCGGTCTTAGGTGCCGCTATTCCTAGCGGCTTTTGGGCGTCCTTTAACGACTTCGCGTCGTCGAGATATGCCTGAACCTATTCCTACGTTGGGTCCGTCGCTGGCCCTCTTCTCTCGCGGGAGCCAGGAGGCGACAGGAGGATTTCGCGTGGGAGTGGACGTCCCTCAGGTGGGCGAGCGTGAAGGGGAGCAAAATTATTAACGTGTGGGTGTAGTCCATTGTCGGCTCGGTCGAACATCTTCCGAGCCAACCGGACCACAAACTCATGGATGCTCTCCATCCTGAGGTCCCTCGCTATAACGTCGTTACGCACATAGCGAGCCGCCCCCACGATGGCGTGCAGAGACAGATTCTGCTGGATCTGAACGCGTTTGCGCTGGGTTGCTGATATCAAAGACCACTAGGCCGGCGCAGCATAGGTCAGTCGGGAGCGAACGTGGGCGTTATAGACCAACAGCTTCGTACGCACGGTTATGCGAGTTGATGTTAATATAGGTTGAAGGACCGTACGCGCGGCTTTCGCGCTATTCACCACGTGTACCGCAACTGTGAGCCGCAGCGTGCGGTCGATGCAGACTCCGAGGTACGTTACTGTGGTCTCCCAACGTACATTCTGCCCCCGAAGCTTAAGTGGTCTTGGTAGTTTACCGTGGCCGGTCACAATGGCGCATGTCTTCCCAACGTTGACAGACATTCGCCATGTGTCCAGCCACTCAGGTAGCAGATCCAGCAGCCTCTGCAGCTTCTGTGCTGCCATATGGACCGAACAAGAAGACGCAAAGAAAGCGCTGTCGTCGGCGTACAATGCCAACATGACGTCGGTTTCCCACCATTGCAGGCGACCTTCCAGGGTGGGGATATCATTAGTGTACGCGGCATACAGGACAGGTGACAAGAGGCTGCCCTGGGGGACCCCCGCTTCAACGGGGTGCTTGGTGGAGTCTCTTCGTACGCACGGGTATGCGGGTTGATGTTAATATAGGTCGAAGGACCTCTAGCGTCAAATGTTATTAACACATATGGAAGCTTTATAATACTGCCATCTACCACGTAAACTTGATACTATAAACTAACTGGAGCTTAATTTTTTTCATATAAAATAAAGAAACTACGTTGTGAACAATTTTGTTAATAGATGTCACTAAAAGAAAACTATTGCAATTTAAGTTTTAAAAAAAAATATATATAAATTTGTCATTAATTTAGTTACTATGATAAATATGTATGTTAATTTACTAGTTTTAATTTTAATCTTTTTGTTTAACCAATCAAATTTGAAAATAAATAAAAATTGAAAACAAGTCAAACGAGACATTTAACCGTTAAATTGTATATATACACAAAGGGCATAACTAATTCTACACCAGTATAAGTAAGTGTATATTAAATTCGAAACTAAATGCTAATAAGAAGGCGCAAATTTCACGGGGACGCGCTAATTTTACTTTTTGTTGATCATAATATCAATTATACTTTTTTTGCTGGGGTTGACCGGCTATGAACACTATGCATTAACCGTAATGCAGTGTAACTTACTTAACATTTAATTTCACTTTCTTGTCATGACATGCTATTGTAATGTCAAGGTTAAAATAAGTAAGGTTTATTATTAAGCAAAATAACCTTAAACAAATTTTATAATTGAAGCGTATCGAATAAAATAAATTCACGATATTCCAGTCACATTGCTCTTAAATTGGATTTTGTGATTACAAACTTTCCTTCGCATTCAGTCCATGTTTTATTTACCTTAAAAGTAAATATACGTAAGGTCACGTTGCTAATACATAACGAACTTCTCATTATCATTACTTTCTTGAAAAGTTCGCACAACATTGTGTTTGTCGTAGTCTACATTTAATATTGTAGAATTTATAGCTCTCAAGTAGGTAATAAAGTATATTACAACTTTCTTGAAAAGCGTTTCGCCGTTAATGCAGGGGAAGCGAAAGATTTGATTTATAGCTCGGTGACATTAAAATCCTGGTAATGATTATATTTTAATACAATTGTATAGCAATCCTTAATTTTTTTTTTGTAATTTGGCGCAATAAAATTTTGT
This sequence comes from Baronia brevicornis, assembly GCA_031353405.1. Classification (NCBI taxonomy): domain Eukaryota; kingdom Metazoa; phylum Arthropoda; class Insecta; order Lepidoptera; family Papilionidae; genus Baronia; species Baronia brevicornis. Next base: position 71,688 of record JASFAT010000661.1, on the reverse strand, counting down.
AGATTTTATTGCGCCAAAGACAACATAAACAATGACATAAGATTATAAAACACAGATATAGACACAAGATTATAAAACATGACAGCAATGCAAGCGAATCACATTTTGGCATTATGAGATACATATTTTTTCAAACCTCATTATTTAGGTCGATTATGTGAAGTACCTATTTGTACCTTACTATTAAAAATTCAAGCGAAAATACGACTTACTCTGGAATTTATTAGCGGTTTCATTTTCTGAACGTTTATATATATATATATATATATATATATATATATATATATATATATATATATATATATATATATATATATATATATATATATATATATATATATATATATATATATATATATATATATATATATATAAAAGAGTTAATTATAAAATTGCAAATTATGTAAGCAAAAATTCTTACATATATGTTATTCAAAGCATTGCAATGGAGCAATGATGGGCAATGCTTCTGGCATCTATTCTCATATGTAATATTTCTGGCAGAGCTCGAATACCGTTACAATTAAAGTGTTCGTCTTTTAAGGCTATCCACGAATCAAGCCATTTTTTCAATGTCTTCATGTGAGCGGAACTGTTGATCAGCCAGATCTTGCGCCGTCGAACAAAACAAGTAATAATAGGACGGCCCAATATGTGGGGAATATGGCGAGTTGGATAGGACTTCCTATTTGAACGTTTCAATGTAGGTTTAAAACATGAGGCCGAGCGCTCATACAGTAGAATCACTTTTTGTGCCTTTGCTCGTATTGTGGCCGTTTTATGCGGAGTGATCGGCTCAGTGGCATCAATTGAAATCTGTACCGTTCCCCAGTGATAATTTTGTTTGGTTTTAATAGCTCATAATAAACAACCACCAAATACACAGCATATCCTTCACAGCGTGTGTATTTGGCGGAGTCGACGACGTAAAAGCATGACCGGGCAGTCCCCATGACTTTGGATTGACTAATACTGAAGCCCGTATTGCGTTTGGCACAGATCATCATCAAGAAATTTCTCCAATTCAGCGTTTTCAAATGTTTTGACCTTGTTTCGCGCGGACAGTCGTCAAAATCGAAATCACCGTCTTTAAAGTGTAGGAGACAATCGCGGCACATTGTTTCATTTAGAGCAGCATTTAGGTAAACTTTTTTTTACTCACGATGCGCTTCAGCCGCCATTTTCTTTAAATGAAATAAGAACAGTAACACTTCCCCGTAAATGACGATTATTTGGCACAAAATCAGACATTTTCACACAACATGTCAGAGCGGTTTGTTTATGTCTAAGTTTGATTCATAACATTTAGATATGTCAAAATCGACCAACACTTATTGCTGGAGCCATCTAATGACAAACAGCGAGAACTTAGTTGCGCACCTAATATATTCCATGCTCAACAGTGAGACATATTTGGGTGAGACATCATATTGAAGTGATGCGCTATTATATTTCTACGTATTTTGGTAGGGAACACTCTCGACTGGGATGCCCGCAAATAACACCGACGAAGTGTTTGTGAGAGGCTGCTCTTCGATCCTAACTTCAATGGAACGATGAAATACTCGTTACGATAGCAGAATTGCGATCTAAAAGTCCTTTATATGAGGTTAAATCCTCAGTATGAAAGGCTATCGGCGTGAGAGGATATCAGTTACAATGGGCCTAGTATACAAATGTATTGTGTATAACATTAAACGGTATCCTATTGCCATCTGTATAATATAGTGTACATGTGAAGTATGTAACCTTCATGAAGTCTGCGGCGGCACTAATAGGACTGCATTGTCAGTCGTGATCCTATGAATAATCAAGGACACTGTTTGTAAACGGATAAATTATGTTAATTGCCGAAGATATATATATATATATATATATATATATATATATATATATATATATATATATATATATATATATATATATATATATATATACCCATAACATGTCACTAGTTTAAATTTATTATTTCATGAATATAAAACAAATGAAGATATACTTAATGATTCAGACATTTATTTCGCCTCCAAGGTTCTCAGTAAAAATAACTTCTATTTTTAGATGAAAACCACAATTAAAGTGTCCTCGAATAAATTATGAACGTCTTTTTTTAAATACAGGTAGTATTTTCGTTGCTCTTTGTGTAGGTAAGCGTTCCTTACATAACGACTTGCCTGACCTTTTCCACCCTTTTCAAGAGTTATAATCGAAAAAAATATTCAAACATTAAATTACTACTGCTCTTCGATATTAATATTGTATTCTGAAAGTTACATATATAAATACACCTATGTGAAATAAATCTTTTTTTCAGTACTGACAGGCTATCACTACAAATCCTACCTATTCAAAAGAAGCAAAAAGATGAGTAAAGGGAAGGTGAGGGATAAAATACAGGAAGAGAAGATGGAGAACGAAGAGGTACTCAATTCTATTCCTAATGTTAACAATAGGTGCCAAAAAAAGAAATAATTATTTCACATACAACTCCAAATAAACATCAAACTATTAAACATTTTACTTTACATGTTACTGTAGCTTGGTTGCAGTAATTACAGAAATCGCATTATCCTAAGTTAAGTTTTAGTGTCCCGTATTGTTTTTATGGCTACAATTAACTAGGTTTATCACACTGTTCATCCATAAGGTATGTAACAAAATTTAAGATTGTTAACGAATCACGAGGAATGGGTAAAGTTTTTGGGTGAAGAAAGAAAAAATGACTTAAATATCAAAAACGATAATATGTGAATAAATCTTTAGAAGTTTAACAGCATGAGAAAGCCCACGGCAGTCCACTACTCGACATAAGCCTTCCTCAAGAAGCGCCACCTAGCCCAATCTATGACTATCATCATTGTGAGTTTTAATCTGAATATTGAAAAAATTATGCGTATTTTTCTGTACTGAATTGCCAGTTTAGTAGGATTCCCGAGAGATTCAGAAATATGTTATTTACCCGTATAGAAAGATTTCAAAACAAAGATTTCAAGAAAATACATATGTTGTTACTGATTGCGTTGAGATATACCTCGGAATTCTCAAGAGGATCAGATTAACTTTGAAAGTCTCCCGGAAGTGATGAATTGAATTCAAAGTTCTTAGCAATATTGTAATTACGGTTAATCTTGCACAATTTAAAATAAACAGGAAAAAGATAATTTAAAAGAAAGAAGACAAAAAGAATTCGTTCTTTAATTTTGATTAATTATTTTGTTGTAAGAATATGACTAATAAGAATTCATGTTTAAAAGCAACTATAGCTCAGTCGTAAAGGATTATTTATTGATGTGAACCATATTTTTCTAGCACAAGCATTATTAAATTCGTTGAAAAGGTTAAAAATAATTCTAGTAATATCAAAATATTGCTAGTTTTCTTTAAAAAAAATTATATCATTCAATTTCCAAGCAGCATAATTCGGTTTTGAAATATAATAAAATATATATTCTTTATTAACTTAAACTCTAATTGTAATCCTTACAAAACTATTAAGAAAACTAGTTGTAAGTTCTGCCGTTATCCAACAGGTTTAATTTAAGAGTTTATGCAAATACAAAATGACTGATTTATAACTGACAAAGATTTTACTGCTTAGTCTGTTGCCCGGAGTCTGATATTCGTCTCCTCACTATTGTATATAACATGAAGGATTGAAGACGAACATTTCTTGTCTTATTACCATTGATACATACACACATAGTTTTACAGCGAATTTTCATTTATCTTCTTTATGTATACTTTGTAGACGTTATTTAGTTTTGTCGCTTTTATGACTTTACCAACTTACATTTTGATCGTAACTATCAATTTTTTGGACGGAAAAGTGTATACCTTAACATTCAGTATATGAAATCCATGACAAGGTGCTTGTTTTTTGCTAAATAGAAAACTATTAATTTTTAAACTAATTTTTTAAAAATTCGTAGTAGAATTTCAAGTAAGCTAATTATGCTCGTGCTAGGAACTGGTTTACATCATTAGTCCAAAGGGAGAAGAGGGAGAAGGGAGACAAACTCATGACCTCAGATCATAACCGCGATTCTCACCGACTGAACTATCGATGATTATTTTTCACATAGAAAATTAAAGTCAAAATCGGCATAATCGATAGGCAAAGTACGAGTAAGCGCTATGCTTCTATCTATTGATCCTTGTTTTGTAAACCAAACTTTTAAAGATTAACAACATTTATTTAGTTACATGTTTTTATGTATGTACACAACACATACATAAAAACATAAAGCGTATAAATATACGTACATATTTGAATACAGTTGGAAGATATACATTTTAAGATAAAAAATATGAGTTTATGAATTTCTTGAGCAGAATATACGTATACACAATGTAACGTTTCCTCTGGGAGAAGTAACCTCATAAAGCGAATACAGCGTATCAAATCTATATCGTGAGAATAGTTAATCATATTAAATCTGATAAACTTATACACAAATATACATACATAGATATGTACACATACACACTAACTCACAGAAAAATAAATAAAAAAACAAAAATTTTAAAAGAAATATTAACTTTGCTGCAAGTACTCTCATCTTTATGAAATAGACTTTGTCGGACTTTGACTTCAAAAATGAATTTCTTTGACGCTTTTTTCATGTCAAGAAGAATGTCGTCCCAGAGCTTTATAGCCGTTAAGGCGAAAGATTTAGAGATAAAGCCAGTACGGTGTAAAGGAGTATGAAGTTTTGAATTATCCGTGGAACGGAGATAGATGTTATTAGAAACCCCCAGGTATTGGAGCTTTGATTTCATGATACATTGGAACAAAAAGATCGTTTAAAATTTTGAAAAGGGTGCAGAGTATTCTGAAATCTCTGCATTTGAAAATAGGCAGCCAGTCAAGCTGAAATCGAAAGTGAGATACATGGTCATATTTGCGTAAACCATACATGTATCTGATGCAATTATTTAGAAGACGATCGGAGACGATAAGATAGTGTTAAGATAATCTTGAGATAAGTTAGAGTAACACACATCATCATAATCAATTAAGGAATGAATAAATCTTAGTTAGTAAAACCTTAGTGCCAGAAGGGAGAACATTTTTAAACCAATACAGTGATCGCAACGTTGCACTCGATTTGCGACAAACATCCTCCACCTGCTTTTTACACGTAACCGAACAATCAATATATGAAACGAGATTTTTTACATATGAACGGAACGAGATATTTTTATTACTGATTGAGATCGGACGCAGTGCATCTGTATTAATTTGAGAAAGCTGTCTAGATCTCCCAGAACAATTGTTCGACATTTGGATGCATTAGCACTGATTCCATACGTAGCAGACCATACAGACATCTGCTAAAAGATCTGAATTCACTAAGGTTATGTCACTGCTAACATTAAATGGGTCCTCTTGTGCATAAAGCTGTAAGTCATCGTCATAAAGATAGTAAGAGCATTTTAGATTTGGTTTAGATTGATAAATATGGAAACTAATATAAAAATAGACAAAATACCGCCTTTAGGAACGCCGGCACACACCGACTCACAACATCTCATATATTTTGGACAAAAGATATATTTTGGTCAATGCGCACAGCCTGCCATCGCCCCCAACGATAAAAAGTAAATAATACCTGAGCTGAAGGAGCAATATTAAAATGACTGAGAAGTGCAACTAATATACCAAGATCTACAACGTTAAATGCTTCGGATCTATTAAAAAAAGAACAGTAACGTTAGAATTTTCCATGCCCTCTCAAACATCTTCTAAGACTTTAATAAGATCATTTTTTGTGCTATGGCCTGAACGAAAACCAGATTGGTAGGGAGATAAAATATTATTTCTGAATATAATAGAATATAGTTGCTTATGCACAATGGCTTCTAACACCTTAGAAAGAAATGGAAGAATGGATATAGGCCTAAAATGAGAAACAGTGTTAGAATTAGTACATTTTGGAAGAGGAATTACATAGGCTTTACGCCAAACTATTGGAAAAGTACCATTCAACAAAGAGAAGATAATGTGAATGATATGAGTGATTACATATACTAAAGATTATAAGATGTGTGTTATCATTATTCTACGTACGTCACCACAACCAACAGCTTTAGATTTAATTGAAAGAATTGTTTTATTAATTTCTTCTTTGTCAACAGGAGAAAAATTAAAAGGACAATGAGAACATGGGGAACATTAAAATTATAGACATAGAAGCACGAACGTTATCAGGTATGGTTAGCGTAGAACAAAAATTAAAATAAGTTACGAACAGTGCCCGTATTTTCTACCCACTATTTTACTGACTGAAACTAGAAGACTTCAATAGTAATGGACCTTTCCACAAAAGACGATAAAACTACAGAATCAATTTCATTTTCAACAGAATAAAATAGATTTAAATTTATAAAATTAGTTTTTAATTTTTCTTTTGTATAAGCTTCCTTCGCCGCCTTCACGCCTCTCTTCAGTTTCGCCCGTAGGTTGACTAGTAGAGAACGCAAAATGGCGTTAAGTCCGTCTGATGTACATTTTGTGCATAAAAGTTTAAATAAATATTCGTAAATAAAAGGTTAGAGTAAATCAATATATTCAAATTTCTGCTCATCTATGTACGAGTACATATATGTGTAGCTGTGAAGATATCGTATCGCTGAAATTTATTCTTCATTTCTGACATTGTGTATGATTGAACACGGTTTTTTATCGTCTTGAATACAAAAATATTGCGGTAACATTTTTGTATAAAATTTTATTTCAAGAAACGTTTTTCACATAAATTTCATTTTGCTTTATCGTCCTTACTCCAATGTAATATAATTTATTTAATTCAGTATATTCTTAGGTAAACACTCGCTAATTTTGTGTTTACAGATTTTCCTTCAAAACATTTTCTATATTACGTAATAAGATTATTTTAACGACATCAGGCAGAGTTGTAACTAAATATTTTGGTGATTTATCGATAAAATATTTTTAAAGATGTCTAAAATTAGTAATATACTTTCCCTTTCCTTTTCCAGGCAGATTTTTTGGTATAGTTACGTTTATTTCAATATATGTACATAATGTGAGATGTTTCTCATCATAGACTATATTTTTTATCTTTGTATTTTATATACAGCGCAAATACTAACACATCGAAACTAAGATGTAAATAACTAATAACAACACAATATTAAAAAGTAAATGTGTTCATTTTACACGATAACAGTAACGCAAATATGTAATCAAACGTGATAAATTCCTTAGTCTTTTGTTCGTATCAATTCTTCTAATTGCGTCTTAAAAATTTCCTCCAAGAGGACATTAATCTAGAAACATAACAAAAGAATTTAATGGCATGAAATGAAAGTGGATAATGGTACAATCCTTTATAAGTTTTATTTTCGTTACATTTAGCTTGATTCTTCTGAGATTTTTCAGTCACCTCTGTGATGAGATGAGTTATCTGCCGAGATATCTAAGAAAAAACATATTTATTTTATGTTTTTTTCTTAGATATCTCTGTAGATAACTCATCTGAAATATTTTAATAATGAAAAACTATTCATATGCAAAATAAAACGAGCTACCTCACAATAAGACTTTCAAAACTAAATATATTTATACATAGCTAAATATATTTATATAAATGGTCCATTGATTAGTATTTTTATGTATTTTAATGTCACTGATCTCGTATTGTATGATAAAGGTTAGAACAATGAACGCAAGACCGGCATACCTTAAGACGCGCCACCTAACTGAATTATCAGCTCACATATTTTCAAGTTTCTGCAAGCCGTCCTACGTAGTTGTGAAATACTTCCACACATAATCTAATAAAATTAAGTTAAAAATGTAAAGAAGAATGTATCAAAAAAATTAATTAATCCATTTAAAATCCGTTGTTTTTCCGTCGATCGTCTACGCCAAAAGAAACAAAAAAATGTTGAAAATATACCGCACAAAGTCATATAAATGTTCCTCCTCTTTGCGATATAACATCATCCGCATGGCCTTCTTAGTTAATGGAGGTAAATAATGATAATAGTTCCAATAAACGATGTCTACTACCTCTATAGTTTACTACCTCAGAAATTTTAATAATAAATATATGAATTAATGAATTAAATATTAATTAATGAATGAAACTACTCTTCCAAATAAAAGGAGCCGTAATACAAAATAATCAAATTAAATTTTGCTAGCTTTACGTTCACCCACGCAACATAAAATGCAAAGCGTGAAAATAAGTGTATAAAATGTCAAAGGTTTCTTTGCACAGAAATATCTTATTTAATAAATGACTTAAAATTTCTTAAAACGTCTAAAGACACATTTACGAAGTTTTTCGACTAAGTCGCTCTTAACTAGGCATTGTAAACCGGATTAACATATTTTGACATTACATTTATTCAAGCTTATAATGTCATATAGTCGCCTCGTACAGCAACCATGGCAAGAAATGTGGAGAAACAAAAAAAATATTTAATAAAATTAAAATATGTGAATAGGTGAATTTACTAAGGTAGTAAGCGAAATCCTTATATTGGATTCCTTTTCAGTCACAACAAAACATTATGTAATTTCGTTATTTTTGGCCGATAAGATGTTATAAATTACTACTACTGTTATAAATAAATACTAATTATCACAAATGTAACATCTGAATTAAACATCCAACGGTACAAATACAAAAAATGCTTATAACTTAAGTATGTGTAGCAATTGTGCACGTGGGTTCTTTCTCATATATATATATATATATATATATATATATATATATATATATATATATATATATATATATATATATATATATATATATATATATATATATATATATATATATATATATATACATACATACTTAGTCTGGCCATAACTACTGTTACAATTAAAAATAAAAAAATATTACATTTGAATTTGGAATCTGTCATTTTTATACGATTGTTTATTGTGTTTTCTCGTTTTGGCGCCAATACGTTGTACAATATTTTGGGATATTAAAATGGAGTGGGGTGATAAAGAGAACCGAATCGCTGTGATTGCATTACACAAAGTAGGTATGGAGCCAAAAGCAATTGTTACAACTCTCCATACACTTGGTAGTAGTCAAATGTTTGTGTACCGGGCTATTAATAGGTACAATGAGACCTCCTCTGTTTGTGACAGAAAAAGACCTGGTCGTCCACGTAGTGTTCGTACGAAAAAGGTGGTCAAAGCAGTAAGGGAAAGAATTCGAAGAAATCCTGTCTGAAAGCAAAAGTTTTTATCTCGGGAGATGAAGATAGCACCTAGAACCATGTCGCGTATTTTAAAAGATGACTTAGGACTTGCAGCCTATAAGAGACGCACTGGTCACTTCTTAACTGATAATTTAAAAAAGAATAGGGTTGTAAAATCGAAACAACTACTGAAGCGATACGCAAAGGGAGGTCACAGAAAAAATTTGTTTACGGATGAAAATTTTTTTAAAATTGAGCAACATTTTAACAAACAAAATGACCGTATTTATGAAGCAAAGCTCTAAGGAAACTTCCCAATTAGTCGACAGAGTGCAACGTGGACATTATTCGACTTCAGTGATGGTTTGGTGGGGTGTTAGCTATGAAGGAGTGACTGAGCCATATTTTTGAGCAAAAGGTATCAAAACATCGGCACAGGTGTATCAAAATACCATTCTGGAGAAGGTAGTTAAGCCCCTTAACAACACCATGTTCAGTAACCAAGTATGGTCCTTCCAGCGAGACTCGGCACCGGGTTATAAAGCTCGGTCCACGCAGTCTTGGTTGGAAGCGAACGTTTCGGACTTCAACAGAGCTGAAGACTGGCCGTCGTCTAGTCCCGATCTTAATCCGCTGGATTATGATTTATGGTCAGTTTTAGAGAGTACGGCTTGCTCTAAACGCCATGATAATTTGTAATCCCTAAAACAATCCATATGATTGGCAGTGAAGAATTTTCCCATGGAAAAGTGCATGTTTCTATTGATAACTGGCCTCAACGTTTAAAGGACTGTATTGTAGCCAATGGAGACCACTTCGAATAAGCTTTTTATATTTTTAATTGTTTTATATTTATGTATTAAACTAACACACTGTAAAAGTAATAAATGTTATTTGCAATTAAAAAATATTTTTTTCTTTGTTACAATATTTATGGCAAGACTAGGTATATACATACATATATATATATATATATATATATATATATATATATATATATATATATATATATATATATATATATATATATATATATTTGTTAGATGTAAATCAATTTCATCAAACCCAAAACTATCGTCTCTATTTCAAACGCACCGAATTTTCAACAGCAAATAAATCAAAAACATTTCTTCCAACATTTCATACATAGATATATAATATATATATGCATATCATGCAGACAAATTTGAACTTTATTGAAGAAGAGTACCCTAATCCAGTTACTTAGTTTCCCTTAGTTAATCTAGCAACCCGATGCTCACGGAGTAACATGGGGGCCCGTGCTTATCGTCAACGGCATATATCAGCAGCTAAAAGCCTCCATCTCACATAGACTACCTTATGATCCTCGTACCTCTTCATGGTTTCTTTTGAGGTCTATGTAACTGCAATTGCGGTTTCTCAGCGCCTGATACACTAAAAACTGTCGTCTCCTAGTTGTGTGCAACGTCTTCTCCCAGAACCTTGCCTTCTCAGAACGAAATCTGTCTCATGGTATCGAGTCCAGGTTATTTGGATAGTTGAACGACTCACGTTTAATTGTGAGACGTAACATTGGCTACACGCCTCTTCCAGCAGCGTTATAATTGTACTAGCTATTATTGCTTTTTCTCCGCCTTTTAGTCGCCTGATAACCTTCTAACAACAAACCCGCGAAAAATAAATAAAAAGTCACAAACTAAAAAAGGGACATGGAATATGGAAATAAAAACTTCAAAGTTTTCGGAACGCTTTACTACAGAAGAAACTATCGATTAAATAATTGTGGCATTAAAACTTAAGCATTATAACACTTACTGTTTATAACGTTTTCCATTATACTTTGTACAATCTCAAACCAGTTGGATACTGAACCTATAATCACGCTTATAGCGTACTTGTGAAGTAAATTGTCAATATCAGAAATGAATAGCACTGTAAATATATACCATTTATATCGAGGTCATGTGTGCCCCAGCAACGTTTGAGTAAGTTGCCTTCTCAAAAAGAAATATATTTTGATTTCACCTTCTTTAAATATATTGTATCTTAATCATTTTATTTAAAACACTTTAGGAACTTAAGGAATTATATTAATAGGAAGATTTCTTATCGTCAATAAAAAAATTCTAAATTTATTCTTATAATTACAACCCCCGTTTGCCATTTCTCGCCTACTTTGGCTTACAATTTAAATAGATAATAGAAATTTTATTGCGACCGATTATTATTATACTTTAGTCTTACACTTTATTGTTATTTTGTACTTGTATATACACAATTATTTTCTCTAGTGGATATGATTGAAAATGAAAAAATACCGTTAAAAAACTTTAGTATATTAAATCGATCGAGTTAGCAAATTAGAGTTTTTTTTTATGGGAAAGGGAATACACGCAAACGTCCTATGGAAACATTGAAGTACCGGTACACTCGAGTGAAGACCGAATTGGAACCTTCAATAAACCAAACAACCAGACAACACATTTCTTAAAGGCCAGCAACACTTCTGCAATTTCTATGGCACTGCGGATGTCTATGGGAGGCATTGATTGCTTTCCAACGGATTCCAGCCTTTCTACCCCATAAAAAAATGTTTGCAAACCTATCGTGAGACGCTCCCCGGCTAGATTGAGCAACGATCTAAGAGGGCGACTGGCAGAAATTGGATGCTTGTAGTCAAAGATCGATCTTACGCCTAACGCCTATTTGACAGTGGACAGCCGCAAGTGGATGATGAATTAATAAATACACTAAACTTTGATTAAATAAAAAAAAAAATTTAAAGAATATAAGTCAGCTCTGTGTAATGTTCGATTCCATTACTTTATAAAGTTTTTGATTAATTAAAAATCAATAACAACTATTTGAGAGGTGCTAGAATTATTGTTTATTTAAATTTGAATTCACTCTCGCTGGCATTGGCATTTCCTTTCTTCTCTATCCTTTTCCTTCCTCTCCGCCAATCCACGGTCTGCCGTGCCAATGGATGCCTGGCTAGGAGCGAGCTTTGTCGCAAGCGTCCCGACCGCCCAGGGATCGGGTTCCCCCGGGTACTATGGTGCCTTACTCTGCTGGGGCTGACCTCCATCCTCCCTTGCGGCTCGTGGGATTCACTAAAACGAATTTAATATACCTAATTTGTTGAAAATGACGGCGACATGGTTCGCCACCCGGCACGTCCTGATTCTCATGAGGGCGAAAAACGACTAATGGAGGGCCGTTTCGCTGCGATGAATGGTAGCGGATGGAGCTCTGTGGAGTCTGCCAACCTCTGCGGGGGATAGGCTTGAATATAAATATAAAAAAATATCAATGAATACACACTGTATTAATTGATACTGGATATTGCCACAAATAAGGGATTTGATGATAAGGATTTGCACTTTTTTAACACCCCATACATATTCTATTGCGAGCCACGAATCCTATTACTGTCCATTCACTATTTTTTCTCTACTATCAACTTCTAATCACCCACTGATCCTATACCATGCTGGTACAAATACACAGAAAATGTCATACCGCTATTCAGTTCAATGAATATTGATCTGCATATTGACTATCCTGAATTAGAATCTATTGTTATTAATTCCGTCTAATTTGTTAGGGAGAAGGCAAAAGTTTCGTTTGAGGTAACGCTCACGCTCTACAATAAGCGTAGTAATAAAGATATCGGTATTACTCCAAAAATGAGATCCTTCTCCAGATAATAATCGGCTGCTGTTGAGCTTTTCCAGATAAAAGACATTGTCTGCAGACGGTTTCAATACTTAGTTTCGATCGTGCAGACAGTTTTATTACCTAACATCAGCATTGATTTTGTAAAATGTAAATCGCCCAGACTCTGTATATAATCTTATTTCAATAATCTGCTTAATAATCTCACGCTGACAGATAATATATTGTACAATGTAGGAAACCAATGAGTCTAGAAGCATGGCAATTTGCAACGGAGATGAGTTTAAGAAAGAATTATTGACATTGTGTCACCTAACTAGGCTAAAAATAAATAAAGCTTTGTCATTTAATTCAGGAAATCACCACCGAGTGATATGAGAATATGCTAGCGTCTGTAGGTATACTAATTTTGCAAATCTAAATAAAGAAAAAATACTTACTATATGGTTTTTTCCTTTATCCTAGTATCATAAGAATTAAGCCCGTTTCTGAGAACACCATAAAGCTGTGTTCTAGAAAACGGATCACAATTTATTACCTATAAGGTTTTTTATGTAAAATTTTATGCCTAGAGCCTCTAGAACTTCGAACTAGGACTCGCGAAATAGAAGGCACAAAAAGAATTCCATCTTTACGAACGAAAACATATCAAGTTAATATGAATACAAATATATTCAATTGCGGCTGTACTAGTTTTACCAAAGAGTATCCTAAGCTCACTTAAACTCACTTTGGATTTTAAATTACCAGTATTTAAAAATAAAAATTAAAATAATAGTATTATATTTAAATAATAATATCAATAATTAAACTGATTTTTAATATTTTGCCGAATGTGGCATGATAATCATTTTGTAATTATTACAAAATATTTCAAACATATATTTTCAATGTTGCATGTAAATAGATCATACAATACCCATAGTTCATAGTTAATGAAATAATATAATTATTAATGATTATATTTTTTTAATAGAAAGCTAATAGATAAATTATATCAATATATTGTAAATTGTGATTATATTATATTTAATTATTTTTGGATAGTGACAAATTGGCTCAGCAGTGAAACTACCGCTTTATAGTCAATAGTCGCGATTTTGATTCCCGTTTCGATTTAAACATGTGTGTAAGCTAAAAATATTCTTTCCGATTCTGTCCCTCTAATCCACCCTGAATAAATGTAGTAGGAAACACCCATCCCTAGATAAATGGGGAGGCCCCAAAAAATAACAAATTTTTTACGACAATATCATGTTATATTGCTCCAAAATATGGATTCAACAGTATTTTTAAATAAAATGTAAACACGATTAGTAACAAAATATAGTATTAAAAGTCGAATATTAAAAATGTAAAGGGTAAATCGTAAAACGCCGATAACAAAGGACATGTCTCGTTGTGAATTATTTATGCACCGCTGACTTGAGTGACGTCTAAAAGCAAATTCAATACGATATTATTATGTTCTGAATCACATTAAAGAAAATTCTATCCCCTTCAACGGCAATTTATTAAAATGTTTTCTGTGCTCGTACTGAGTTTTTAAAACTATTCGATAAATAAAAAAGGGAAAGTAGCTCAGTCAGAGACTAACATTAAGTTTGTCAAATTAATGTTAAATTAAAAAGGAAATGTCTTAACTACTTTTTTCGTAACTTAAATTTTTATATTAAATATCTGTGATTCCCATAGAATAGGCTCATTCCATTTCTTTTCATGAGAATTGCACGAGGCAACTATGGGAGCAAATACTAATAAATAGGCATCAGCGTCTACTTGAGAATAAAAACCAAACTGTGATCTTCAATCTGCCCTCCAAGCGTACTGCTGTATTGATTATGGTGTTTACCTAAAATAAAATTGGATGAAAAACATAGTCACACATATTACAAATAAAATATCGCCTTACTAATAATTTAGTAAAGCAAAAATCATACTGATTTTATATTTCTAATTGCAGTATATAATAAAATTTTTCTTTATAAACTTGTAACAATTTTTGTTTCCATAAATTAAAAATTTAAATGAAATGAAAATTTCATTCATCAAAGTACAGATTTAAATACTTTATAACAGAGGCGACGCTCGCCAGCTAATTTACTTTAACGAGTTAGTCATCACGGTTGATAAATTTCTTATTATTGAAATAATCGTATACATAATCCGCTTTACCTGGTGATATTAAGAGCAACTTCAGTATTGTAAATTGCAAATATTACTTACCAGAAAACGTATATTTTCATGCATTTAACCGTTGAAAGTTTGAACAATCACTGTCAATATAGTCACGTAACTTCCCTCCCGAACTCCGCTGAATACTCCAGAATCATAGCATAGTTTTTTCAATTAACTTTTTAAGTTTTTAATGACATCAATTACCGCAATTATTACGCAATGGACCGAAATGTTTGAATGCAAAATTCTGCGCATAAACACAATATAAAGACAATATTTCACAACGGCCCACAGTCCAATCCCAAACAAATGAGTACTTTTAAATCTGGCTCGAAGCGTCCAGTACCAGTTGATAGTACCTTTGGCAGACAATATTAACAAAGAGTAACCCAAATCACTGGCAACCACGAGCTGTAACAGACTCGATCTCACGTCTTTCAACCTCCTTCTCTTCCTCAGTGTCCATAACTCAGTAAATTACGACGTCAATGGATTTACGCAACGCAAATACTTATAATAGCCAATGAGACAAATGTCTCAATAAATATAGTAATATTGCTCATAAAAATTCGAAAATTCAGAGGCATGTTAAATAACATGCTTCTGAACTTTCGGAAGTTTATAAGCAATGTTACTCGTTTTCATCAGGTGAGGTCCTGCTTTTGAAATTTAAACTACTTTTATGGATTGTCGCGTGACTTACGTGCTTACTTTTTACTTTCCGTATTTCTATTACTATACAATCGGAAACTGATAAGTTTTCATAACATCGGGGTGAAATAAAATTATAAACTGAAAAAAAATTGGATTACAATGGGCGAAGCTCACAGAATTTCCAAAACTTATTAACTTACCGAATCAGTTACAATAACTTTTATATTTACATAATTCACTATCAAAAATAAGAATATGTAAGAATGTATACACAAAATAAATATTATAATAAACCTATAATTGCTGCAGAGACTTCATTTCTTCATTAATGCAACAAATGTGTAAATAAGTAAGTGACTAATATTATTGCAATAAAACATAGTAAGGCACTCAGAAAATTATTTTCTAAATTATCGTTAGATAATAAAATGGGATAGTTCAAAATATATAATTTTATTTTTCCATAAATGTGTTTAATACTTAAATAAACTAAAATATATGTACACTTAAATAAACTTAAATATATGTACGTACACAAAATTACATGCAAGTAAAAGCAGTCACATTTTAAAATCCGAAAAGCGAGGCACATTACTTAAATTACTACATTTTCAGTTTCATTTTGTGGAGTAGAGTTGTGCACGCAAGTCCTGCAACGTTGCATTCGGAGCTCGCTGTTGTTACTAAAACTACATATACAATATACTCGATTATGTACCCACCATTCACAATCGTACATAATTGTGAAGCTTTTCAAAGCAAACCGTTTGTTAAGCTAGCCAAGTTGATAAATAATTTTATTGTTATTGCTCGAATACATGATAAATAAACATAACTAAAATAAGTTAAAACTTTTAATTTAAATGGTTTCATTAACATACTAAAACAAAAACGAGGGGCACATAAAATTCTGAAATTATACAATCGTTATACAGATTTTTATGAGCCCCACGTTTTTATTTTATGTATTAATAAATCTGTTCAATGTAAAAGATTTTTTCGTATTTTTATTTTATAGTTTCTGTTTTTTTTTTCACCAAATGTAATGTATGAAACTCATCAAAGCCAATCAAAGAAGGTGAAATTATACTACTTTATTTATTTAAATATTATTACTAATAATGGAAAACCCTCGCTATCAAGTTGAAATTATCACTATGTTGTAGGTATTGTCACGGGAACTCAATGTATGCAAAATTTCGTAAGAATCGGTTTAGTAACAGTAATTGAAAAAGGCGTCGAAAAATTTGAGGCAAGCAAATATACAAGATTAAGCCAAATAAAACGTCTGCTTCATAAACTCAGAGTTGCTCAAACATATGCCCTCTTAGCTATAACCCTCTAGGGTATGCTTGTGTTTTCTTTGTTAAGATATGATTTGGAACAAAAAAATCCGCCGGTAAACCAAAGTTACTGACAAAGATTTTCAAATTAGTAACTAAAGAGGCAATGCAAAATCTGATCACATTTGTCGAAAAACCGACAACTGCTGGAGTAGACGAGTGCTGGAGTGGAGACGGCGTCTTACCACTGAGCTCTAATATTGAGCTAGGTGGCGCGTCTTGGGATAGGGTTTGTCCAGCAGTGACATGCCGCAGATTTCTGATGATAATGATGCCATATGCAATCCTCAAAATAAAAAAAGTAGACCAGAAGAAAGTAAAAAGTTAAAACGTTAGTGTAAAAAATGAATGGAGAGGAGTTAAGCCTCTAATAGTTAGTTATACAAGTACTACAAATCTTATGGAAGATAGCTTAAGGAAATCTATCAATCAATTCCACTATCTGAGGTTACTGTTAGTGATAAATCCTGGCAATCTCTCAAGGTCATCCTTGAAATGAATGAAAAACGAGCTCCTATTTTAAATCTAACATATTTCAGCTAGCGATAAAATCTTTTTGTGTATTAGAATAGTATAACAAGTAATACGATCCAAACATGTTTTACTTCTGTCGATTTGAGTATCCATTTGAACCTTCTTGAAATATCGTAAAGTATGGTTTAAGCCGCTTTTTAAAGTTTATGGTTCCGATAAGAAAATTGAAAAACCTTAAGAAACATTGAAAATTGACAACTTGGTTTTTAATGTAAATCGTCTTGTTATGATCAATCATGTTTCGTGCACTTTTAATGATAATGGTTAGCGTGTATTTTATTTGCAAAAATGACTGAGACTGCGAATATCTATAAAAGATAATAAAGTATACTATTGTAGTACTACAGTTAATACAGTGCCCTTGATGTTGCATATATCTATGGTGGTACTTACCATAAGATGTATCGTTGCTCGTTTGACGACCTCTTTCACAAAAAAGGCACGGAAACCTACGACTTAAGATTATTAGCATAAGCCTCATTAATTAGGCTGTTACCGTTTCAAAATGTTACAAAAATGGTATTAACCCATCAATTATATGGTATTTTTTTTATATTCCTTTGAAACAATATAAAATTTGAGTAAAAGTTATGAAATAATAAAACTTTTAAATAATTTACTTCAAAACACTCATAACATCTGTCTTGGGGACCTTACTAAATGTCTTAGACACTTACTTTAAGAGGAAGCATTGTTCACGAAGAAAAATTATTCCCTGTTTAAAAGATGTAGCGAGCACTTTGTCGCTGTCTGCACAAAAATGCACTTGAAGTGGAACTTTAAGCTGGATAGAAGATAAAACAAAGTGGTAAAATAAATATATAATATGATTAAATTACTTATAAATTCTAAAATCGTTTATCTATACATAAAGTACTCAAATATTTTAAACCTGAATCATCAAAAGCAATGTTTTCTACTTATTTTATCCCACGGTGTAACGTTAAAATTTTAGTTTTCTCAATATCTATTAACTCTACAAAAAGCTACTACTATAGTTTTTAGAACAGTACTGGTACCAGGCTAATTTATTTACCTAACATCGGAAATATTATTCTACAAATAAACATTATATATTTTCTTAATTTTAATATAATCAGAGCATTTTGTATTATTACATTACAAAATTTCTATTAATATCTAAGTATAAAAAAAGTTACTTACTTAACAAATAAATTGAAACATTTTTTAAATCTTCAATATTGGTTTGCCAATGTTCTTTAGAAATGGATTTTAAAAATAAATAAATATCTCCAACAAAATATACAGAAATGTCAAATATTACAAAGAAATTTCTTATTTATGATAAGAAATTTCTTAATAGTCTGTGTAGACACTGAAAACATTCGCCAGAATTCTGAAAGTGTTAATATGCTATAAATGATGCTGTAAGTGAAAAAATATGACGTTGTTGACAGAAAAAGACACAAAGATATTTATGATGAAAAGATTCTCTAATTTTAATGATTTAAACTACTCCACCGCTCGCCGTTCAGACTGCTAAAATATTACTTTATACACATTAAAAACAAAATTTCTTTATTAATTTATGTATACTACTTTAACTCATAACGACTATTCACTTATCTATGATATTAATAAAATTGTTTAATATTCAAATTTAGTTTTTAAGTTGCTGGGTGTAATTTACTCGAATACATACACATATAAATGTTTATCGCGTTTCACAAATACACCTACCTATACTCAGATTTAAAACCAGTCTATATGCATTTGTAGTTGAACATACGGGTCATACATTAACTTGTTCCGAATCGATCCACAATCCTTGACTCCAGAATATTATAGAACTATCTACCGCTATGCCCTTCATATCATTTAAAACCCTTAAAATAAAGCTAATTCCTAAAAATAAAAATCTTAGTAATAAAATCATCCACTTAATTTCCACGGTTTATCTTCTATCTTTCTTAAATTGCCCCTCAAGTACGGTGCCAGACAGAAAAATGTTTCATTTATTTTAAAGAAACAATTCGTCTCCGTATAAAATAAGATTAATTTTAAAGCAACTGCAGCTCAGACAATAGAACTCCTACATCGATTTATGTGACTAGAACTTAGTATAAGCTGTAAGCCATTCTGAGAAGAATATCAAACAGGTTTCAGCTTCATTGGAGGTAACCGATTATTTTTTTGATTTTATTAAACAAGAAACAAAAAAACGTGTGACCTACTAGTAAATCAAGATAATTAACACTCTCAGAGTCTACTATAAGTGCGGAGAAGGGCTCGAACAAGTAGATTCAAAATGTGCGTTATTTTTGTTTACAAATCAGTGATAAAATTATATTTTTATCACTGAAGTGTTTTTTTAAGTTTAACATCATTGTCATCAGCATGCAGTCCGCTACTGGAAATAACCAGTTTAAGGCGCGCCATCTTTCCGATCTTTAGCTACCAAATCCAGTTTTCTCTAGCCGCCCTGCCCAGATCGTCTCTCCATCTCGTCCGTCAACATCCTTCTGCTTCAATGGTTAAATGAAGTAGGTAAATTCGAGTTAGCGTTGAAGTCGCAATGGGCTAGTCACGTTTGTATTTCAGTACTTCATATTCATCATCATCATAAACTGCCTTACAATAACAGCTGTTCACTGCTGGACACAGACCTCTCTCAAGACGCGCCACCTAGCCCGATCTTTGGCTTCACGTATCCAATTTCAGTTTCGGCGGATGGCACTGATTGGCGCAAATCGTCGTTTACAAGTTGTTTATTGTAATAAGGTGGAAATAACTTTATTTAAATAAAATAAATATTTTATGAGTGATAACAGATTAGGGAGCAGATCCGATATCAAACTAAGCTTACTGCCTACAACCAAATATACATATAGCTGTAGGATCATTATTACTGCATAGTAAAACAAAAAAATTTAATTAATTTCATATTCTATAAGTTTAAGTATTTTTTTTCTTTGGACTGTTTTTAAGGAATAAATTGTAGTCACTTTTATGGTTTATTCAATTAGTTTAGAGTTGCTAAGGTCACAAATTTGTAGTAACTAGCTACATACGTATGAACTCGATGAAACGTCTAATAACAAAGTGCTTGTATTCAAATTTAAGAAGTACTTAATATGCCACACCTCCAAAAGTAAGTCAAAAACAATCTAATAACATAAAAAATTCACCAAATTAACCCTTTATCGTTCTTATAACTTTTGAATTTTGATCTTTGCTTTGATCCGACAAAGTATCGCTTATTTTAATGATTTCCATAAAATGTATTTAAGGCGCCGAGTCGAGGCTCGTTCTAATTACGATATATTAACTGACAAAATTAATATTTATGTAACATGCCTAAGCTTCAGGTCACGGATTAATTTTACACATGTGTATCATTCTATACATATATATATATATA
Source organism: Baronia brevicornis (assembly GCA_031353405.1). Taxonomy (NCBI): domain Eukaryota; kingdom Metazoa; phylum Arthropoda; class Insecta; order Lepidoptera; family Papilionidae; genus Baronia; species Baronia brevicornis. The sequence goes on along the minus strand of JASFAT010000661.1, from coordinate 50,745 downwards.
TATATATATATATATATATATATATATATATATATATATATATATATATGTGTGTGTGTATCTCTATTATATTTCGATCACATTGATAAGCGCTGCATCTGAAAAGGAATGATGGACAATAGTACCATGTGTCCTGACACACACAATTAAGGTAATCAAATATCTTCTATTACAAATAAAGTTGATCTTTTTGAGCTTTATTAACAAGAAATTCTTGTATGATTTCAAACAAACAACAATAGACGATTTCAATAATGAATAATACTGAGTGAAGAGGGTAACTATGGTTGAAAAAACTCATATCATTAGCAGCGCATCATTCACGTCTTGCGTGAGCATGCACTTCACTTTTTAGTTTTAAGTCTTAAAAGTATTTTACGACTTTTCTGTTTAAACGATTGATGACAATCAATCAATACACCTATAACAGTCCACTGCTGGACATTGGCGTCCCTAAAGGTTGAGGGGCTTTGATATAATCCTCACGCTTGACAAAAGGATTGGGGATCGCAGATTCGTTTTTAATATTGCTACTGCCCTCTTCTACTGATATTTGCTCTGATAATCTATTACTATTTTATGCCCCAAACAACACCATAAAAATGAATGGAAACAAAAACTTATTTAGTATACATTTTTATTGTTCGTACATACCTAATAAAATTCATATTTTTTGGTATTGATATCCAATATATCTGCGTATGGCGTCATTTGATTTTTTTCTTTGTAAGTCAGTACCAAAAATAAAAATACCATTTATGATTATCACAATTTAATGGACAATTATTCATATAATAGCACAATCCATAAGTAGAAGAAAAAGTTTATTGGCTACAACAGAGCCTACAATCATTACATGAACTTACCTATAATAAATAATTGATATCTATAATAAATCTACTGTAACATTTGACAAAATATTAATAAACTGTTATACTTTTTTATTTATTAAGAATTATAGAAGAAGCACACTCTTTTTAATCTATGAAATGAAATTAAATACATTTAGATAAAATATTTGATAACGTAATATAGTGAAAAAGATTGGAATGATTAATAAATTGAGAAGAGATATGTATAATTGTAAATGTGTTCAAATTGATTTAAGTTGACTAGAAATTGTTTCGGATAACTATATAAGTAATGATATATTCATAGTTTATAATAAGGGACATATTTATGCTAGACTACAAGATAAGCTTACGTGTACAATTTCAAAATGTTAACATTTGCATTCTTTTGAATAAAAAGGAACCATGTCTTCGGTTAGTTAGACCTATTTTTATTATTTTTATAAAAATACAGACACATAATGTGACAGAAAATTATGATATTGATCCCACTCGTTAGTATATATATTGACAGGAAACATTGTAATAAGTGTGTTTATAATTTAATTAAAATACACACATATATATATGATTAATATTGGCACCAATTAGTATTTAAGTCAATTTCGATTACTTTATAAGTATACGGACATTTTAATAGGAAGCTATGAATATCTTAGTATACTATCAATTTTGAAAAGTTAAATATCACGAAAACTTTATTAAAAATATTTTTAATATTTATAGAGAATAAGAATGTCCTAATTATACCTAAAGATAATATAAATTTCAAGCCTAAGCGACGGGGAAGTTTAAATATATAATATTAAGCTGATAGGTTTATATAAAAATTACGACGTTATCAACTTTAATTTTGCCTACTTTAATTTATATGCCTTTGCTTATAAACATCATAAGACATAAAATGACCCAGATAAAGACAAACTTCAAGAACATAGTAAATAATATAAATTATATTAAATAGTTCGAAATCTGTGTATCAACATAGTTAAAGGCGTTTTCGTCGCTTTATAGTATCAACACCAAGAATCCACGTAAAATGCATAAAAATAAAACGCTTTAAAGTTTCGTTTAAAAGCGGACAGCGACGTCTTTACATATCACTCTCCAACAAGCCTGGTCGCCTCGGGATATCTTCGCTATCTATTAACCTTATTTCATCTGTGTCTACAGAGAATCTCGCAACGCAATCGCCTAACAAATGAGGCTGACCATTTTTATTTTCTGTGCTACGTTTAGGGGCTTCATCCAACTTCACAATTTCAACCTCCACGCCAGACTCGTCCTTATCGACCGCCGTCCTACTCGGACAGCGGTCAAGTTCCTGTCAGGAAGCCTGTAACTCGGCCAGTTCGTTTTCCTCCTCGTGCAGACTTTTCTCTGCCAATCTGAAACTCTCCAAGAACTCATTCAAATCCACTAAGCCATCCTTGTTGATGTCCATTAAACGACAAATATCGACCAACTGCTCTTGAGTCATCGGATTTGGCATATATTTTCCCAATAATTGGCAGGCTTCCGAGAATTCTTCCAGCGTTATGTAACCTGTGAATATATATTTTGCTTAATTATAATGTCGACTTATTTTAAAAATATCTATCTAGTTTTTTAATATTTTATCGGTAATGATCATACCAGAGTTATCTTTGTCAAGAATCTTGAAGATAGCTTCCAAACTTCTTTTGTTCTTATACAATGTTTCGACCACTGTTTGATTGTCCGCCTTGCGACCAAACCTCTGCAAACATTTCTTTTTTTATAATTCAGTAATGTGCAACAGTAACAAAAACTGACCGTAATTTAAATATTCAAAAAACAATATATATAATTTAAAATATTTGCTTAAAAGCTAAATTTCATCATTATTAGCCTTAGTCTGTCCACTACTTGACAAAGACTTCCCCCAAGTATCGCTACACAGGCTAATCTTCGGCATCACGGATCTAGTTTCTGCTAGCCGCCCTGCTCATATCAGTGCACCATCTAGCTGGACAGTGTCCCACACTACATTTGCAAGGAACCAGTCCTTACTGCAGCACTCGTCTATCTCAACAACAGTCGGTTCTCCAACAAACGTGACCGGTCTATTGCCACTTCAGTTTACTGACTTAATGTGCTATAACGATGACATTGATTCTTCGGCGAATTTTCGATTTATTCACTCCCAAATATTTAGAGTTAAATACAATACACATTACTTATTTTTGTAGAGATACAATATAAAATAAATAGTAAAATCTTACACTAGTATTCAATTCAAAAGTATCCATGTAACGCACTTTGCGTGTCTCAGGGTCAGTGCGGACAAGTTTATCCTTGAGCATCCTCCATGGAAGCCCAAGGTGAGTTGTTTCCTCCATGGCATAACACCAGTCGCTGATGGTTATAAAACCTACGCAATTTTTATAAGACAATTAGAAGAGAAATATATATATATATATATATATATATATATATATATATATATATATATATATATATATATATATATATATATATATATATATATATATATATATATATATATATATATATTAGGTGTACAAATAAGTTTCCGCGGTTTGTCAAAAGATGGCCCCACCAGAAGGTTATGGAGAAATTGTCAGATGTAAAACGTAATATCCCAAGTTTAGTCATCTGGCAACACCATAACCTTAAAGTACTAGTGATTCCGTATCAGCATCACGTAATTTTTTTCGTGCAAAAATGTCAAGTTTTATTCCGAATAAGCATCATTTGCGGGAACTTTTGATTTACTTCTTTAATGTGAAAAAATCTGCAGCTGAGGCGCATCGATTGCTTCTAGAAGCATATGGTGAAGCTGCTTTAAGTGAGAGAAGTTGTCAGGAATGGTTTCAAAAGTTTAAGAACGGTGAGTTTGACGTTAAAGACAAAGAACGCAGTGGAAGGCCGAAAGTGTACGAAGACATGGAATTAGAAGTACTATTGGAGGAAGATTCGTCCCAAACGCAAAAAGAACTTGCACTTACTCTACAAGTGACTCAACAAGCAATTTCACATCGTTTAAAATCGTTAGGAATGATTCAAAAACAAGGAAATTGGGTTCCATATGAACTAAAGCCGAGAGACGTTGAACGCCGATTATGCATGAGTGAAATGCTGCTTGCCAGGAATAAAAAAAGAGTTTTTTGCATCGTATAGTCACTGGTGACGAAAAATGGATTCACTACGATAATCCAAAGAAGAGAAAGTCATGGGTTAAGCCCGGCGAACCATCAACATCGACAGCTAAGCCGAATATTCATGGAAAAAAACTCATGCTGTGTATTTGGTGGGATCAGCTTGGTGTCGTGTATTATGAATTGCTAAAACCAAGCGAAACCATTACTGGAGCTCTCTACCGAACACAATTGATGAGATTGAGTCGGGCACTTAAGGAAAAACGCGCCCATTACTACTCCAGACACGACAAAATTATTCTTTTACACGATAATCCTCGTCCACATGTTGCGGCGCCGGTAAAAACATACTTGGAAACACTCAACTGGGAAGTTTTACCCCACCCGCCGTATTCACCAGACTTAGCCCCTTCTGATTATCACCTGTTCCGGTCGATGGCACATGGTCTGTCTGAGCAGCGCTTCACATCATATGAAGACACCAAAAATTGGGTAGATTTGTGGATAGCGTCAAAAGATGAAGAGTTTTTTCGACGGGGTATCCGAATGTTGCCAGAAAGATGGGGAAAAGTAGTGGCAAATGATGGAAAATACTTTGAATAAAACGTAATGTACTTTTCCTTTACAATAAATTCCTAATTTTTTATAAAAAACTGCGGAAACTTATTTGTACACCTAATATATATATATATATATATATATATATATATATATATATATATATATATATATATATATATATATATATATATATATATATATATAGAAGAAAAATAATAATTAGAGAATATAATATATATAATAGAAAATGAAATTATTTTATACAACATTTAGTCAATTAAAAACAATACTAAATTGTAGGGCCAGTAGTGCCTTAGCCATTAACAATGATCTCTTGCACTAGTTACGCTAAGGTGCGTCAATAACTGTGAATACAATATTTATTTAACTTAAATGATTTTTTAATAATAATAAAGAAAAGTTAGCTTCAAGATATCTTAGCTTTTATATATTTAACTATCAGAAATATTGCCCTCATAACGTTTATGAACACAGACGCGACGTAAAATGAAACAGATGGTCTAAATCTAAAGTAATTAGAAACATCTGTCGGAGATATCCAATAATAAAGTTAATAAAATGTTTATTGTTAACAATGGTGTCATCAAAGTGGCATCATCACTAAATATTTTCCATATACCGAAAATATTTATTAACATGCGACATGCAACTATTGAGTAACAATAGTTTCCGCAAACGAGTTTGTTCCGCAAACAAATTTTGTTGAAAGAGTTTCGAGTTCGAATTAAATTTATATTATTTCAATAAATATATTATCGTGTCGAAAAATAACATTTTAGTTTTGAAGATAATAATTAATATGTGAACATTCAAATATCTGATTCGCGTTTAATCCTGTTCAATATTGTCTAAAATCAAATTAGACGTAACGATCGTGTTATTATCTTTACCTTTCAACATATAAACAACATAATAATAATTCTACAAAAATAAATATATTAAATGAATACATTATTTACAAACAAGAAGGTTAGTTCTATAATTAGAGTGCTTGTAGTACTAAATACATTTATTATAGTGCATATGTCGTGTTCTCCTTGGTTGTAGATAACTATAACCAGTACTTTTTATAACGCAAATAAATATCTCATTTTTTGAAATAATTTTCAACATGAATAGTGAAATATCGTACGCTCGAGTACTGAGTCCCAACCTTGCTTTCTTCCATCTCCTTCACTTTATGTCATTCCCTCTTTTTCTTATATTAAACAAAATATTTGTTTGAGGACAAACACCGGAATGGCCTTAACCTTAACTTAAATACTACAAATGTTCATGAGCGGCGTTGGTTACTTAACATCACGTGTACTATTTGATCGAATTTTAGCAGATAGAGGTCTGAGGTCTCTTTTCACCCCTAGGGAAAACAGGTGTGATCATACCTACATATGTATGTCCTATTCGCATTTGTATGTCATCTACCTCTTCCATAAAAAAAAAACAATGCTTAGAACAAAATTATGAATTAGTTTCTTTTGATAATGTTGCTCTAAAGAAAATACAAACCACTCTGATCCAAGTCCATACTTCTAAAAGTAGCCTCCAAGGGCCTTCGCGCCATGACAATGTGGCTGTGCAACTCCCTCATGGCCGAAGATTCGACGAGACCTACACGTTGCCGAAACGTGAGGCGTCGGGTGCGGGACACCGCTGCCGTGTACTGCACAAACTGACGCTCCAAAGAGTTGCCACACAACTTCAAATAAGCGCCCTTATTGGAACCCAGCTCGTAGTAATTTGATGCCGAGAAGATAGTAATTACCTGTTACAAAATTAAATAAAGAGCTAGGATTGTTAAAAATATATCGGTTACAATCAGTACGAGAATATATTTTTACAGCATCGCTAAAATTATAAAAAAGATCGAAATGAAAAATTGATCCAAAATTGCATACAAGTTAAAAACACTACTAAAAAAAATATCTTCCTATTTCTTATTTAATATTGATTATTATCCTTGCATAATATAAGAGAATGTTGTGACCATATAGGGGACAACATTGAATTCCATTACTATCAACTATATATTTTGCAATGTAGACATTTACTTGTCACATATAAATGTATGTAGCATGTCACATGCAATACACAGGGGCTTAACAAATAATACCTACGATATAGGTCGCAATACCCCACTGTCATGCATTGTAATTCGCGTTTGAATAAAACCCAATCAGATAAACCAGTTACGTAATGCAGAACAATTGTTATACACTTACAATAAATTTCTTTAGAGATAAATTTTAACATGGCATCTTTAGACATAAATTTTAACTAATTAGGAGCCATTAATAAATTACATCACACATTATGGGGTGGGTGGGGGTCAAAAAATGTGACAAGAGCGGGATGAGTCCTTGATCTTTGTGACATGCATACATTTCAAGTACTTAAACACTAAACTCAAAACTCCCGTGTGAAAAGCACTTTTTTATATGTACACCGTAATTTATACAAGGCCCCTTACTTAATTTGAATTATATTAACTTTAACATTGCCTTAAATATATCAATAATCTACATAATTGCTCGTTCTTTGATTTTAAATTTTTTAGAAATTTATTTTATCGCAACTTTTAATAGACAGCTATAAAATATTTGTTTTAAATGCTGTTTTTTTCCAGTTATATAATTAAAATTTAAAAACTTTTTTTGGTTATGTATAAAGAGATTTCAAAAAGACTAGAATCTTAAAGAATTATATACTACACGCTATTTGGTACAAACAAGTAATTAATTAAATATATAATTAAATTATTTAAATTAATATATAATTCATTCAATCAAGTATATAATTACAACAAAATCTCTACTGACGACCTAAATGACGTTCGAGCAAAGTGCTCGTTTTCTGAGCATAGAGGTATTTATTATCGGTCTGGATGTTTATGATAATGATAATTTTTGTATTTACAATTGCACCGACTATATGGGAAGTATCCATGAAATCGTCATCACCTTATCAGACAATCCATGACCATGATCACTCTGCTAGGAGTTTACGACCAAGGAGAAGACTACATGGAAAATCCTTGGCATCATATTGAACGTCTTTTAACAAAACTTAGGTATCAAAAAATATTAAAATAAATCCTTTTATGTATATATTATAAATTATTTCTCAGATGAGAAAGAATAGTATTTATATAATGTGCATAAAATTTGAAATTGAAAAAATAAATAATGATTACAAAAATCATTTTATCATAGAGTACTCACGTTTCCATTGTGCAGTATTTCGTAACCGCCGGGCTTGCATTCATGGCTTCTGACTAGGAAACTTAGTTTGTTCTTACGGAGAAAGGTGGTTGTTACATCTGGACCGAAGTATGTCCCAGCGCCGCGTAACGTGTTCGCCACGCATCCTCCACAGCTTTGTGGATCAGACCAAAGAATATCGAATACCTAAACAAAGTTTTACAACTTCATGTAAGGGAAATTATTAATTATTATATATTATGATAAAGATGTAAGGAAGAACGGTCACACTTTGACACTGCTGTAATCAACCTAACCGTGCAATAGTCAAAGCCCTGACAACCAAACCATTAGATTCTAGCCAGCTTTAACTACTAGTCATTGAAAATTTGATTAAGTTAAATTTTGAAACCTTTCAGTATTTTAAAAAAAATTTAATAGTATCAGCTCGTTGAGAAACTAGCAATTTAATTGACAAATAAATATTTTGTAACAATTTACTCATTTTTTTATATACTTTTTATTTAAATAAAATATTAGAAATAAAAACATCAATTCAGATATGATTTTTGTTACATTTCTACTTAATTAAGCAACAATCCTGACAACAACGAACTAAATTAAAAAAGATAAATCAGATGAAATGATATAACCTTATAAAGGTAATTTCACTCGCATATCAGATGCTGTGAAAGTGAGTTTAAAAATAATGTAATGAAAGAGCAAAACTAGTGTAGTCATTAATTTTGTGTACAATTAATTTTACTCACTTAAATACACTTATAAAACTAATAACATAAGAAAATAGTATAACTTTAATATTACCTACCTACGTTATTTGTGAAATATTAGGTTAAATTACCTTTAGTATAATTTAATCTAATATTTCACAAATAATGGCAAAAGTAGTAGTAGCCATTATTGACAATACTGATCCGTAACTAGTAATCAAATATATAATGGAATACTAAAATAGGCACTCTTAAGGAGTAATTGACATATGGATATATAATTGAATAAGTAATCAACTGCTGGGTTTTGTTGATGGATTAGTTATTGTATGTCATGAAGCACCCCTTAATTGCTTTTTAATGCATGTATAAATCTGACTTTTGATTTTGGATATCTATTCTTCTTTTTCGGTGATGTTATATAGTAAGTAAACTAATGTATTATATCAGTTTCAATTTCATCAGTTTTCATTTTCAGGTGAAACATATTTCAGATACATTATTGAAAAAAGTGGTTTTGTTTTTAGTGATATGAGTGAGACATAGTTTTTTTAAGGCTGATTCTTAGTATCAATTTGAAATTGATATTTCCTAATTTTAGGTTTTGTTTATTCGTTAAACAAAAAATATTATTTATACCTTTTTACTTTGCGCATCATCATTATTTAACATCCAAATAAAAATTAAACCAAATAGATCAAACTAAATCTGCCAGAAGGAAAACAATGTCGGCCTGGCCATGTTGCTGATGGAAAAAGTCATGAAATACATTTACACTTGATTTACACCTATTTTACGTTTACTGTTATCAATGAATTATTAGAAATGTACCTAAACTGTAGTAAACTTTTTCGTGGAATTTTTGTAAATTATTCTAAACTTAGGTGATATGCCTACATAAGAAATTCCATCAATCACGCGTCGTTTGGGCTGCAATCGTAACTTGGTCGATAAACTAATCGCAGTTTATATGTAAAAAAATACTATTGCTTAAGTTTTATTTTTTCATATTCTATCCGTTTTGATACAGTAGTATAGTAGTAGTGGATCAAAGATTTAGTCAGCTTCGTCAAAAGAATAAATTGATCGCATGAAGTGACAGTTGAAAAGGGAATCTGTCCTCTGGGAAAACTAACTTCATAAAGTTGATAAGTCGTGGGTACTGAATATCTCGTATAACACTTAGATGGTCGCAGAAATTGAGCGACGAAGTTGGCAGTCTGAGATCTCATTGCCCTCGAAGAAATGATACAAAAAGATCGCAGAATCAAATTATAGAATTCGACATCTGAGAAATAAGATGACCAATCATATTATCTTATATTCCTTAGGAATTGCTTAGCGAATGAAAAACAATACTTTGAACTGTAATTGTATATTGGTCCATAGCAATAAAGTTAAAGAGGTTTAAAATATCTTGTAAACATTTACAAATTATTTAACCCTATATGATCTATGCTATTTGTTATCTTTATTTGAATCATAATTAAATATTTTCTAATTTTTGTAGGACAGAGTTTTTAGCTTAAATGAATTTTATTATTACCATAGAATACTCACTATTAACATATTAAAATACTTTTTATTTTATTGTAACATATTATTAGTGCAATTTACATAATATTTACATTAAATTACATGCATTAAATCTAGTCCTGCCTATTTGTAACTGTACCACTCTTACCAGTGTTTCAGTTTATAGATAGTCAATTTGTGATCTAAATTAGATTAATACTCCATTAGAGCGCTTCCCTTATGCGTCGCTTGAAAATGAAATATAATTTTAACATCATCAAATTGATGCTAACCCATTTATATAAGTAATGTTTTTATTTTTACAAATCTTCATTCATTGAACACCTGTAGGTCAATAGAAAATCACGAAAAAATGGCGATTTCAATGACTTCCAATCAAATCCCATATTTATAAATGTGGAATAAAAAAATAACGTAATCCTATAATCAAAAATGTATTGTACATACATATGTAAAATAAATTTAATTTATGAATGCATACAGTCAAATCAAACATAGAATAATAAAAATAAAAGATTTGAATTGTCTTGAGTCCTTTTAAAATAACCCCTGCAGACTGTATGATCTTCAGTCCCATTACTTTATATGATGTTTATATATGTATATCTATAATTGTAGTACAGGAACCGACTGGGTAGTTTTTGTTAAGTTTATTTTAAAATGTAAAAATATATATTTTAGAGAAAGTTATCTATTAGTTAATACAACATATTTTACTTGATTTGCTCCTAAAACTACCAAACTTAAAAAAAAATATGTATTTCTGAATTATTTCAATATTAAAAAAGAAATATGTTATAAATACCGCTGATACCAAAGTAAAGATTTTATAATATATTGTAATTTTTTCACCTGAAATAATCTTTGTTATCGTAACTAAAAAAGGCAAATAAAGAGCAAAAAAGAAATTGTAAAAATAACGATTATCATTATAAATATTCACCTGCTTCCATTCCACTTTGTCTACTTGCTCTGCACCTGGTACACTACCCTCTGTTACCGGTGGTCGTAAAAGAGATACGTACTGAAAAATGTTAAATATAAAAATATTTTACACGATAAATAATTATTTATAAATAAAATGTAAACATATAATATATTTCTGAGTATTAATGAATTTATAATCATTTTTTGGTATATCTGAGATTAGTGACCGAAAAATAAATAATTTATTAAATGTATTGAAACATTTAACTCATACAATTTTCAAACATCATGTTTATAAGTTAAGTAGTAAGTCAAATAATAATATCAAGTTTATATAAAATTGTGAGTCGTTTATAACACCAGTGAATTTTATCTGATTCTTTATCGTTTTCTTAAATCGATTTTATTCCTAAAACCTGAAAAATTTAAACCTTTTCAATCACCATTTATAATAATTTACTATAAATCCTTTAAATCCACGCGTACGTATATATATATATATATATATATATATATATATATATATATATATATATATATATATATATATATATATATATATATATATATATATATATATATATATATATATATATATATATATATATATATATATATATATATATATATTATATATATATATAACTAATAATAATTAAAAAATGACGGCGACGTGGTTCGCCACCCGTCACGTTGATTCCCAAGAGGGCGAGAAGCAATGACCGGAGAGCCGTTTCGCTACGATGAATGTGAGAGGAAGGATGAATTAAAAGATGGATGAGTATAAAGGAAGCAAGGAAGGTGTATCGGGATCGTAGCGGATGAAGATTTGTGGTCTCTGCCTAACCCTACAGGGAGACAGGCATGACTATATATATGTATGTAATATATTTTTTTTCCAGCCTAATAACATACAAATAGATAATAATTATACTAAAGTTTTTAACTCGTACATAAATTATCAAATATCACTGGAACCCTTTGTAATACAAGTGGCTTTTATCCAATTTCTTATCAATTCTCAGTTCAAATATAGAGTATATTTGAACTGAGAATTGATAAGAAATTGCAACCTGAAAAATCTTTTCAACTAAAATTTACTAAAAAAGGTTCAAGATAAATTCTTTAAGCGAACTTGCACGTTTTTCATATGAATACTTGAATAGCTGCGTTACTCTTTAAATAAATAATATACCACTAAATTAGATGATATTTTAAATAGTCAATCAGATTTAAACTCATTTTAAAATCATTTTTATATTTACAATTTAAATCGGTAAATTGTCTGTTCTTAAAACAATCTTGAAAGAAGGCAAAGAATCATTTGTATTATATAATAATATACTTCAATAGATATTGAATACCGTAATAAACCATTGTACTTTATATAAATAAACTGCGTTAAACTTAATAGAGTACGTGAAATTGTGATATTGAAATAATGCTTGCTTCCAAGTATCCCTACTAAAATTACAGAAATTGAATAGGGAAATATGTATATAAAAAAGGAGTAGAGTAGAGTATTGAAAAAAACGATGTGATGATGATAAATAAATAATGAGTTTATAAACTGAAACATGATAGCAAGTATATTTTACTACCTAATCTTGATTTCGTATGTTAAACGTCATGATAAAATAAATAAATAACTTCATAATAATGTAAGTGAATGAGATATTCAACTGATGTACATATATGTACAGCGAAATAAATAACTGTTTAGGGCAGGGCCTAAGCCGACACGAAAGTCAAACGTAAGTAAAACGTAAAGGAAAAATAAATGCTGGGTTTTAGGGTCTTCGTATATTTTTATACATTATAATGTAATTCAGTAAATAGCATTCAGAATTGCTTTCTGTATTTGCTCACATGTATTGTAACTTAATGTATCTGAATATATAAAATATATGCAATGCAATCTACACCTATTATGGCATTCACCTCAAAATAGTGACGTAATTAAATAATGTAAAAACAAAAAAACTTACATACTAAAAAAAATAAATACACAAACTCGGTTTTAATAAAAAATAAAAACCAAAATACAGAAAACTCGCCGTAAAGAAAAATTTCATCCCCACCACCTGAATGAGTGGCGATACAGTACAGTGCGCTTCTCTCAAAACTTCTCTCCGCGCACCATCACTCTGTGAAACCGGCTACTTTCAGCGATTTTTCCGAACCGATACGAAGCCTAAAAGGCCGGCAACGCTTCCTTGACTATCCCATAAAAAAAAACAGAAATTGCTTTTTGCTTAATTACACATAATGTATCGATAAATATATAATATCAAAATCCCATAATTTAATCGTCATATAGACGTAATTAGAAATAGTTTTTATAGGACCAGAATAGTTCTTACCAACTTGATGTTAAGATTTTTACAAAAATACTTCCATACGTACACACGAATACATACATATTACACTCGTATAATCAAGTTTTAATAAATTAACCTCGTTTTATTGATTCAAACTTAAAATTATTTACAAAAATTAGAGATAAAAGAATTCAAATATTGTAGCAAACCTTATCTCGTTCAAGACTTCGCACCATATCCAGATCGGTCGTATCAGATATACCACCATGCACCACAAATACTCGGTTATTGATTATGGTACCCAAAGGCAGCCAACGATATACTCCCTCAATAAGTTTCAGGAGGCGTTCTGCGTTGTGCTACGGATACGAACTTTCCTTTATTAATCGTTTAATGAATGTTTATAATATTTTGATATTTTCATATCTGATTCTATAAAATCGCTGCTCAAATTATGAAAGCGTACAATATTTTTTCATCGAGTATTGTATAAATACACATTTCGTATACAATTAATCTAATTTTTAGTAATTTTTTTTAGTAATTGGAAATTTAACTCTCCCAACTACGGTCAATAGAACAAAAAAATTTCCAAATATGTATATGTAAAGTGTTAGATAAAAATAACATTTTCATTGCTCTGTTTGCCTTTTACGCACCCTAATCACAAAATACGATATGATACAAAGAAATAAGAAAAAATAACATAACAATGTAGATTATTTATACTTATATATTATAATCACAGTCACATGTCAATAATAGTAGTATATGGACAGTCAAAAGTTTTACTTAGCTAAGATCCGCGACAAGCAAAACAATAACAGAAAATTAATAATGTGTGTTTTTCCGTTGGGTTTAGTGGATTTATTTGGAACTTAAACCAAAACTTACCGAAAATCGGCCATCAACTCTCCACCCACCAACCACTATACACAACGCCAAACACACACTATCACTTTTCCATCTTGTACACGACACGTGTTTCGCCCCAACACGAGGCATCTTCAGGTATAGTAGACTCTACGGAAGACAACCGAAAAGTGTCCTTTTCAGTTGTCTTCCGATAATGTGTGTTTGGCGTTGTGTATAGTGGTTGGTGGGTGGAGAGTTGATGGCCGATTTTCGGTAAGTTTTGGTTTAAGTTCCAAATAAATCCACTAAACCCAACGGAAAAACACACATTATTAATTTTCTGTTATTGTTTTGCTTGTCGCGGATCTTAGCTAAGTAAAACTTTTGACTGTCCATATAGTAATGGATTTCCGCAAAGTAACGCCTGACTCCATTAATAATAATAGTAGTATTCAACATGTGGACAGTCAAAAGTTTTACTTAGGCTAAGACCCGCGACAAGCAAAACAATAACAGAAAATGAATAATGTGTGTTTTACCACCACCAACCACTATTAGTTAGTAGTTTTTGGTTTAAGTTCCAAATAAATCCACTTCATTCAGCAGGAAAATACACATTATTCATTTTCTGTTATTGTTTTGCTTGTCGCGGATCTTAGCTAAAGTAAAACTTTTGACTGTCCACATAGTGATGGATTTCCACAAAGTAACGCCTGACTCCATTAATAAGTATTTAATATTTCTATTTCAAAAAATTCTGAAAATTCAAATGCGCAATAACTTCTTTCTTATTAATAATGTAATATCGAGAAAAAATGGAAATAGAACAAATGTTGTGTAAGGTAAAACTTTGTTTTATCTCTACTTGTATGGTGGTACCATTGTAATTTATTTTATGACTCCTTTTGTTAATTTTTATTTCAAGTTTAATTTTAAAAATACGTAAATACTTACTCTATACTTCTGGTGGACTTCTCTGATAAAGCCATACCTATAACAAGAGCACAAACGAATATACATGGATAATTTAAAACAAATTAATGTATGTAATACTTCATTTAAGTCTACGTAATACATCATTTAAGTTTTAAACTGTTTATGCTATTACCTCGAGTTCATAATGAGATCTTCGTGGTTGCCTCTATTCAAATAAACTCCCCCGGGAAAAGCAAGCATGCACGCCAATAACAAGAGAAGCACTTCTAGTCCCTTCTTGCCTCGATCTACAAAGTCTCCGTTAAATATGTATGGATTTTCAGGAGAAGGCAGCCCATTCTGTTTTTAATGTACACAAATAACATTGTAGAAAGTTGGTCTTATTAAAAAAAGTTTTTAAATTATAATTCAAACTTTCTACATTAAATGTTAAGAAATTGTAATAATGTTTTGAAATCTCTAAACTTTTAATATATTTTTGTTTGCTGATCACGAAATGAAACTTTTTGATAACAAACATTTAGCTCTCTGAATAGTTCTTAGCATAATTAAGATTTTTATCGATTCTGTCGCAGCATTGTAATTCTTTGCACGTAACATTGAATTTGGGTCACAAAACTTATTTATGCTTATTATGATAAGACGTTGGACAAACCCTACTTAGGCACATGCTAGTTATCGAGGCTCATTACGAAACCCTATACTGGCAGTGACCGTAACTAAGGCCGCTTACACAACAACGTGGGCTGATCGATATCGTCTGTTACACAAACAATACACGTACTTTATCTCCTGTTCAATTCCAGCTAATTTGTAACACATTGCTTCAAATTACAAACAATTTGAGCCATGTTCAATATTTATTTGTTCTTTGAGTAAAAAAATGCGTAAAAATGTTTTGCATAAAATCTATTCCATCCGTACAAGAAATTATAATGACTATATTCATAATGTTTTAATGTACATGTCTATTCAAACTAGTTACGTGGACATTTTCTCAAAATTGTTAGTGAAATGAAAAATAGTAAAAATATGAAAAATCTTTATGTAATAGCTTTTCAAAATATTCCCCTTTAACCTCTATGCACTTATGTACTCGTATTCAGGTGAACCAGCTTTCAAAACATTTAAAAAACGTCTCTTGTGACGGGTCAAAAAATAACCGTCGAAATTCTTCGACGGCCTCGTTTGCGATATTAAATTTTCGTCCACAAAACATTTTATTTAACTGTGAGAAATAAAAGGAACTCGGATGGAGCTAAATCTGGGCTGTACGGAGGATGATGTAACATTTGTAGCCCCGAAGATGTGAAATTTTCAGTTCTAGTAGTTGTGTAAGCGGGCGCGATATCGTGGTGGAAAAATATGCCGCAGATGCCGGCATCCTTAAAATATTTTCATGGAATATTAAAAATATTTTCAGCAAATACTTTCAGGGAAAAAGAGATGATATTTACTTTCTGGATAACAACTTTCGGAACAACCTAGGTATTATGTTTTGGTTGCCTCTGTAGACAGACTTTGAAAAAGTAAGAATACAATAAATTGAGTGTCCCCGTACAGGCGGTCAATCAATCAAACGGCTCGACAGGAGGTCGCACAAATTGGATGACGCGTGCGCCACTCCTCAAATGTTTGTTATGATCCGCAAACTCTACTCGTAACCCTTTTCGTGTCAAACATGCTCGCTCACTGAAATGCGATAACCGCTGTTTATACATTTTCTTAAGCAGCCACTACAAAAAATATACAAAATTTTTCTGCAAAAAATATACATTACTTTTTCTGATAGAAATAAACATGGAAATATTGTCTATTTCTGTTACGGTGTCTTTTTAATCATATTCGGAAAAAAGACTACTATAATTTTACGCTAGATACAAAGAAATCGAAACCAGTCTTCTACTGAACATTATATCATAATCCCCACGCTTGGGACTTATAACTGTGTCTACGATTGAAGAAAACAGATTGCTTTTTAATATAGAGCCTCTGATACTTATCCGTCATATTATTTTTCGCAGACGCCTAAGACCCACTGCAGGAAATGCGATGGCCCTATGCTATGACGAAAACCACCCAGAAGATTTTAATTAATTATTAAAGTGAATTCGCTACATTAAATTTTTATGACTGATTTAATCAAACTGTAATAAAAAACTTTCATCAATAAAAACGGCAATAGTGTAAACTTATTATAGAGCAATGAAAATTATTTTAAAAATTACTTTATAATAATTTTAACTTGTATAAAGTTTGTGAAGTTTCTATACTAATAATAATTATTTTTTAATAACAAAAGATGTTAATTTTAATCTTTATTATATAAGCACGCGCTCTTCAGCCAAGCAAAATTATTAAGCGTATATTAGATTGTGAAAGGCCTAAAACTGTATTTAGATTTTTATTCCTAATCTGCCGTAAAAAGTTTACACAACTTGTATCATTTCATAAAAAAAGTACAGTAAGCTAAACAACAGTTGCACATGTAATAGTCCCCTGGGGTTTATCGTAAATATTCATGATTCTGTGACAAAAGATGTTGTTTACTTTATTTATTTTTTTAATATAATAATTTATTCAGAAATTAACTAATATATAAATACGATTTTAAATATGAATTAAGTTTTGTATCTAGTCCATCATATGGGAGCTCTTAATGCGGATTAGAAATACTTAAAAAATTTTATAAGCTTTACGCTTTATATAAGTTTCTATACTTATTAAGTTTTGGAAAAGTGATGTTTAAAGATTAGATGGTGCAGGATTTGTAATTAATAAAACTAACCTTATGAAATATCACCAATAGGTCATCAAGTTTTCCATGTAAATCACCGCATATAGTAATTTGACTTGATATAGAAGTGGTCGCGACATGAATATTAGGCAACCTTTTCAACATTTGGGTGGCTTCCTTCAGTATCTGAGCTACGTGCTTCGGGTGCAAACGTTGCTGAAAACAAAAACCTTTATTAAGGCACAAAATGATAATTATAATTATAAACATTGCATACGACATCTACAAACAACAATGCTACAAATTAATGATAAACGTTTTCAATTCAAGAAATTTTATTTACAGATCTACACAACTACCTAATGAATAAATTCTGTTTCAGTCAAATCAAATGCTATTTATTTTTTTCTTATCTTAAAATTAATTAATATTACGTTCATATATAAGCAGTGATGCTGAATCATAACAGTGCCAATCTATCGCACGGAAGCTTAAGTATTTTTAATAAAAGTACCTTTTTCTTTCTGAACGCCTCAATCAACAGATCGATATCCTTCCTCTGTAACGGGAACTCTATATCAGGGCCTCGAGCGGCCTTTGGAGGTGCAGTTTCATCCACACCACCACCTTCATCTGACTCTTCAGAAAATACTTGCTCCACTAAAAGTAAAGAATATTATGAAAAACGCTAATATATATGTGTAATGCAATCTGCAGCAGTCCACTATAAGGCATACACCTCCCATAGTAGCACTACCTAACCCGATCTTCGACTACAAGCATCCAGTTAGGCCAGATGCCCTGCGCGAGTTGCTAGTCCATCTAGCTGTGTAGCATCCCACATTACGTTTACTATGACGCGATCTTCAATGTAGCTCTTGTTTACTCCAATAATTGAAAGTTCTTCTAGAAGTCTATTGCCATTTCTATTTGCTCTTCTTGAATACCTGTCTGAAAACTATGTCAGTGACTTCGATTCTGTACATAGTATATTTGTAGTATTCTAGAAAATAAGAATAATATAGATACATATATGTATATAGCCAAGATAAAACTCACAAACTGAAGTGGTTCTTGAAGTTCTCCCCGAGGATGGTCGTCCACTTGTATCCCGCATGTGACTGAGTAACGCGTTGAAGAAATTGTAGAGCTGGAAAATATTTTATTTTCAAAGGGAATTCACAAGTAACTGTAAAAGAAAAAGTAATAAAATATCTGTTCTACAATGGTTGTCTACATTTACATTAACTTTATTTTGTCAAAAATTAAGTATTTTTTATTTTGATAACTAACACAATTTATGTACATACTTATAATGTCAAACTAAAAATTAAGTGAGTGTAATGAGAGAAAACAATTATTTTATATACATTGTTAATAAATATTAATTTTTATGCAAATAAACTTGAATAATTAAATACTAACAAACTTTATAGTCAAATGCTAAGATTTCTTTCTCGAGAACTCTTTTTCAATGTAAGGTGTAAAACTCTTTTGTAGTCTAAAGTCGAAAACCAATTTTTTTAAATTGTTGTCTAAA
The DNA here is from genome assembly GCA_031353405.1 of Baronia brevicornis. Taxonomy (NCBI): domain Eukaryota; kingdom Metazoa; phylum Arthropoda; class Insecta; order Lepidoptera; family Papilionidae; genus Baronia; species Baronia brevicornis. The sequence goes on along the minus strand of JASFAT010000661.1, from coordinate 31,392 downwards.
TATTAATTATTCTTCATATTTTCGAAATGTCAAATCGTATATACGGCCTAACATATACTAGGTAAATTATTGTATAAAGTGTCTACATTTAAATAATTAAAAAAAGAACGTAAAAAGATCCTAAAGAAAATTGTGATAATGAGGCCAACATTCGCCAAGAAAATGTAATCTACTTTCTAGAAATAAACTTTCTTCGTCGTATTAAATAGCGAAAAGCGAGCTGAATAAAGAAAAAGTGAAAAAACTAAAACAAAATACTTTGACCCTTGCTCTTTAGCTTCTATTTATGTTCATACGGGTTTTTTTTTATGTAATCTTATATGTCATTTTTCTTTGCTGCTAAGTTTCATTATACTTAGATACCTAGTCACCATTAACTAGCTTTCTTAAATTCACTTAGAATAATAGACTTTCAGTAGAAGAAGTTTCGCAATATTTAAACTACACGCTTACGGATTATTTTTTGTCTATTTGTTTGTTTTGTAAAAGCGTGTTGGGTTAATGTTCATCACATTAACCCAACACGCTTTTTAAGGAGAATTGGCATGACATCTTGACTATGAACACCATATGTTTATCTGGCCATATGTTTATCCCGATGCGAGATTTGAAAACGCGCAAAATTGACTTTAGACACGGTGACTTAACCCAGTTAACAAACCCAAAAATCACAAAAACTGAACCCAAGCCAGGTCTCGCAGTATTATATTAAAAAAAAAACAAAATATTTCTTAATTGTTCCATATGTCATCATTTTCGCATTTAAGTAATATAATTGCAAAAAGTACAATAAAATATAATTCAATTTATGTTTTTCAATTTATTTATGTTTTTGTTATAAAATATATTTCAAAATTTTCTTTTAATTCTTCAAAATATTACAGAAATTGAAAAAAGAACCCACAAAATTATTGTTTTACTTCTTGAATGCATAGATTTAAATAAAAAATATATGTTTTCATACAAATACCTTTCTGAGAAAATGTTTAATTGTGTATACATTTCGCTGGGCAGAGATCATGTCAGCAGTAACGAAGAGTGAACTAACCGCTTATACATATGTACACAGGATTATATGTTAAAAATGCCTAATTTTTAAATACGACGTTATTATTTTAGCATAAATATAATAATGATATATATAATCAATATCCGAATAGATAGATCAGAATAGATGATATTCAAATGTTATATAAACAACATATCTAAGGTTAAAAAAACAGAAGAACTTTTAAACTTTTTTAAAAACAGAAGACTAAAAATGCTTTAAAACATTGCTAGAATTCTTTTTAACTACTTTAACTTACTAAATATTTTTTTTCAATGAAATTAGGCCATTGCCGCTTCAATATGTAATCTATATAAATATATTTGACGACCCAAATGGCGCTTTCTGAATCAAAGGTTCGATTCCCGCATCAACGTAAGTATTTTTATGATCCATAATTATTTGCATTGAGTCTGAGTATTAGTTCGTGTATTTTGTGTATTAATAATGGTACATACATGATATATGGAATCCTACTGAATGCACAGCTTTTTCTTAAGTAAGTTCACAACCTTTCTTCTAATATCAATATTTATATAATAACAGAGAACTTTATTTTTAATATTTCTGAAGAATACTTTTTGAAATAAGATTTGTAAGAAATTCAAAACATTATTTGCAGTCTTAAAAACAACAGACAGTAAAATTTTAAGTGCTAAGTTTCATAGCTTTCCCATTGAATAAACCTCACAAAAGAATCTATATAAACATTTGGATATAAAACTGACAAATTACATTTTTAAAGTCGTGTTTTGATCCGTAAAACAAAAGAACTATAAAATCCAACTTGAGTTGCGGCTTGTAAGAATTTGTAATAAAAACGCAAACCACTTGAATGTTGTAGTTAATCTCAAGTGTAACGAGCAATTGAACGTTGTTCCCAAGGTATATCGACGAAAAGCTGCTAAACTTTTCTTCTCTTTTATTTACGATCTATAATGTACTCGAATGTTGAAATAATAATAGACTTTTGTTGTGCCAGCGAATGGCCACGACTTTATTGACAAGCTTACTCTTCTCAATAAGATTGTTAGTACGAGTATGTTTTATATTATCACATTTTTGGTTACAAATTTTCAGGTTGACATAGAAATTTGTTTTCAACACACAAAAAAATTTTTTCGGTCTCTGGATACAATTGGAGTAGGTAAGTCTAATATATTAGATTCGACCTAATTGGCGCAGAGGCGAAACTATCGCTCGGACAATTTTATTTTACTGATAATATGTCTATTGCCGATCGTTGCAGGCAATGGATATATTATTACCAAAAAATATTGAAAAATATTTGAAAAAGAAAAAAATAGTTTTTAAATGTCGCACGATATCTTAAATACTTCGTTCTTGCAAAAAGACTATCAATAAAATGCATCATGTGAAAACATTTTGTTTGAAATGTTTTTATCTTTTGCTATAATTAGAAACAAAAAATCAGTATAATTCTCAAAAAAAACATAACCTATTCAGAACTTCTTTTTGAACATAATTTGTCAAAATCCTAGGCGATCAGACTATCTCTACTATCGCTAACTGGACTATACTGACGATAAGCTATCTTAAGCGATTCAAATTTGTGCTTTTTCTTCATTTCGTGTAATTGCGTATACAAAGGAGAATCAAAAGGCGAAAACATAACAACTTAATGCCATATTGTGAACAAGCAATAACAGTTTTGATTGTAAAATGTACAACACAAAACCTAAGCGAATGACACGCTTACGATACATGTATATACTTACTTCGTATTCATTAATGTTCCGAGAAATTTGCCAACAAACAAACAAACTCACAACTTTAACAATTTGCGGACTTGTTAAATGAGAAAAGGAAATTCCGCTACAAATAAATTTAATTTACTCGCTGTTAACTCCCACTCGTCACTCGTCACGACCTTGTGCCGTTGAGTGCAATTCTGTTCATTCTGTTATAAGCGAGAAGCGAGACGACATATTTAAATCAGACCTAATTAGTTTTTTCAATTACATTTCTGCGCCTTCCAAGTTCGCACCGCTTTTTCCCAACTATTCAACTCGTAAACTATTATACCTACTTAGAAATTTTAAACTGCCCATCACAGAGAATAATATTAAAAATAAATACAGACATATTTGCATAACCCAATTTTGACAAGTGAATTGGGGTTTGCAGATTGTCTTTTGCTACTCAAATAGATGCTGCTACGCATCTACTGATATTTATTCTTGTAGTCGATTCGTACGACACCCACAGGAAGAAGGCCCTTCCTATTCCATGCCAGGAACTATACTGCAATAATTAACGTAGTAAATAAAATCATTATATGCTTAATAAGTTTGGGTCGCGGTACAGCGCCTACTATAACTCACTGATGTTATAATTTATGTATTTTTTATACTTATTATTTTTTACGGTCCTAGATACTTATTCATACCAACTTATCTTCATATTATCTGTGATAGGAAAAATGGTTCACATTAATTCAATATTATAAAAATTACGACTTTGAATCGAAGTCTTATCCTCAACCAATTAGCCTATTGCCGCCTAAGATTTAGCAAAATAAACTACAATACTTTATGTTACGTACGCCATTTAACACGAGATGAGCGTACAGTTAGCTTTTATTTATATTTAAGTTTTCTAGAAATCTCTAAAAATCTCTCGAAAGCAGAGTGCAATTCCCACGCGGAAAGTTTCATTCTACATTTGAGACTGCAACAATTATCTACTTCAAACAAAATGTTTTCCATACGACTTCAGTAATGCTACAAAATAATCGATATCTAACCGTAGTATTAATCATATTAGTGAATCCAAATGTTTCACTTTTTATTGTATAATGCTTGTTGATAACTTAAAGCAGTCTTAATTCATTTCCTATTGTAATAATTTCAATATAAGAAATTACATGAAACATAATATTTCGTCGCCCAAGGTTAAGTCATATTTTATTATAATAGGATACATTTTCTAGGCACACAAGCAAGCTTATCGCCTTATAGAAAACATTATTGCCGCTAATAGATATCCGCAACACAGTAGGCAATGCAGGAATATTGCTTGCATTTGTATAATATAGACTCGTTTTTTTTATTCGGAACTAGACCATACTTTCGCAAAAGATCCACCCCATTTTCCTCCATTCCTGTCTGCACTCTTATTATTTTTTTTTATTGGAGACCACGTATCTGCAATGACCTTGTATCAAGTGGATAGGGAAAATTAGTATTAATCTGATGACCCACTTGCTTATTCGCCTACCTCTTCTATATACGTCAGACATTGACGTCATGGAAGCGGAACAAACTATAACCAAACTACCCCTGTGCGTATCTCACGTGTTTAGTCGATCAATGATACGCGCTAGCTAAGCTGTAAGAGAAACCTACGCAAGTCGCCGATTTTGCTTGCTAAATAAAATATATAATGTGTTTATAATAATCTTATAAACGAATGACGGAGATAGGCGGTAGGCCTATTTTTTTGATTACAGAATTAATTGAGTGAAATTCATACAATTTAATTTCTAAAAAGCTCCATTAGTTATGTTAGTAGCAACTGATATTTTTTAAATGAAATTTCTTCATATTTGTATTATATTTTTATGGAATGAAGAAACAAACGAGCAAGCGTGTCGTCTGATGTAAAGTAATTATCGCGACTCATAGACATCAGAATCAAGAGAGACATTGAAAAAGTGTTACCTTTCTTTAAAAAGGTGTAGGCTTGTTTCTTCACGGTTTAAATGTATTAGTTGCGCTACTAAGTTCTCGCTGTTTGTCATTAAATGGCTCCAGCAGTAAGTGTTGGTCCATTTTGAGTTATCCAAAATATCATCTTAGACATATAGTTAAATAAACCGCTCTGACACGTTAGTGATTTTATTGTGGCGTCATATACTTTTAGCTGTGTGAAAATGTCTGATTTTGTGCCAAATAATCGTTACTTACGGAAAGTGTTACTTTTCTTATTTCACCCAAAGAAAACGGCGGTTGAATGGCATCGTGAGTTAAAAAAGTTTACGGAAATGCTGCTCTATGTTAGTGAAACACGTGCCGCGATTGATTCCGTCGCTTTAAAGACGATGATTTCGATGTTAACGACTGTCCGTGCACGGTAAGGCCAAAAACATACGAAGACGCTGAATTGGAGAAATTGCTTGATGATGATCCGTGCCAAAGGCAAGAACAGCTTGCTTCTGCGTTAAGAAATGGCTTGGCGCAATCGCTTAGAATTGGCTTGGCGGGTAATTTCCGTTGCAGTTAATTTTTTGCGTTCATATCCCTATCATCCTGTCTAAATCCATCTTTCCTTATCCCTGCCGAAAGTGATTCTACTGCATGGCCTCATATTGCCAAACCCGTTAAAACCTACATGGAAACACTCAAATGGGAAGTCCTACCCTACCCGTCATATTCCCCAGATATTGCGCCGTCCGATTATTACTAGTTTCATTCGATGGCACATGATCTGGCTGATCAGCAGTTCCGCTCATATGAAGACATCGAAAAATGGCTTGATTCGTGGATAGCCTCAAAAGACGAACACTTTTATTGTAACGTCTCGAGCTTTGACATAAAGATGAGCAAAAGTTGTAACTAGCGACGTGCAATACTTTGAATAATATATATGTAAGCATTTTTGCACAATTAAGTTGCATTTGCTTAAAAAAATAGCAAAAACTTAGTTGCGCACCTAATTGTATAGGTTCGATCCGCTAAAAGTAGCTTGTAACATCGTACACAGATGTTTCGTGAAATAATTTGAAAGTAACAACAACAATAACCATTCTAAAAACGAGAAGTTTGTATAATACATTGTCTTTAAATTTTAAGCAGAAATAGATCAGTTAGCAAAGCTCGGGATTACGATTTGTAACAGAATGTCGTGAATTCGTGTCCTCCATTAGACTATTAATGGACTATTTCCTAGCACAAGGATTTGGGCTTTGTTGGAAATTGAAAAGAATTCTATTAATATTAATTAAAAAGAAAAATTAAGTACTTTTTTCAGAGCACGCAATTCACTAGTTGTTAACCACGGGAATACTAAGCAGGAATACTTGGGGTATCCCTAAAACTAATAATCTTTTGGCATGATCACAATTTAATTTCACTTTTGTTACCTTGATTTATTCTTAGACACAAACATATGTGAATGACCGAAACTACTCTTACAATATAAACTTCGTTATTTCGTTCGTATTTTTGAAAAGTCGATAAAACGAATATATATTTTACATTTTTCTATTATAATCATCATCATTAACAGCTTATAGCTGTCCATTGGAGGACATATGCCTGTCCCAAAATGGAAGAATATGCCCAGTCACCACATAGGGCAGGCAGACTGCTAACCACCAAGCCAAGAATCGTATGGTACACTGGTACATTGTTAGAAGCTGGTATCTGACTGATACAACTTTTTTTCATTTAACTAAATAATTTAATTTAGATTGGAAGGCCAGGTTAAAAATATCCTAAACACACTCATCGCTTCCTTGCTATTACCTAAGCTTGTATGAAGAGAGTGATGAGTGTGGATGAAGCACAATATATGTGCTGGAATCGTAGCAGATGGAAATCTATGGTCTTTGCCTATAGGGCATACTGTAGGGGTCTACGGGAAACAGGCGTGATTATATTTATGGATCGTTATAGCACCGTTTGCTCATAAGAAGCTCGTCTATTGATTAACAGGATGCCCCGCGTGCAGGTGACGTTGACATTTTAGGAGCCAATATGTGTTTGCGTGCACACAGAAAGACACACACACGTACACTCTTAACTTCATCATCATAATCATCATCATCAATACAGTCGCATCAACTTGGCGAATGGATTGGAGATCACAGATTGTTTTTTATTTTTAGCTGCTACCCATCTTCTGTTCCCATAGTCGCTTCATACAAAATTTACGGAAAGAAAAATGGCACTCCATACGCTCTGCTTTATAATATATCCTTGTTTATATAGTGTATATATATTGTCCTTGTTTATATAGTGTACATAAGATTTCGGCATCTGTTGGAGACGCTCATCAGTTATATCTGTACAATGGATGAACATGCTACGACAAGATGTGATTAACGGTTGAAGAGCCTAGTTGTAGTTGCGCCCCTGACATTGAGATATTCAATATTATTTACTCACTTTAACTTGATCATGCTCATTTGCGTACTCAATACTCTGGAAAATGGTCCAGGTATAACGACGACGTACTTCCATGCGAGCCAAATACCTCCGATACCACTGCTGAATCAAAATGGCGGCTTTCATCGCTGCAATAAAATAAAATATAACGAATCGTTGAAAATAAATTATACCTAATTATTGGGGAAGCTTTCTCTCCTCTTTTTTTCTTATTAAAATTATTCCTCACCAGAAATAAAAAATAGCATTTAAATAAAAAGAACTGATCCATATCATAAAAAGGAAACAATAACGCTAAGAGTGTGTCAGCCCTCGTGAAACGCAAAAATGAACAAGATCTGTTCCATAAGTCACGAAGAATAGAAATCTGTTTATCGTCATCTCAAATATTATTGTATAAAAGGCGCGTATATACACATAAGATTCACTAACACTCATCCAAACGAAAACGACTATGCTACAAATTAATGACTACCTTAACTGGCAACATTTTGTGAAAAATAATCGCCTTGAGATTATTTTTCGATTTTAATTTTCTTTCCGATTTTTCCCCTTTTCCTGGAGACATTCTTCGTAAAGCTAAAAATGCTCATATTTAGCTTTACTAAGAATGTCTCCAGGAAAAGGGGATATAACTTTTTTAATAAATATTATTTTTAATTTAAATGATAAAAGTGAAAATACTCTATACCCTACGGGTCGTTCTTCGTTCAGAGTTCATTCGTTACTACAAACCGCTAGACTATTAACAGACTGGGATTTCAAAAATGGAACGTAGTATACATATATATTATTTTCGTCAAAAAATATGAAACGTAAATAATTTTAACGTTAATTTTGATTTTGAAGTCATTGATGATCTCTTAAAGGCAAAGTGGATTCTAGTCGAGCCTATTTCGGATATTTTCGTTGTATATCAAATGTTAATGCACAATTTTACAATATCTGATATACTCACTCGTTTATATATTAATATGTTCATGCACCTTGTCATATGTGTCACATGAATATACCGTAAAAATATGTTAACGCGGGACAGTAAAATGTACTAAGCACCCATGGATAATCTAAGTATTTAATTCAAAACGGTGTGTTCGTCTGTAATTTTTTAAGATATCTGTCTAGACTACGCAAAATACTTAGGAAATTGATATTTGTACTTTAAGTATTAGTAATAAATAGCTTTTTATATTTCAGAGACATTAAAATTACTTACTTCTTTCTGCTTTTGTCATGCTGACATCATCCCTCTTCCAAAACTTCAAAAATGGCGCTAGAGCCTTCATGGTGCATTCGCCGTTTAAAACTCTTTTCCCCAATTTCTTCGGCACGTCTTGTTCAATTTCAGAGCTCCTGCACGATGAAGAGTCATCTCCTAGAGACCGAGTCCGTCTTCCTCCACGAAAACTTACACATCCGCAACCTTCGGCGAGGGAGAACATCGTCGGACTCTTGTCCTTGATATATTTCTTATCTTTTCGTTTGCGCGTACATCGCGGTGGTTTTTGGCGCGTCTTAGGAATTGTGATTAGTAAATTCCGTGCCCGTAGAGGAATTCAGACATTTCTCAATTTAATGATAGTTTTATTACCTGTAACAAAGATACATGACACACTGTAATTTGATTAACAAAAAATACCTAATTTCAATTTAAAACATTTTATTTTGATGAATAAAAAAAACATACCCTATAATGTATTACATAACGTTAAAACAATGCCCTTACCAAATTGTATATTTGTATAGATAATATATTCTTTACCTAGCGACCTGCATATGTTTCGTGGTTTTAGGTGGACGCCACCTAAACCCACGAAATATAAAACATAAACTACTTTTTAACGTAGAATCAAGACGAGTTTAAAATCAGCACACACACATATGTGTACCTCCGACACGGCGTCAGGGCGATGGAGTCTGCGATTTGCGCAGATTCCCAAATATATTTTACTTGCCGGCGGGTTTCCAGCCCGCGGGCCCTGAATACGATAAAGCTGTTAAAGCCAATAGGCTACCAGCATTAACATCTTCGAATCCAACCAACTTATAAATAGAATATTACGTGTACGTGTATATACGTGTATATGTAACAAATCAATTATGGGAACACATTATATTAGGTTACAATTACTTTTTTTCACTTCTGTCGGCAGTCCTCATGACTGCCTCCGATTTTATTTTATATATTATATACAATGGTTTTCTATGAAAGATATCAATCAATATACTATTATAGTTTTAGTAATATTATAGTTTTCATCCAGTACACAACATTAATACATTAAAATATCCTGCTTTAAATATCATTTAAGAACAGGATAAATACAATGATAAAAAAAATAAATTTATCCGATATGTTTGTTACACATCTTCACGGTCGGAGGTGGTTCCTTACTATCAGATAACGTGCTTGCTTGTTTACCTATCTCTTTCATAAAAAATAATAAACAATTACCAGGAAAACATAATTTACTTACTGAATATGAATTACATTATTAAAATTCAAGCAGATAAGACTAGTGAAAGCTTAATGTAAATCGCAAGTAAATTAAGTACAACGCGTGTTACTTGTAATAAGTGTTATTGTGTTCCGAAATAGAACAGCCAAGTGGACGAATGCCAGTGGCGATCTGTTTTGTTACAACTTCACATAGTCTGACCGGAATGTTTAAGATATAATGACTTTTTGAGAACTCTTTGAGCTTTTACATTTTATAGCTGAGCAATTAAACACATACGCCATAAAGAAACAAAAAGTATTACAAGCTAATTTTAAATAAACTGCTAGTAAATTGCTACTGCTTCACATTTTTCTTGAGTCGTTAATGTCAATACATTTAATTTCCTTTAAAAAAATATCAACATGAAAACGTTATATGTAACGTGTATGCATTCGTATAAAATATTTTTTTCTTCGGATAAGGCAAATTTTGATATATTTATTATTAGAATTAAAAATTAAACAAGATTTAAAAAACAGCCTTTTAAATATTTGTTAATGCAAAAATTAATAACCTACTTAATTAAGCAAAAACTTTTCATTGGCTTTGATTTTTTATTAAGTACACAATGAAAAATCAAAACGTCCTGATTCTCACGCGGGTGAGAAGTGACTAATGCCATTTCGCTGCGTAGAATGGTAGCGGATGGAGCTCTGTGGTCTCTGCCAACCCCTGCGGGGGATAGGCGTGAATATATATAAAAAAAATATACTCAATATTTTTTTCTTACTTGTAAGTTTCCAAATCCTGTAAAATAAAATAACATCACTTATAAAATATTAGGTGCGCAAATAAGTTCTCGCTGTTTGCCATTAGATAACTCCAGCAGTAAGTGTTGGTCGATTTTGAAATATCCAAAACGTCATAAACCAAGCTTAGACATATGGTAAACAAACCGCTCTCACACGTTAGTGATTTTATTGTGGCATCATATACTTTTAGTTGTGTAAAAATGTTATGCCAAATAATCGTCGATTTTGTGCTAAATACTTTACAGGAAGTGTTACCTTTCTTATTTCATTCAAAGAAAACTGCGGCTGAAGCGCATCCTGAGTTATAAAAGTTTACGGAAATGCTGCTCTAAGTGAAACAACGTGCCGCGAACACTTTTATTGTAACGGTATTCAAGCTCTGCCAGAAAGATAAGCAAAATTTGTAGCTAGCGATGGGTAATATAATACTTTGGCGAATATATATGTAAGCATTTTTGCATAATTAAATTGCACTTTTATAAAAAAAACAAACAGCGAGAACTTAGTTGCGCACCTAATATTGATATCTACTAATTAAAGCTATACATCAACAGTCACCTCTCGATAAAAAATGTTACCTCTATTACTGGTTAATTAATCTATTTGTTAATATAGTTTTTTTACATTCAAATTATATAAATGTGCCAAAATGTGTTTTGTCGCGCTATTTTCGAATTCGTTTATTAATATTAGTAAAATCCAAAGTCCAATTTTTTTTAAATATATAATAATAACGAATTTACATATAAAAAAATGCACTGCGTCGGTACATAATATGTGGCTAAAGGTAAGGCGAGAGCAGAAGGATAGTAGACAGAAGGTCCCTAATTAAGCAACAATAGCTCAGACGGTAAGCCTCAGCCGGAGTTCGTATCTTCTAGTGAACTATTGATACGAACCATATTCTAGCACAAGCATTATAAGCTTAGTCGGGATGGTTAACAAGAATTCTAGTAATATTAAAAACACATTACTAATCTTCTTTTTAAAAAAAATCCAGGGCCTTTAATAAAGCTACGCAGGAGATCTTTAAGTGTCTTCCTCGGGAGATGAAAGCTGTCGGAATGGGAAATATATGTTAATACATTCCCGTTGCCACAAAGAATACAAACAAAGGTTTTATTTAGTATCAAGAGTCCGAAATCACATTTACAACACAATTCCTTATCTCCTTTTCGAACTAAGATTTACCCAAAAAAAGGTTAGTCCTTTAAGTTAAAAAATTAAATGTGGAAAATTTTTTTTCTTTTAACCTAATAAAACAAAAACCGATTAAAGCAACTCCGTCAACTTTCTCTGACACTTAATTATCGCTACAACTATGTCAAGCAAAACTGGCGCCAAGAACTATTAACGCCGCACCTTGGCAACTAGAACTGATCCGAAACAAACGATATGTCGATGTCGCAACAAGCAATAACAATTCATGTATCGATTATTCAATGGTTTCACGTGTAGGTAGATTTTATTAATGAATAAAGTTAATTCACAAAATATTCATACTCATACGTCGTGCGAGACACCAAAGGGGGCATATGTGGTGTATAATTTGGTTGGCATCCCACGTGCTGCCTCGTCTAGCGCTAGCCACAGATGTATCCCTTCGTCAACCTCTTATTCCGTTTGTTTTTATTAATACTTAATATAGTCACAGCACAGTAGTCATAAAAAGTGAACAATCATGACTCATTGTACAAAAATAAAATAAATACATATCAATAAAATACTTTTTTAATGATAAGTTATTATACTTTTTATATTTGTTGAATTCTTGCGAAGCTTTTTTTCTCTTATTCAAAGCAAAGCTTCCGCCTTTGATCATAAACGCAATTTATGATCAACAAGGCCATTACTGATCCAATTTCTTTAATAAGTAGCTAAATAAAATAGAAATATTCCAACCTAGACTACCGTTTAATATTATTGCTCAGATTGAGAATAGAATCGGATCATTTGAAGAAGGAATATATAATGTACGATCCAATAAACAGTAACAACAAAACTTTATTAATATTCTAATTAAAAGTTTATGACTGCTATAAAATATAATGTACTTTTTTACAAAAAAGTTTGAGTTCACATGAACAGAAAAATTACGGAAAATTCGTTAAACTACCAAAGAACTTTTTTTAATCTTTATAATAAAGGTTACAAAATGCAGACACTTCATGAGTTCACTGTACATCAACCAGAGTATAATTAATTTTCATAAAGAAAAAGTTGCCTATAAAAGGAAAAGTTGCAATCGTACTTCCAATAAATTTAATACAAAAAACGTATATATGAAAACATACATATGAATTTATTCAAATAAATGAACATAAATGTATTACGAAAGCGGCGAATGATTTAAGACCGGAACTGCGTACGTATCGTGTCGCCGGCTAATTGCCAAAAACCACATACGATGGGATTTTACATACACCGGAGAGCATTTGATAGATTTATTAATATTAAATCGATTCGTTTGTCAATTCATTAATTAGGGAGAAAGAAATGATTTTAAATATATGTTAAATCCCTTTTTCTTGGCCAATGCGATTACCAATACCACTAGTATTAGCATACACATAGTACGACAGTTGAATATTGGCAAATTGGTTGAATTCCGGAGGACCAACCCCCCTCACATAATGACACTTTCCTTAAATGCCGGCTACGCTTCTGCACTGCCTATAGCACTGCCAATGTTTATGGGCGGCGTTTATTGCATTTCATCAGGTGACACGCCTGCTCGTTTGCCTTCCTATCCCATAAAATCCTCTCAATTTGATGGAGAGGTAGGTCTAACCGTCGACTATTGTAAGCTAATGGTGATTATTATGATTAGTTCAGAGAGTTCAAATCAAGCACAAACGGAACCAAAACCCCAATACCTATATATCTGATATACAAAAATATACGAGAATTAACATCCATAATGTACTGAAGAAAAAGGTCGTTGACTTACTTGCGTGTTGAACAATAATTTCAAAGGCATTTATTTGACTATGCTCTGTCTTAATAAGTTTTAAAATATTTGTAATTAAAAATTTTCATTTGGTTGTTGTACACATGAATATAATAATAGCTTTAAGTATTTAACATTGATAATAACATTTACTTAGTTAATATAAAAAACGTAATTGTTTAAAGCTTTATATGTCATTTTGAATTATTTCCCTTCAATAATAACTTTTGTGTAACTTAAATTAAAAACAAAAGAATATTTTATATCCTTAGCGTGTCATATCTTCCGTTTCCCCTGCGTTATTGCTTTGAATCGATAAAGGACGACTCTAAAGCAGCAGAGACTCAATCTTCGCGAAGAATTATACATTCGTAAATAAAAAGATATTTAATAATTTAATTATCCTTTTGTGTACGATTATAGGTGATTAAATAATTGCATTTTATAGTCTTAATTTACGACTTTGTGATAATAAAATAAAAGAATTTAGTAACTTAAGGACTTATGGATTATGGTTAGTTAGCATATATTAATTATTATATACATACTATTTTGTTAGCATATATGAATTTTATGTTAATTTATAAAATACTTTTAATCAATCAATACATCCTTTACAGTCCACTGTTGCCAATTGGCCTCAATTGAGGAATGTTTCCGTAATGCCCAAGATTGACAGATGGGTTGGGTATATTATTTAATACTTAAATTAATAATTAATAAATTTGTTTTACCTAAATAATACAGTTGTTTTTTCTTATTATTCGCCGCACCCAAATTCTCCAATAGTTATGAGATTTCATTGCATTTGTGAAGGATAATTTCGGACAAAAACATCTTCTGTGTTTCCACATTGCAAAGCACTTCAGTATGTTGATTTTTATGTTAAATTTATATTTTTCTTCCTGTAACTGCCGTGATTATTTATATTACTTAATGTAAAGATAAACTTTTTCTCAATTGTGGATACCGCCGCTTCCTCGGCCCCTCAAAAAGGATTGTACGCGCCAGTTTTCGTCCACAATAAATGTATTTTTATCAATTCATATTCTCATTCGTTTGTGCCCATAAGAGAATGATGTAAATTATCGTACGCATTATTTATTTATGTGAATTTACATTTTGCCTTTGTTGTCCTTGTTTTATGTAAATCACTATCCCGAAACAACATTTTACATAGCTATTTTTAAAAAAGCATTTACCTATAAAAATAAACATCAAATAACAAAATTTAAACCATTTTTTAGGTTGTTATTATTTACAATACCAATAAACGTCATACATACATAAGTTTGTTCAAAAGTATACAGAGAAAGATAAAAAAAAACGTTAAATTAAACATAAACCTACATTGACTATAACTTTTTAGGATAATATAATACAAATGTTAGGTCTACATTGAAAAATACCACAATTTACACGGGATTAAAAAGATTTCTCTCAACTGCCAACCGCTACTTCACAACGCCGACCCTTCTCAGTTAAATTTATAGTATCATCTCTTACAATTTTTAATTATTGCAGCTACAATTAATTAAACAAAAAGAAGGCGAAGTAGTCTGCATTCATATTTTCAAGATTAAAATTATATTAATTATTAACAACATATTAATAAATAATGTTAGCAAGTAAAGTGTATCACTTATTTTAAAGGTTTATAACAAAAGCCATATTAAGTTAGAAAACATTTAAACCTAAATAAGCCTTTTAATATACTTCAGTGTTCATTCATTAATTAGTTTTAAGCCACATAATTGCCACTTTGTTGAACCCGAAAATATTAGGTCTTTAAAACCTTTGAGCATTAATATTATAAATTAATTACTTATCCCTCTTAACTTAATTGTATAATAAGTTGTATTCGCTGTTTGACTAGTACTTACTTTAGGTTTAATTATGGGGAAATAAGTTGAAGATTTTATTAATAAATAAAATAAAAATAAAACGAAAATAAATTATTTATAAACACCAACTAATTGAACTAAATAGTGAAGTAACAAAATGATTGCTTTCGTAAGATGACGCGCAATTAAATATTTAATAAGTTCCCGAAAATATATGCAATAATATTTGTGCTACGTGCTGCAAAGACTATACAAATAATCCTTAAATTGATGAGGTAAATAACTTAAGGTTTTCCATCATCAACAGACAGCGGCAGTCTACTGCTGGACATAGACCTCCCCAAGAAGCGCAACCTAGCAAGATCCTCGACTTCACGAATCCACCGATCATCAATCGTCGCACCATCTAGCCGAGGGACGTCCCACACTACGTTTGCCAAGACGCGGTCTCCTCTCCAACACTCGTCCGCTCAATCGATTATCAAATCTCCGATAAACATGACCAGTCCATTACACTTTAGTTTGCTAATTTTAAAAAGTATGTCGATAACTTTGGTTCTCTGGCGCATTTCTTCATTCGGAATCATACCTACCAGAGAAACTTCGAGCCTAGCTGTCTCCATAGCTCTCTGAGCAACTCTGAGCTTAAGGTTTTTATTTACTGAAAAACCTTCACTTTTATTACATTATTTTAAAATACATTTAACTACAGATTTACTAAAAAAGGCATGATTAATGGAGTCAGGCGTTACTTTGCGGAAATCCATTACTATATATGCAAGGTCGAAAAGTGGTAGTGTGTGTTTGGTATTGTGTATAGTGGTTGATGGATGGAAGATTGCTGACGGCCGTTTTTAGGTAAGTTTTAGTTTAAGTTCTAGATAAATCCACTTCATCGAGCAGGAAAACATACTTTATTAATTTTCTGTTATTGTTTGCTTGTTGCGGATCTTAGCTAAGTTTTGACTGTCCACATATAAAAAGGCAAATTCATTTGCCTTTTTATATGTGGACAGTTCACATTTATAACGTAGTAGATACATTGTAGCATGGCACAATGTATCTACTACGTTATAAAAATTGGCATAACTTAAGAGAATTATATCAATAGCGTTCTTACCACATATAGAGTATTTGCCCTTTTAACTATAAATAAAACTTTATATGTGACATCTACATCGAATGTCGCCAATACAGAAGCCATATTCATATTTTGATTCATTACAATTTAAGTGAAGCCTGATAGCAAGCTATCGATAATATAAGTCTTTGTTGGCTTCGTTGTATAATTCAAATCAAGAGTAAAAGTTTCCACTACAAACGATGATAGACAACAACGGCCTATGAACTAACTGTGGAGAAATTTAATACAAATATTTAGTAACACGTAAATGTACTTTATTGATTCCCAACTCTAAAAGGTTATGTTTGGCAATAGATGTACATTAATTATTAATGGAGTCAGGCGTTACTTTGCGGAAATCCATCACTATGTGGACAGCCAAAAGTTTTACTTAGCTAAGATCCGCGACAAGCAAAACAATAACAAAAAAATTAATTGTGTTTCCTGCTGGATGAAGTGGATTTATTTGGAACTTAAACCAAAAACTTACCGAAAATCGGCCATCAATTCTCCACCCACCAACCACTATACACAACACCAAACACACACTACCACTCTTCTACCTTGTAAACGACACGTTTTCGCCCCAACACGTGGCATCCTCAGGCATAGTAACTCTACGGAAGACAACCGAAAAGTGAAGTACAGTTTTATCGTAATGACTGAATTTAATGTAAAGAAGAAAATATTTGAATTGGCGTAATAGTTTAATAACGAATTTAATACACTGAAACACGTCTCGTCTAGTACAAACTACTAAAAATTTTTTTCTTAATATTACTTAAAATGTAATCTGAATATCGATGTATCCTGCTAATTTAATAATTACTTTACCTTTAAAATAACAAACGTGAAAATATAAAACTGTAAAATGATATAGGAATATCTCTGACAGTAAAACATTTGTGTAGAAAATATAATATTAAAGTAAACACGAGTGTCGCTGCAAAAAATAACGATATGATATTACAATAATAAAGTATACTAAAAAACTATGTAGTCTAATAGTTGTCGTCTCGACATTCATACTATGCGATACTCTATCACGCGTACTGTTTTCTGAAATACAAATAGATCCGCGCTCAAAAATAACATGGCCACATTTATGACGTTTATGCAAACAGCAAATGGGTCAGTTAAATCTGTCGCAATAGCTTACACACAGTCTGACAGATCAAAAGTTTCCATTGACAGTGTTTATTTTACATATATTGATAATAAATAAATGACGAAGCGTCAAAAGCTTTACTAAAGGTAGATTTGTTAAAATACAAGAGTTATTTCAAGTCAGGACATATTTATTTTCATATAAATTTATATTACATAAATAGACTCAGATGCATCATGCCGGTTTACCATCAACGATTACTATCAAGCACTAGTGAACGGTAGAAATCTTTTTGACTAAACGAATGGTTTAGCCAAAAAGATTGCCACCGTTCACTTTTCATCAAGGTTCAGATAAAAAAATATTATAAATATTTCCATATAAAGAAAGTATTTATCTGCTATTCTATTCAATAAATCTAAATCTAGTACGTGATTCATTCTTTGTTTTTCGTTTGTCCTAGGCAGATTGGCGGAGGCACCCAAAGTCGAATTAAATACTAATTAATATAATTCCAATGCAACAAGGTTGCAACAAGGAACCGAGAGGTTAATGTTTATCAATATACAAAGTGCTTAAAAATAAGCGTTGCAGAAATTCAATTCACTTTCGTAGCAAGAATGTATATCTTATAGGTTATATTTAAGTTCATATGAGCAGGAGTGATAGGGTTTCGTAGACAATTTATAATTACTTATAGTGGATAAACACATTCATCGGCAGGGACGAATACATCCATTTCACTCCTTTCACTACACCATTCTTTCGTTAGAAAGCCCTCTCAGTACCAGATTTAGATTAGATTACAAAATGTAATTAAAATGAAAATTTCTTAATATGAATATGCTAATATTGATTATGTTGTGTGGTTCCCGGAATTACAGCAAAACTCCTCGATTGTGAAGGAGGCCAACTTCCAGTGGTGCACTATCACGGCTGTATTGCTGATAATTTTGTAATGAATATTAATTTATACACGAAATTATACACTAGTGTATGTGAATACATACACTCAACATTATTATATTTAGGAAAAAGATAAACAACTGAACATACTATAGAAATATTATTTAAGTACAGAATAAAACAACCGAAAAATGTTCAAAAACATTTCTGTTATAGCAAATATTTTACTTTATTCGCAAGTATATTTTCATTAAAAATTAAAACGACTTATCACACAAATTAAGCCAAACGACCATCAATAACAATAAATGTTCATACATACACTACATACACTGGCTCATAATAATCATATGTTAAACCTCTCATGAGAGATTCCGGCAGTCATTGTCGTCACTGGCATAGATAACAAAAGATATATGGATTTTGCTGTCGCTATTAAACCAACCTCTCCTTTCGACTATATCCTCAATTACCTACCATAATGTTTATAATAAGTATATAAGACAAATCAGATACGAAAAATATTACTGTTATCTTCATCTACTATAATAAGATCTCTTCAAATGTTAGGTTTAAAACTATAAGAATGCGGAAAACAATAAAAAGAAATAAATTTTTCTTCGACGTATTATGATAAATAATAATAATATATAATGATAAAAACTAAAAACATTTAAAATTAATGCCAAACTTGGGTTCAAACAAAAGTTAAAATATAATATTAAACTTATTTATATATATATATATATATATATATATATATATATATATATATATATATATATATATATATATATATAGGTATTGTTAATAATTATAATAAGTACCTTATATATAAATTGTAAATGTATGTCATAGAGAATCAATCTAAAATATAAACTATAATAACTATAAAAAAGACTTTCGTGTTATAAATTTAAGTAACGATATTTTCGTTTTATTTTACAATCTTGGTAAAACCGATATGCTAAATTTTTCCGAAGTAAAAGTTAGAATGAGATTCTAACTTTTACTTCGAAAAAATTTAGGATTTTGCGATATTAGCCAGACAAAAAATGAGGGTTTTAACTAAACTAATTTACTTTAATATGTTTACAAAATAGCGGTAAGTTGACCTAATTAAGAACCGTTAAACGGAGAAACTAGTATAATGTAACTTAATTTCACGATCCAACAAGCAACGACGTGGACCGGAAATTGTGAGAAGGGATATAAGTGGGAATGCTAGTGCCGGTGCGGAAATGTCGTTAAGCTTTGATGACATGGTTTTATTCCCGTTTTACTGAATGCACGTAAATTCTGACATTAACATACTAATGTGGTCAAGTACCGATCTTGCATAAAAACCAACTTTGGAACAGTTGTTTTGCTTCTATCCTTCTTTATTCTAACTACTCACCTTTCCCACTCCCTGCTCTTTTCTACTTCTACTGTTTTTATATTAAATCCCTTTCAAAGCCATACACCGCATTCTACTTCTTGATGTATATGTCCATAAGTGGCAGTTATTTATTACTCACCATCACGACACACACTGACAAATTTGTCTATTTCTTCTTTATTTCTAAAATGTTTACTTATTACGTCTACAACCTGAGTTACCTGTCTTGTATTACTTTATCAGTCCTTTCACCTACCCCATCTTATAAGAAAAGTTTGTTAATTTATGTTCCTTCGACGTAGTCCACGAGCGTCAAGTGAAACTTAAGCAATTTCTTCCACCGCAATACACTTTCCCTATAAATTAAACATAAACAAAGCTCCAAAGCTAGGGTTTATTGCTAGTCTTTAAACTTGTTTAGTTACAAAAGTTTGTTCTGGCTCTCGTCGACCAATCCCAAACATGATTTATTAATACGAATGTAAGTTATAAAAAGAAACATTTTTTATAGAGGAGCAAAACGGATCATCTAAAAAGGATCAAAAGTAACCACCACCGTCCTTATACATCTGAAATATCAAAGGCATTACATATGCGTTGCCTACCTTGGGAAAGATATTTTAATACGAGGGGGATATGTCAGTGAAATAAGGGAGTAGGGGTGAGTGATCAAGCTTCTGACTCGTAAACAAAGCGTATGATGATACGTGATGCGAATAAAGCATCAAAAAAGATCGACACAATTGGGAAGTTTGTGTAAAAGTAGTGACGTCCCAAATATACAAGTAAACGAATTACAAACTTTATTTGTTTTTGACCTTTCCAAACTGAACATTCAACAAAATTCTTTGAGTCAACTAACAACAACCCTAAAGTTTTTGGCAAGTTTTTCTTGAATATTTTTTTATTTTATTTTAATTTAAAAAATAATGAAAAAGCCGTCACGCATTTTTTGAGTTTATCTTGGCCATGGACGAATACGAAAACACCATTTCGAAACTGAGACAAGATATCCTTTTGTGACAAGCCACTTTTAACTGGCCGACCTCTATGATAGAAAACCAAGACAAGGTCTCGACTCCACCTGAGGACCTTTACAGTCCTACTAGCCCCTTATCTGCTGACATGATGCGCCTTTCATCGTTTCAAAGGGGTTTCGAGATTGGAAAGCGGCGTTCGTCATCGAATAAAAGTCGTTCTCCCCAGTCCGCAAATAGCCAACCTCCTGCTCGCAAATCCTTTCGACAAAGTTGTAACAGCCCTAGGTCAATAACGCCATTTCATACAAGAACAATAAAAAAGTGATGTGGTCCATCATAACAATATGTACTTATGTATGCCTGATGTTTGGGATTTTTTATTATTTTAGATATTAAAGACGTTACGGTGCTGTGTGATAGTGAACGACTATATCGAAATATACATTAATTACATTCTATATATTTTCTATATTCTATATATTATAGTCATTATGAATCCGTAGAGCGAATATTGTACATTTTTTGTTGGTATTTTTGCTGATAACTAATCTCCAAAGAGAATGTATGAAAATGATTTACAAAAAGCCCCATGACACAAAAGAATAATTGTTGTTCCTTTACTCCTATTTATGTCTAAAGTTAGCTATTAAACAATATTATTTGCAAGGTAGCAGCTCTCCAGTACGATGGGTATTCAAATTTATTGTTTTTATATTATTTATTATTTAATTTTGTTTTAAATATAGAAAACTATTTAAAAATAATGCTTTTTATATGTGTCCATCTAGGTTTCACCCAATTTCACTTCATAACTGAATAAACAAAAACAAAAATTAAAGTTTGTAATTCAAAGTATTCAGACAATTAAAAAACCGATTCAAAAAATATCTTTTTATTTGCTTATGCAAAATTATTAAATGTAAAAATCCATATAATATACTTAACTATATTAGTATAGATAATAAATTAAATATCCTAACCTTTAAGTCATAAAAGACAATACTAAAAAGTAAAAAAAAATAATTTTATCACTTTTTCTAGAATGACAACGGATATGTGAAATATGTATAAAGTTTTAGTTCATCAATAATAAGGGCGCCTTTTATCTTGAATCACAACAGTAACCAGCCAAAATAGTTTAATTAATAAAGTTTCATAAATAACTCGTATATGCTCAATTCAAACATTACTAAACACCGGCTAGCCATGATCCAATTCAAAGAAATACAAAGCGATTTAACCGTCTTAATTCTGTTTAACCACGATCAGCATAATCGGCTAAGAATAATGTACCAATCTATGAAATCATAACCGATTTATATTATAGTTATATATGTTTATATATCTGATAAAATACATTCAAAATTAATTTATCTAACAAAGAATCAAAGTTTGAATTATTCTTTGAGTATAATAAGTAAAATGTTCAGTCGGTCAAACCCTCAAAGTTCATATGCTAAGAATTATCTAAGATAATTCTAAGCATATATACCACATTATTAATCATTTGAAGTAGGTTCCACACAAAGGTTAAAAAAATGTTTCAGTGAACACCAAATTTGCATTTACTAGTGAAACCCACATCCAATGTTGTGAATCCTATTAATATAGTTGTTAATATAAATAAATTAAATTAAAATAAGGTCAATACAAGGTATCGAGTATCGCAGTCCGCCAGAATTCATATATTCAGTACATTCTTATACACTACTTTAAGTATCGAATATTTATACTTATATCGATGCCATTACCACAATTTAACTTTAATTATCGAGTAGCCAATATGGTATTCAGGCTATTAGCCAGGAGTGGGCAGGTATTAGCCAAAATATCAATGCCTACCCTCAAATTAAAAAAAATAATTTTACAACCATGTGACGTCCGCTAAACTTAGGTAAAGATGCAAAATTGTAATTAGTTATTGAAATGTAGATATTTGTTCTATACATTTGAATGAATGGTGAGTTACCTTTTCTAACAAAAAGATAACATTAAAACTAAAAATATATTTATTTACTTCGTTAACTCCGTTGGCAATGAAAAGGAAATCTTATTTTTCAGTAACTAGAAATACATCGACGACAAACAATAATTACACCTGTCAGCGCCGTTCGTCGCTTTCAATAAATGCAAAAGTGAAAGAATCTACCAAATTACGGATAATATTTTTTAAATTTTTAATATTTCCTTTTTAAATATAAATAAATTTATTTATTTAACTATAGGGAATGAGTGCAGGGATTACTCCTTTCCCTCTCCTTTATATTCTTCTTCCGCTCACATTATTTCCACCGTTACCCTAAAATAGGCAATACATCTGCAGAGCCTTTTGTATCGAAGATGTCTATGGGAGGCAGTGATGACTTGTTTTACGGTGACTCGTTCACTCCCGTACACTCGTACCTCCGGGCACAGATCTCCTCATATCTATATCATATCAGAGGATAGACATTGACTCACCACGCTCGTCCAAAGCGGTTTGGCCAGGCACCCAGGCTCGTATTCGAATGCGGGAATCGAACCCACGGTCAATTAGGTAGTCAATTACACTAGTAAAATACTTTAATCTATAATATACACAAAACGTACCCAAAAGGGTATAGTATGAAAGAAATTACAGTTGCGTAATTAGTTAAGGCCCAATAGAAAGCTATGGTAAATTAATTGCGCAAAACAATCGAGTAATTTGTTCAAGCATTTCGGGCAGACCGGGCACAAGCATTTCCCCAATGATTTGGCAACTCGCCCCCACCTATATTTAAATCGTAATCTCACTGAGTCAACGCTCTCGTCGTTCTAATACTCAAAATAAACGATCCTATAAAAAAGACAATATTCAACCGAGTTCTACATTAACGTGCTCCCAATAAGTGATGTCGATTGTAAAGTGCTACTCCCAAATTGGGATTATTTGAGAAGTTAAATGGCAACGAATGTTGTATTATTTTATGTCAAATTTAATTATTTCTAAATGACTAGAAACGATTGTTACCACGCTGTTCATCTACCTCTCACGAATACAATCTGTTTCTCTTAAAATTACGTTTCTTATTTTGTTTTTATAATTATTTTATTATTGTTGAATGAATCATCAAAAAGAAAATCTTATAAAATTCTAATGTTGAATATTCTAATGTTGTAGATTGGGCAAGGGAACTGACAACTGTACCTATTTTAAAAAAACATTTCAGAAATCTATAAACGAGCCTTGTAAAAGGCTTAAAATACAATAGAAGATACGTCTCTCGATTTTACACGTATCCGAGGATGTTACAAGAGTATCCACGTTTGTACATTTCAAAAATATGACACACTGTAAATTTAAAATACCATACAAACAAAACAGACATACAAGCAAAATATAAACAAACCTACTTTAAAAACCGTCAACGCTTCCATAATACCTATGGTGTTGCGGATATGTATGGGTGACGTTGATTGCTCTCCATCGGGCAAAATGCTTGCTCGTTTGCCCCCCTATCTCATAAAAAAGACTAATACTAAATCTATGATTGTATGCTAAAAGTACCAGATTTCACACACAGAAATTATCACATTACATACCAGTATAAATGCAGCCAGATAAGTTTCGATTCTGGCGATCACGTTGGTCTCATCTCTAACTGGGATGGGCCATGATTATCACCCATATTTCAATCTAAATATTAATACGTCATCCCATAAGTTTTTATATAAAACTATACCATACATAACCATATAAGTGAACATAAGAACAAAATAAAAAAAAGGAATAAATATTAGTTTACACTAATAATCTCAAACTAGAATTGCCTATTGGCATTGAAATTAAGTCATCACTCAAATTTTATCTTACCATTTTTGAAAGCGCCTCTAACATCTAAAGTGCCATAGTTGATTAATATTATATTATATAATTACAATTTATTAATGCAAAATAAGTAAAATTTTAAATTATTTTACTTAAAAACCAAAAAAACCGGCTTCACTAAAGAATTTTATGTTTTGGTAACCATTATAAAACAAACTAATATCCAGACTCAAAATAATTGGTAGGGTAATCAAACTCAGATATCATATCTGTAGGTCACACAAATATTTATCTTGGTGCGGAAATCGAACCAACGAAGAATCGTTGGTGTGTAAATGAATGTGTGAAGAATTTGAATGAAACTTTCATATTCATATTCATTCGTCTGTCTAAATATATAAACATATTTTGAAGACGTAGATATTGGTTGTTAAATCGCAATGTGAAAAGTAATTAGCTACCATAACACTATAGTAACGAAGTACATTTCACCTCATATTTAATTTACATTTTATTAACATCCGACCTTAAGTTACATCAATAAACATTATAATACAATTATAATAATTAAGCAGCTTACTTATAAGCGAATAATCTATTTTAGCTAATCAAATTAAATGCTTCGGCCAAGTATAATATTAGTTTATAGCTTGAAAATTTGCCTTAAAAAACTATTTTTACGTAACTATAATAGGATATCTAATATTACGTCACTATAAAGACTTTATATCCGAAATAACACATTAATTTTCTTCCAATCCATCATAACCCGGCAATAAATGAAAACTTTTACGATGCTTACCTATTAAACAGTTACGGACTTTATTACGGTGACCATGAGAATGGCAATTGGCATCCAAACCAATTTTACAGACAACTATCTGTAACCTGATATAGTACAATACTTCAATTTACATAATGTTTAGTTACACAATAATTTCATATCAATCATTTATAAATTCTGAAAATTAATTATAATTAACTTAACATTTTTTTATAAAATACCGCACTTAATCATTATCAACAGTTCAATGTATGCCAATAAAATCTACGAGAATGACAATCATATCAGCAAGTATACGGATCAAAGCCGAAAAAACATTTCAAAGCTATTACACTGTTATAGTTATTTATTTTAAAAGAGAAAATTGAAATGCAATTAATTAACTTCACCTAGTATTCATTCATATAGGTCCTGTATATTTAAGTTTGTACTGATATTTGCTTTTCTTTGATAACAATTAGTTATAACTATTATGCCAGTGTCAAGTAAAAAAATATCAGATCTTTTGAAATGTAACTACTCAGCTTGTCTCGTTACGTCTTGATAAAATGATGGCTATTATACCAAAACCTTGTATGGACTTTTTCAGTCGACTTAAAAAGTCACAACATACGCATTTATTTCATATCACTACACATTAATTGAAATATATTGTATAATACGCCACCATAATTAAACAATATAACTGATAATAATATAAAATTATAAATATGAAATAAAAACACAACGTCAGTGATGTAATTAGGTGGGAAAAGTCTACTGTTATTTTATGAATGTATTTTTCATAATTATGTATAAATACGCTTATAACTGTCTTTATCTTAAAATAATTTTATATGCATATATGGCGATAAAATTAACAGTATTTAAAACAATTTATTTAATAATTTGAGTAAAATTTCTTTTTACTCAAAATTTTCTCACACACATTTGGTATGCATGATTCATCAAATGCAAAACTGAAGTGTACAATAAAATGTAATACTCACTTTTCCTTACCTCGCTAAAACCGCTTTCACTAATTTTTAAATAAAACATATAACATAAACAAAATTCACAGGCACAAAATAAAACAGAAAACAAAAGTTTATTTTTTAAATTATCGGTCGCAAAAGGAACGCTGGCTTAAGCCTCAACGTTAGCATTACCAACCCCTATGACGGATCGCGAACGACTACCAAGCTTTGAGACGCGCCCACTTTCACACTTCATGACACCACAACACTGCACAGAATCGGACGTTATTTTGTAGCTTTCAGTGAAATTATTTGTTATAAAGTCGGTATTTTGTAGTGATTGACATTGTTTTAATTACTTTTATGATCTTAAAGATATAAAGTCAGTAAAATATTTTCTACTATAATACTCATCATACATAAATAATGAAACCATGCTTACCAGAGCGCTGAGCAGAAGTGGCTTTTATGGTTTAGAAAGCTTACGGTGGATTATAGTTACCACCTTATGATATAATACTTAAAAGGCTACTTCTGATCCATAAAATTCTGTCAATTTTTTTAATAAATGTGACTACGGAAGCACAGTGACCCAAAATGAGACATGGCCTCTGATACTTATACACGCCATTGAGGCGCTATCTCCTCCAGTTCTCCGGCTAAAGCGAATCCAATCCTTACAAAACTCATCTTTGGCTGTCGGCTACTACTCTCCTTTGCAAAAACAAAACGGGCGAAAAAAAGCGATTTTGATTTTTGTACCTTATAGGCAATAATTTAGTTCTAAAAAGGTTTTAATAGCCAATCTATGTTACTAGCACTCTATAAAGAGTCTGGGTATGAAAAAAAGTTAATTCCAAATTCGAAGTTTTTTTTTAAATAATCCCTTTTTTAGTTTGTACCTTTTTACTTACTTTTCGCGGATTTGTTCTAACTTCTTGTTATTTTTAGTAGAATAATTTATGTTTGTCGCATCATCAAAGACATCAGTGAGGACCGACGTCGGCGATTATTACGAAGACCAGGGGAACGCTATATTGACGTGTGTTTTAAAAAATCACCCCTTATGTTGGATTATGTTTATGGCGGGCGTAACTTCCAACTATCATACCGAGATTGTATTCATTGAAAATCCCGAGGATTTTCAATGAATACAATCTCTTTAACCCCATTGAGCACGTCTGGGACGCCCTAAAAAGGCGAGTACGAACTGCCCAGCCTGCTCTGCAAAACATCAGGGAGCTTAAACGTGTGATCTCAGCTGAGTTGGAACACATTCCACAGGAAATCATCAAAAGCCTCGAGGAAAACATGCCAAGACGATTACATGTCGTAATTGGTTGAAGAGTATTAACTGTAAGGTGTCCGTTTTTTTACAAGGAGTTTAGATAGTCTAATGCATGCCTGTTTGCTATATTATTCTCACACATTCTCCATGTTCACTCTATCATATACCTAGAATTCTTAAGACTTTTCTCTCTGCTACTTTTTTTTACAATCCATATATAACTAAACTGACCATTTTTTTAACTCAAAACGGAACGCCCGTACTTCCATGTTAATATTATGATTGCGAAAGTCTGTCTCTCTGTCTGTTACGCTTTCATTGATAAATCGATTTTGATGAAATTTAACATGGAGATAGTTGAAGATCCAAGGTCAAACATAGGCTACTTTTTATCCTAAAACAATAGCTCTTACAAGATGCACGATAGTTTTCGCGCAATAAGTTGAACTTCACGCGGGCGAAGCCGCGGGTAGAAGCTAATGAGTCTACCTATATACGCCAATTAGCAAGTTAACAATGAAAATAAACACACCTTATTTTGAAGAATTGTAACAATACAATCAGTCTTCACATTAATTATAATTATTTTTATTATAACAAATTATGAAAAATAAAATCATCAGCTATATTAAAGCAAAATTTATGAGACAGTAATTATTATTAAAATATATGCAACATATTTTTTTTAGTTATATTTATATTTTTCAATAGAACATATTTGCTTTAATAAAGTGATTATTTTTTATAAGAATATAATTTTAAATTTTCCTTTGGTTTCGTAAAACAGGACTATTTGGCGTCCCGGATTTTTGTTTGGGGACAACGGGACAGGTAGTCGAAAAATGGAAAGTCCCGTTCATAACAGGACGTATGGTCACCTTATATATAACCCACTACTGGGCACTGACCTCTCCATTTCGATAACAACGGACATCAATTAACCCACAACGCTTGTCCAATTCGAATTGAAAGGATAACGAAACTTAAAATAATTATCTGTAAGCGATACATGTATTTATCCAAATGCGGGGATCGAACCCGCGACCGTTGATTCCATAGTCAGTTGTACCACCACTGAACCAACTCTCTACTACTTCATTAAAGTAAAATTGTTTAAACATAACTTTATCCCTGTTATTCTATACTATACTACTTTAATAAAGGAAAATTGTTGTCACATGGCTAAAATACATTACATATCATTTAAATACTGTAAAAGTCATAGAAAATATAGAACATAGACTTTATAAAGAAGACATAATAACTCTTTTTTATTATGGTAACAAACACACTCGACAAAGACTATTAAGTGTTAATTGGAACAAATATTTTAATTAGAATTGACATTCAATCACTGCCAACGCTTTTCCATATCGCAATTTATGACATAACTTTTCGAAGAAAGCCACACGGTTAAAGCCAATGGAGAATAAACCTTTATTTGACAGAATATACATCGAGCAGAATCTCTCATACATAGTGTCTATTCAGTACCTGCCAGTCTACGGTGAGTTGACTAATTTAAAGGTAATGTTGTCCGCCATGAACTAGTCGTCCGGATAATCTAGAAAGTGTTTCAGCAGTGTTTTTGGGCGTAGTTTGTTGCCACTACACCCAGTGTCACCATAACATTAATTAAAAAATGAAGCGATCGTGGGTACCTCAAGATCCTTATGTAAGTCGACATCTATAATAGAAGTTATCACCTGTAGATATATTAGGTACCTACGCAGTAAGCAACAACGCGGGCGAAAGGGTAGCTTTTGTATGTAGAAATAAACTGAATATATCAATATATTTATGTCTATCCTAAACATTTAAATATAATATAATAATCTTTGAAACTTTTAACTTTTCTACGATATCACTTATATCGCAGTACGTGAACCGGCAATGGCCAATTGCCCAAGTATTCACAATGCCCTTATATTCCATTAGAAAACTTCTCATGCGTAACATTTAGGATAACATTTAAGATTAACGCGCCAGCTTAACTTACATTATATTGAAGTGAAAGTATTCAATTTATCTTGTATATGGTATCCACCAAACCAAACTCAAACGTCAGTAGATAAAAAAAAAAAGATTACTGATATTAGTAGTACTGGCAAGATACACCGCTTGCTAGTGAAGTTGACAATTGAGGCAATTTTGTTTTCCGTATTTATTAAATATTATTATTAGGTAAGGTAAAAGGTGACCTACGTGTTTACCCCTAAGATAAGTTATTATAAAAAAATCATACTTGCCATTGTTAAACAAAACTATAGATGACAACAACAACCACTGATTTAAAACGTTTTAAATCAAAAATCGTAGTTTAAAGTCCTAATCAACCGTTAAACGATTGAAAACTCGACGGAAAAAAATAAAGGTGGTGTGTTTTACAATAAATTATGGACACTATTGGGTCACTTGAGTCATGTCTGATTTAATTAGTTTAATTGGTTTATGGCACGATATGATCCGTAAAATGCTGAGAAATTAAATAGATACCTAATTTTCTTACACACACACAAATGGCTTACACATCATTAGACATAGTGCCATCCGTCCTACTTGCGCATGAATAACTTTCTCGCCAGACGCTTTTTCGGAGCAATACTTGAATATTTTTATATGATGAAATCGAGGATATCAATGTAAAAAAAAGTATCTGTCACCACATTAAACTTTTCTTACCGAGCTGTAATTTTTGTTCTCGAGCCTTATTTAATTAATACCTGCAACATTTTTTATAAAGTTGTAAGAGACAGGTCACCAAAGCGTGAAAACCTAAATCAGCATGATCAATCAACAAAACTAAACGTCTTTATAGGTAAATTAATGGAGTCAGACGTTACTTTGACAGTAATCCATTACTATGTGGACAGTCAGGACTTTTACTTACATCTGCGACAAGCAAACAGAAACAGAAAAATACCGAAAAACGGCCGTCAGCAACTCTCCACCTCCCAAGTTTGATCAAAGTTGATAACTGGATCCAGTGTAATTTCTGAAAACATTGTAGTCACAAGAAATACACAGAACGACATAACTATAATAAAAAAGTTCATAAATACTGATTCATCGTCAGTCGCTATTTTATTTCTGTGATTCTCGATTCTCATTCTATAGCCCGTCAAACGTTAAGATGTCCGCTACCCGGACTTCCTACACTATTAGCTTTATTTCGTAGTTTTTATACTATTTCTACATTGTTTTCTATAAGCCCAAAGTCTGGAAAGATATAATTTTTATTCTTTTCTAACATAATAACTTTTTTCTAACTAATATTTGGCTTCTAACATAATATTTGGCTGTTAATTCTCAAATTCATTAAATTATTTATTTTTTGAATAATCATTACCTAACTTAACACACGTCTATTATATTATGACACACAAAATGACATGCAAAAATGCCAAAATTGAAATAACTATATGCCGTAAGTTTATACTTTTGCCTTCGCGAATACGAAGCGAACACTTCGCCACTAGCCATCCATGCATGTCGTCTGATTTTTTATATAATAACTAGCTGTTGTACCCGGTTACATTTTCTGTTACCCGATTTACATTTTTTTGGGCCAAAATACCTTCGCGTTGTACGCTCAACGATTCACCTAAGTACGAACGCATAGATTATAAAATTAAAGAAGTATTCATTGTTATTTATAAGATTTTCTGTAGGTTCTGTTTCACTGTCTTCACCGTATTCCTTCGACGCAAAATGATCCGCTTGCTAAGCGTGGGAATCATAGCAAACCCTCAATTTTAAGGGAATTCAATGAACAGCAATGGACTGATACGGCTGGATTGATAATGTTGATGAAAAGTCGCACGTTATGCAAAACATCTGTGTTTATAAT